>CM064559.1:2596405-3033905 GCA_032716605.1 Paralithodes platypus
CCGGTGGGGGGCAGTAGACAGAATAAAAACTGTCAGATAAAAACTCATCACACCATGGCGGAAGGCGGACGCAAGTTTGAGGCTCCGGCATATGTTATGGGAATAGTAAATTAATCAAGGATATCGAGTGCATACGGGGTTAACAAGAGGAGGAAGGATTTAGTGAAGGTTTGGAGGATATATTGGTGTGGTGGAGGGGTGATATATAGTGTAATAGAGTGTGTAGTGACGGGACAGCGGTAGGGTTGTGAGTTGCTCGAGTTTGTAAACAAACATGGCAGAGGGTATGACGGAGGCGGAAGGAAGGTTACAACGTTTTCGGGGATTTAAGAGCACGGATAAGAAGTTAGAAGAGGTTAGTATTGTTGTGAAGGATTTGGAAAAGTGGATGAGTGATACGGAGAAATGGAAGGGGGATATTGGTGAGAAAGTTAAGGCACTGTGTGTAATATGTGGTGTGACAGGTGGGGAAGGGAATAGGCCTAGCGAAGGAAGTGAATGCAGGCCTTTTTTGGCAGTTAATGAGAGCCTAGAGATGGTATTGAAAAGGGTAGATGAACTGGGAGCAGAGAATATGGCATTGAAGGAGCAGCTGAAGGAATACGAAGGACGTTTTACGGAAGTAAAGGAGTCGACTGCATGGACGGTGGTAGGTAAACAAAAAGTCAAGGATTTAGAGGATATTATGAAAGAGCAAAAGGAAGAAATGAATATGACCAAAAAAAGTTTTGAGAGTGCAGTTGTAGGGGTCATGAAGAACAAGGAGAGTGTCGTGAGGGAGGCCATGGACAGGGATAGGGGTGTAATCTTGTATGGAGATATAGAGACTCATATGAATGATAATGGAGTGAGAAAAGTGAGGGATATGGAGACAGTGAAGGAGGTCTTGAAAGGTGTGGATGAGGACGAATATGGATGGGAAGGGCAGGTGGAGGAGATCAGTAGGATAGGTAGATATAAAAGGGGAGAGATGAGACCTATAAGGGTACCGTCATTCGGGGTGACTTCGGACCTAATTGACCTAATTTTAAGCCTAACTCAATAGGTAAAGCCTTAATAATGCAATCTTTTGCATCTATATGTATAGCTTAGAAACGTAGAATAATCTTGTGTACAGTGGAAAAATTATAGGCCTTTGGCTTAATTATAACTAATATTTATAATGGTGTCCGAAGTCATCATCGATATGAGGTGACTTCGGACTGGGGTAAGGTGACTTCGGACATTAATGGTTTTCCCCTTTAAATCTGAGTGTGTGTATTGAACGACGGCTTCGGACAATGCAGAGGCGACTTCGGACACAAGACGGAGTTTTAAAAAATAATACAAACTGAAATGCTTACATTTGTAGCCCTTAGAGTAGCATATACATTAGATTCCAAGTTTCTGTGCATTTTAGCACCTTCATATAAATTGTTATGTATTCTCAATAACAAAGCAATTATATTATTATCACTAATGCATTCAGGTACACCGTATGTATAGGCACTTTTCTAATACCAAAAAAATACAATTAATTCATTCAAATTACACATAATGACTCCTTGAAAACGTATTTCACACTTGTGACCAAACTTCTAAAAAAATAATACTGATATCATTAAAGCTTAGCAATAATATCTTAATGACTGCATATTAAAGGAATACTAATGGCACACAGCCGACTAGATGCCATCTTGGCTAATTAATGGCCCGAAATACTAATTAACCCTTTCAGGGTATATACCTTAAAATAATCATAATATGAAATAAAAAGGACCTTACAAAAAATATAACTTTGTATCACATTATTGCCTCTTTCCTTATTCATCCCCCCTCTCTCACTTGGCCCCGCCCTCTACCACCTCTCGCTCTCGATATCGATCTCTCTCCCACCCTTCTGGCCCCGCCCTCCCCTCGCCCCGCCCTCCCCTGGCCCCGCCCTCTCCCACCCTTCTCCCGGCCCCACCCTCCCCTGGCCCCGCCCTCTCCCACCCTTCTCCCTGCCCCACCCTCCCCTGGCCCCGCCCTCTACCACCTCTCTCTCTCTCTCGCTTTCTCTCCCACCATTCTCTTGGCCCCACCCTCTCTCGCTTTCTCTCCCACCCCTCTCTCTCTCACTTTCTCTCCCCCTGCTCGCTCGCTTTCTCTCTCCTCTCTATAGCTCTTCAACCCTCTTTATTTCTCTCTCTCTCTATTATTTTGGCCATTTATTTACATCAACACTGAACAGCATTCTGCACTTCTTGTCTAGTATTGGTTCTGGCAGGATTTGTACTATCTCACCCTTGTCTATATCACTGTAATCATCAATAACTGGGTTAATGAAGACGTTACTTGTGCCCTTCACATGCTTTAGGAAACGAACATGTATTTCTGGTAGAACCTTTACTATGACTGCAATATAATGTTGATGTTTCTTCTTACCATCAAACGGAACTTTAACAATAACCAGCAGGTTTACTATGTTTCCCTTTTATATAGTCATGTAAGGTGCTCTTACTTAACTTCCACTTTTTAGCAGCCTCACGTACACTCATGTTCTTCTTTTGTATATCATATTTTGCTTTCTTTAATTTGTCTTGACATACATGACTGTTGTATTTCCTTTTCTCGTTGTGTGGCTTTGGTTTATATATCCGTGGCATTTTTACTCCTGTGAATGAAAAGCAATGTAATATGATACTCTTACCTAACCTTACACAGCAAACATCCACTAAATCATGTCAACATCTGACACCTTACTCAGTCTTAAGCATCCTTTAATTGGCGTTACTCAAACGGGAGCAAGATGACAGATGATAAGAACATAAGAAAATGGGAGTCTGCAAAAAGCCGATCGGCCCATACAAGGCAGATCCCTGTGATGACATGATTCGACAGATGCTCGCTATGTATGGCTAGGTAAGAGTACCATACACTTAGGTACTAATTGTTGTTCATATTGGAAGGACCTTGTAACTAATATTAGATGTCCGATGTCACCTCATGTCCGAAATAACCCCAAACTATGTCCGAAAACACCCCAATAAATATGGAAAACAATAAAAGTAAATTGTTAGGGCTATAGGCTGTGTATTATGAACTTTGGGGAAAGAGTTACTGTGTGTATGGTCTCACAGATAATTGTAGAACATTCTGGTGTAGGTTAATTGTCTTCCTCACATCCCATTAATTATGCTCAGTAGAAGTTTGACACACTTACAAAAACATGTGTTTTCTTTGTTACATATTCACAAATATTTACCACAAATTAAATTAATTAATTTAAATTATTAGTTCATCCTACATATAGTTACAACATTCCTCTTGAATGCTACACATCTATTTTTCAAAACCAAACTCCTCTTCTCTCTATTTTTATTTGTTTTAATTTTTATCCAAAATGTCCGAAGTTGTCCACTTGTCCGAAGCCACCCCAGATGACGGTACAGTTTAAAACTAGGGTAGTGGCGGAGACTGTGACAAATTTTAGTTGGAGGCTAAATACAAATGATAAACTGAAACACATAAGACTAAAGAAGGATTTGAGTATAGAACAAAGGAAAAAAATTAAGGAATTACAAGAAAAGGCTGATGAAAATAATGGAAAGTTGGATGAGGAGGATAAGATAAATTTTTACTGGAGAGTGAGGGACGGAAAAGTAAGGAAGTGGTTTATAGGAGTAGAAAGGAGGGGGAGATCAGGGAGGGGAGAGAATGTGATGAGAGTTGTGACGGAGGAGGAGAACGGGGTGGAGGTGTCACAGGGAGAGACAGGAGACAAAGAGGCAGACCCAGTAGTGCTAACAGGGGAGTAGGGTACGGACTGGAGGAGCGGGATGGTGTAATTGGTGAAGGAATGGTAGATGGATTAAGGATTATGTTTAGTAATGTGGATGTGTTTACTCAGGACAAGAAAAGAGAATTGATATGTAGGTTGCAGGATGAAGAGGAAAAACCTGATGTCATAGCCCTACAGGAAGTAAGACCAAAAAATGTTAGAATTGAAAGGGAACTGGTGGAATATAGTTTGGAGGGTTTTGAGTTATATGAGAGAAATGCTATTAGAGCAGAGGTGGGAAGAGGACTGTTTATATATGTAAGAAAAGAGCTCAAGGTTAATGAGGTGGATATGAGACAGCAGTATTGTGAGTATTTGTGTATTGAAGTAAAAGGTGTAAGAGGATCAATTCTAATTGCCTCTATATATAGAAGCCCAAATAATAGCAGGGGAGAGGATGATAACCTACTGAAAGCAATGGAGGAGATAGATAATAGAGAGAACAAATATAAAATTTTGATTGGAGATTTCAATTTGCCAGGGATCAACTGGGCAAATTGTACTACTCCAGCGGGACAGGGTAGCCTGGAAAATAAGTTTATAGAGAAAGTGAGAGATTGTTTTTTAACGCAACATATTGTAGAGATGACAAGATATAGAGATGGGACGCAGGGGAGTGTACTTGATTTGATTTTTAGCAATGAAGAGGATATAGTGGAAAATGTTAATGTGGATAGCCCTATAGGTCGTAGTGACCATGCCTGTATAAGCTTTAGTTGTAACATTAAATCGGAGAGGGATAATAGAAGCAATAGAAAAATATACATGTATGATAGAGCAGATTATGAGCTGCTGAGACGGTGTTTGGATATTGACTGGGGGGAATATTTGAACGGTGAAGACGCTGAAGGAATGTGGAGGAAAATTAGAGTCAAACTGGAGAATGCTGTATCCAAAAGTGTACCAGTAAGGGAATATAAGGATAAAACAAAATTGAGGAAAAGAACTAACCCAGAATTGCCAATGAAAAGAAAGCTTTGGATATTGATTAGAAGAAAGAAACGATTGTGGGAAAGATTAAAATTGTTAAAAAAGAATAGGGGGTCTAGTATAGAGGCTAAGGAAGTGGATCTGGAACGCAGACAAATAAACAATAAAATAAGGTGGGAAACAAGGAGGGGGGTGAAGGAGAGGGAGAGAGAGATAGCTAGAAATGTGAAGGATAATCCAAAAATATTCTGGAAGTACATTCAGGAAAAGTTAACAAGAAGAGTAGGAATCCCAGAGCTGGTGGGGGGGTTGAATGGTGGGAGTAGAGCGGAGACTGATAAGGAGAAAGCAGAGGTGCTGGGGAAATACTTTGGGGGAGTACTAACAGTGGAGTCGGAGGATGCAGTGCCTACTATTCCCATCAAACAGGCACCGGCACTAGAACTAGTAGAGTTTTCCCATGCTAGAATAAGAAGGGCTATAGAAAAAATGAACAGAAGTAAGTCACCGGGACCGGATGGGATACACCCAAGAATCATAAAGGAAGGAGGGGAGATGTTGGTAGAGCCATTGAAAATGTTATTTGAGGTATCGTTTAATACAGACAAATCCCGATGGACTGGAGAGAGGCGAACATAACAGCTATATTTAAGAAGGGAAAGAGAAATGACCCAGGGAATTATAGACCAGTCAGTTTGACAAGTGTTGTGTGTAAACTAATGGAAACGGTAATTAGAGAAGGAATAATGGATCATATGAAGTCAAACCAACTTTTCAGTGGGAGACAGTTCGGATTCTTGCCGGGGAGGTCGACGGTACTACAGCTAATTAAGGTGGTAGATGATTGGATGCAAATTCTAGAAGATGGTGATGTAATAGACGTGGTATACTGCGATTTTATGAAGGCCTTCGATAAGGTCCCACATAAAAGGTTAATAGAGAAAGTTAGAAGCTATAATATAGGGGAGAAATGTGTGAAACGGATAGAAGCCTTCCTGAAAGATCGGAGACAGAGGGTACTGGTGAATGGAATAGGCTCGGGGTGGAGGGAACTTACAAGTGGGGTACCTCAGGGATCTGTGTTGGGACCACTGCTGTTCGTTATATTTATCAACGACTTGCCTGAAGTTATAACTAATGGAAGTGAGGTATACCTGTATGCGGATGACACTAAACTGTATAGAAGAGTGAGGAGTAAGGAAGATATGGGTTTGCTTCAAGGAGATGTGGAGGGCATGAAGGGATGGTCTGAGCATTGGTTAATGCCTTTTCATCCAAAAAAATGCAAGTACATGCGGATTGGGACCAGCAAGATAGACAAGGTAGGATACAGTATGTATGAAGTGATGGAGGAAGTGAGTGCAGAAAAGGATATAGGAGTAGTGATAGACAATAAGTTAAATTTCTCAGAACATTTAGCGGAAAAGATAAACAAAGCCAATAGAATTGTAGGGCTGATAAGGAGGACATTTGTGTCACTTGACGAAGAAATCTTCAGGAATCTATATACAGCGCTGGTTAGGCCGCACCTGGAATATGCAAACCAGGTGTGGGCTCCATATATGGTAAAGGATATAGAAGCAGTGGAGAAAGTGCAGAGGAGAGCTAGCAAGCTGGTACCAACGTTGAAGAACGCGGGCTATGAGCAGAGGTTGAGGACACTGGGCTTCCGACACTGGCATATAGGAGAAAGAGAGGGGATATGATAGAGACTTTTAAGATAGTGTCAGGAAAGTACGATGAGGATGTGTGAAGGTATCTTCTTGATGCGGGAGGGAACAAGAACGAGAGGACACTCTAAGAAAATTTACAAAGAAATAGGCTTGAGAAGGCAAAGAACTCATTTTGTGATAGAGTGGTAAATGAGTGGAATGCACTGCCCCAGTATGTAGTCGATTCCGAATCAATAAGGGAGTTTGAAAGTAATCTTGATAAAGCATGGGGAAGACAAGATTTGAAGTTTGATTATAAAGCAAAGATACAGAATAGTAAAAATGTTGCGTCTGCTACCGCCGCCGCCAACACCGTGAACGACCGCAGCAGTGCAAGTACTGGTACTGAGCTGGATACACAGGCATAGTTTGCCTTTTTCCAGAGGATCTACTGTAAGAAACTGTAAGAATCACAACGGGCTACGTTCGCGGCTTTGTGGGACTGAGGCCAGGTAGACAGAGCACTGGAGCCATCAATCAAAAAGTGAGCATTGCATGCCAGATTGAGGTTGCCACAGTGTTGAAATCCAAACGCCCCCCCCCCCCCCTAGGCTAGGCCAAAACTCGGAAGTTAGCCTATTCGGCACTTGAGTCAGTAATACAGTATATGAAATTACAGGGAGCCACTAGGTACCGTACCCTTGATGAGGGTAAGCAACAAGGGATCGTAGCGACAGGAATACAGAGCACTGGGGCCGCCGATCAATACAGGGGCATGTATGCCAGATTGAGGAGGCCACAGAGTTGTACACGAAACGCCCCCCCGCCTAGGCTAGGCTAAAAAAGTGAGCCTATTCTGTACCTGAGCCAGTAATATATGAAAATACAGGGAGTCACCAGTTACCGTACCCTTGATGAGGGGAAGCAACAAGTGACCGAAGCGTCAGGTAGACAGAGCACTGGGGCCGTAATATCAATACAGGGGCAGATTAGCCTATGCCAGATTGAGGAGGCCGCAGAGTCGCAGTCTAAACCAAAACGCCCCCCTTCAAGGCTAGGCCAAAAACGGAAGTTAGCCTATTCGGTACTAGAGTCAGATTAACCCTCCAGCCCCGGCTATGTATTATATATATATTCCCCGAAACCCGGGGGTTTTGGCCGAAAAACGTCTATGCCTAGGCTACCGTATCTTTGTTATTCTGACTGCTTCCGCATTCCCGCACATCCCCAAGCGTAGATGTGTTTCTTACCTATAGAATGGCGTTAAGTAGAGCTCTCTAAGTCAACTGGTTCAGTTGTGATGATGATTTCATTGGAGATAACTTTATGGCAAAAACTGCCACTTTACACTACTTTTCGATACCTAACAACAACATACAGGCACACACGAACAAGCGATGCACTCCTTCTTGTGGCCGGAGATGCGGGGCGTCGGTCCAGCCGGCTGTTGTTTACATGCGTCGGACCGACGCCTCGCACACCAAGCTCACAGGCTTTCAACCACTGGGCGTTCAAGAGCCCTTCCGGGCAGCTCGGGTATGCTTTTTTATGGGCGTTCAAGAGCCCTTCCGGGAACGAAGGGTTAATAATGAATTGGAATAGGCTAGGCGAAAAAACGGAAGTTAGCCTATTCGGTACCAGAGCCAGTAATATATGAAATTACAGGGAGTCACCAGTTACTGTACCCTTGATGAGGGTAAGCAACAAGTGACCGAAGCGTCAGGAAGACAGAGCACCGGGGCCGTAATATCAATACAGGGGCAGATGATGCCAGATTGAGGAGGCCGCAGAGCCGCAGTCTAAACCAAAACGCCCCCCATCAAGTCGGTACTTGAGGCAGTAATATATGAAATTACCTGGCGCACTAGTTCCTGCACTCTTGATGAGAGTCAGCAACAAGTAAAAAGACCACCAAAAGGGATCGGCCCTACAAGGGTCAGCGCCCCCCCTTCCAACCAACTAGAAGGGCACAAGTAAGCCTAGGCCTAATTTCGCGAAAAAAAAAGCAAAAATAACGGCAGTGACAAAAAACTATAATGACAAGAAGCTTACTAAAGACAAAAACTAAAGCCACCGCAAGTGAAATGAATACAAAAGGCAAAGCCTAAATGAACGAGTGTCGCCCAAGCGGCGACGCATGCGCAGATGGCAAAAAATGAAGTAACCTCCAGTTTCGACGCTACACTCCAAGAAAAACACATTTGACCCCATTTTTTAGCGTGCCTACAGCATGTATCATCTGTCTAGAATCACAGGTACCTTAAATAAGACCCACAACTCCCCCAAAGGGGAGGTGACAGGTGTGGTAGGCACAAAAACAGAGCACCAGAAAAAGTGTGTTGGCATAGCGTGTAGCGCGAAAAGGAAGATGATCTAATGAACCCGGTCGGGTTGTGCGGTGGACCCGTGACAACGACTTAAGGAGCCAGATAGGATGGACAATGTTCTGCAATTTTCTCTTTTCTTTCTCATCAATATTTTCATTTCCTTTAAAATAGTAGCCTCAAAAGTGTGTACAACGTACCTAGTTTTGTTGTTGTTGTTGCTGTTCCCCAAGCTGCCTGGCCGAACAGCCCCAAGGCCCCGAGCAAGGCCAAGGCCATAACCGAGCGCCCCCACAGAACCCCCCCCCCCCCCGGAACACAATAAAGCCTGGGTGACCGAAGCCACTCCATGGCGGGGAGCTGAGGAGGGTGCTGAAACGCCCGGGAAACCAAAGCCCCATCCAGGACCCTGTGCCCCTCAGCAATTATGAAGAGAAAGTTGAGGGGCAAAGGAAAAATGTGACGCTTTGGCTTCCAATCTTGGTAGATTGGGAGGTCAATCCACGGAAAAGATGCCGTCACTTGAGATCTAGAAAACATATAAGTAAAAGGAAAAGTCAGAGTAAGCTATGGGTATGGCAGAGATCGCTCAGTTCTCACTCTGATAGACCAGCCTATCACCACTCGTACCTAGTAGAGAGAGTAAGGTGCTACTCTAGATGTTATCGATTTAATCGCGCTAGTGATTACGATAATTGCCCGCTCCAGAGCGGAACGGAATTATACGATAAGTATATAGTTCTACGTTGGAGACGTAGAGGCTACTACTAAATATATATATATAATAATAATAATAATAAGCATGTTACTTATTTCTCATAAGCGCCAATTTTTCCGAAGAATTCACTAGCGCTCGAAAAGAGAAAGAAAAAAGAACAAAAATCAATGCATCAAAAGAAGGCTCATATACAACACACATTTAACAATCACTAGCAGTGGCAAAATAGCCTAAACTCTATAGCCATCTGTCATGACACCTCTCTCAAGATCATAGCTTCTCTCAAAGAGAAAAGTCTTAAGTTGTCTCTTGAAGCATTCAACAGAACTCAGTTGTCTCATGGACAGCGGCAACCTGTTATACAACCTCGGAGCCATGTAGGAGAATGACCTCTCAAAGAAAGAAGACTGCTGGAAAGCCCTTGGTTCATCAAGACGAAAAGGGTCATTGTCATGACGCACAACTACACCATGGTGTGCCGGTGGGCGCCTGAGCAGCTCCGCAAGGTACCTAGGCTCACCAAATTTGAGAACCTTAAAAGTCACCAAACACAACTTAAATTCTATTCTTGCTCTTACTGGCAGCCAGTGCAGTTCTATGTGAAGAGATGTAGTAGGAGTTCTAGGTGGAACACCAAAAATTAGTCTTGCAGCCCTGTTAAGAACAGATTGAACTTTCTTCAAAATATAATTTGGAAGACCCACCAACAGGGCATTGCAATAATCAACACGAGAGAAGACCAATGAGTGAACCAACGTCAGGAGGCAACGTCTGGTTATAAACGGCTTCACCAAATAGAGATTTCTGATGTGCAAGTAACAACTTTTAACTATCTGGTTTACATGCTCTTTGAAATCTAATCGGGAGTTCATATATACACCCAGATTTCGAACAGAGTTGGCCGGTCGCAGCTGAGATCCACCCACATTGATGGAGAGGGCACCTACCATATCATCAGCTCTTCTATTTCCTCGGATGATGAGAATATCAGTTTTACCATCATTTAGTTTAAGTTTTCTCGCTCTCATCCACTTCTTGATATCAGACATCAACAATTCCATCTTACTCCGTATATCAACTATATTTGTGATTCTCACATAAATCTGGGTGTCATCTGCATAAAAGTGAAAGGTGACATTATGTGCACGAAGCAGAAGAGACAAACTGCTAATATAAATTATAAATAGGATAGGACCCAAAACTGATCCCTGCGGAACACCATACTGCAGGGGTGTCGAGTCCGAGACCACTTGATTTACCATCACACTCTGGGATCTACCTGACAAGTACGACCCAAGAAGCAAGAGAGCGGAGTCACGCACACCACAATCATAAAGATCACTCAATAACAACTCATGATCCACTGTGTCAAAAGCCGCAGAGAGATCAAGCAAGACCAATAGTGAGGCCACACCATTGCAAATGTTCTCAACTAGATCATTATGTACTCTAATCAATGCTGTTTCAGTTGAATGATGCTGTCGGTAAGCAGACTGAAAAATTGGGATAGTTTCATTCTGCTGAAGTAGTGGTTGTAATTGGTCAAGTATTGCACGCTCTAATATCTTTGATATGAAGGACAGGTTGGAGACAGGACGATAGTTCAACATGTTCTCAACATCAAGTCCAGGTTTCTTTAGAGTAGGTCGGAGTAGTGCATGCTTTTCAGAATGTGGGAAGCTACCTTCAGAGAAGCACTTATTAATTATTTTGGAAATAAACTCAACTGTGTGATCATAGACTCTTGGTAGCTTGGAAACATTTATGGGATCCAACGGGCAAAATGTTTTATTGAGGTTTCTTATGTAGGACGAGATCATGTCCACCTCTACTGAGTGAAAGGATGAGAGGACATTATTAGGAATGTGTCGGGGTTGGAGTACAACTGAAAGTTCTTCACCAACAGAAGCATCATCCAATTCCTGTCTTATGCGAGTTATCTTGCCAGCAAAAAATGCCACAAAGTTGGCAGCCAACTCGGCATCAGGTACAGAAGGTCTTAAGCTAACTCTTGTTTTTCCAAGTAAACTGTTTACAATTGAAGCCAACCTCCTCTGGTCGTTACCACACGAGTCAACTTTTCCCTGATAATACACTTTCTTTTCATCTTTGATTTTGTAGACCACAGCTCTTCTGGCTGACAGGTATTGCAACCATGTAGAGTCTGTTTTATTTTTCCGCCATTCACGTTCAGCTCTTCTACGCGCTCTTCTAAGAAATTTAACTCGAGTGCTATACCAGGGCGAATCATCTCGTACTATGATTTTCTTCTCTACTTCTGGACAGTGATGATCGAACACTAATTTAAGTGCATTTCCATGTACCTCCACCAGCTCATCTGAAGTAAGGTTGGAAGTATCAATACTTCCCAAGTACTGTTTTACTTCACTGCTAGCCAAATTTTGGTCTGCATTTTTATAATAATTTCTAAATCTGATTACTTTTTCATGTGTGAGTGGCTTAGGGAAATCAAAGCTGAAAGTAATCAAAGCATGATCAGAGGTATTAGGGTCAGCATTCTCAACATCAACATCCAGAACACCACCACAACCCACAGGAGAGAAAACCAAGTCAAGGGTGTGTCCTAAGATATGAGTTGGGTGGGACACATGGTTTACAAAATTGTTCTGATCAGTCAACTCAAGGAACTCAGGAGAGAATGGCTTCAGATGAGG
This sequence comes from Paralithodes platypus, assembly GCA_032716605.1. Classification (NCBI taxonomy): domain Eukaryota; kingdom Metazoa; phylum Arthropoda; class Malacostraca; order Decapoda; family Lithodidae; genus Paralithodes; species Paralithodes platypus. Next base: position 2,608,507 of record CM064559.1, read on the forward strand.
GCTGTCAACCCAGTAATTAAAATCTCCACACATCAAAAGTCTTCCAGTTTTAGCAGAAAATTCCTCGAGAAACTGCCCAAACTCTTCCATAAAACCCCTATCTGTGCCACGATGGCCAGGCCTATAGACAACTGCCATTCTTAGAATTTGTTGATGGAGTTTTATTTCCACTTCCAACAGTTCATAATAAAGAGGGGCTGGGTTATGGCTTATTTGCAAGATATTCACCAGAGATGTGGAGTAGACAACTGCCACTCCACCACCCGGATGATCTCCCCTAGGCCTAGGAACATTTATTATGGAATGGGTTTTAGGCAATGCCGCCTGGATAATATTCAGATCTGACTCGAACAACCAGGTCTCAGTGAGACATAATACATCAAGGTTACGTTCATCCAAGATCTCGCATATATGATCCATTTTGTTACGCAAGGAACGAACATTCAACAGACCCAGTTTCAACCGGCTCCCATGTGCATTTTTCAGTTTTTTGAACCTACAAAATCGGTGTTCTCAATAACTTTATCTCTCTGAGCTGTCATTAAAGGACAATTTCTACTTGAGGCGAAATGATTTGGCGGCTCCGTAACTGATGTGGAGCTCATACAATTTATACATTTGGGGGAAGTCTTGTTGGTGCAGTCTTTTGAGTTATGAGTACCAGCACAGAAGTTGCATTTTGGATCCTCATTTTTCCGATAACACCTGTCACTGGTATGACCAAAGCCCTGGCAATGGTAACATTGTGTTACCCAGAAGCGATCGTATGCACGACATCTCACAAGTCCAACATACACAGAATTGCCATCATCCACAATGGAAGAGCGTATTTCAGGTGACATTTTTACTACCGCAATCTTAGTGTGTGCATCACTCTTTTGCTTAGTGAATAGCAAATTCATAGCTAAGCCATCGTCGACCAGGGACTTTATTCTTGGGTTCTTGTTGAGGATGCTGGGAATTATCTCATTATCCTCAGCGTCATTAGCAATGCCTACCAGAGTCATTTTTGGCATCATCTTCTTTGGTTCGGAGACACTGAAGGCACTGTCCACCCCCAAATACTGATTGATGGCCCTTCCTGCATCTTCTTTGGCTTTCTTGGATGGAAGTCGTACCACCAGTACACCTGACTCAGTTCTAGTTAACTTGTTAACCGGAACCGAAGCCAAAGCAGTCTCGATTGCCTTTGTATCTGGTGGGCTTACTGGCTCGGAGGATCGGTCTTTTGGCTTCACTACCAGGACCTGATGGTCCCAGACAGTTTTTTTCTTTCCACCATATATACACATATATACACTGTAGCTTATACTGTTCTCTCAGTAATGATCACATTGCAAGCTTTAGAAACCTTGGAAGGGCGCCAGGACTCTTATAAGGTTTTACTGGGCGAAGGCGCTGGGACTCTTAAGAGTTTAGGCATAATAAAAAATGCCGGTAATTATAGGGAATAGGCTCGCACCCTTATTCTTCATGTTTTTTCCTCCAGATTTTGAGAAATTAGTGTTTTCATGGTCTTGGTTATAATTCCAATGTGGGATACACAATGGGTTGAGGGGGGGCTTTGCCCCCCTCACCCCCCCCATGAATTATTGAAATCGTCATTCATGTTGCCAGCAGGGGGTAAATATCTATTATACTGCATAAAGAAGGCGTTTGTAAACAGTGAGGATGTCCGAAAGAGCTCTGAGATTGATTAGAATGGGCGTTTTTTCTATTAATATCGGGTTTTATAAATGTGATAAAAATTATTCTCCCACAGTGGATTATACATGAGTACAGTACTGTATAAGGATTCCATAGACCTACATTGTCCCTAATAAATTATGTATAATAAGGCTGGGAGCCTATTCACTATAATTATCAAAATGCCTTTCAAAACATCCCACTGGCACTCAATACAAAGCAATATGATGTGGCGGCGTCTACGCCGTGGGGCCACCTCCCGAGGCTGCCAACCGCGGATGGCTGCCGACCCTCCACGGCCGAAGACAAAATCAACGACCAGTGGAGGAAAACCGGATGCCGGCCGCGGGGAGCAGTTTCGGGAGCCAAACCGTCACAACCATCCCCTGCCCCCTCCCTGAGGGCACGGGTCCTTGGAGCGGCTTCGGTCGCGCCGGGAATTTCCACACCTCTCACACCACACACACACACACATCACACAGTTTTTCCTATACCGAGAAATGACTCTCCGGCTGTCATTTCTCGAAGACTTCTTCTAGCCGGAGACATTGAGAGCAACCCAGGACCCACGTACACATACATATGTCTAACTTGCTCAAAACCCATCACTTCGAGTCGCCATACTAAGGGTTCAGTTCTCTGCAATTCATGCGGGAACTGGACCCACTTCACCTGCACAACACTTGCCTCCAAGAAACACTACACAAACACCTGGACCTGTTCCTCATGCCCCTCCCTCTCCCAGTCAAATCCCTCACGTAAAACCCGTCCACCTCTCCTCCCCAACCCACCTAACCTTCCCATATCATCCACTCGCCCCCCTAAAACCCGTCCACCTCTCCTCCCTAACCCGCCTAACCTTCCCATACCATCCACATCCTCAACTCAACACACGAGACAACAGCTGACTCGAGAGGAAGCGGTCCACAGGCTCCAGCTGATTTCTACTTACATGGTTGCAGGCGGGAGTGAGCTATATTCTATCTCTTATTCATGTGTAAAGGGGACTCCAGGGATTAGGATGATGATAAAAAACAAGTAAACTTCGGCTGGCAAGTGAGAAATTAGTGACTAATACTAGAGGGTGTGAGTGAACAATCCTAAGAGACCGCACAATATTGTTGTTTTCGGCGCGGGAAGTTCTCGGCTCAGTATGGTGGGTAAAAGTATATGGCCTATGTAAGTATTACCCAGCACAAGAGGCAAGATATTTGGTTCCAACTTCAAGAGGAAATAGGTGGGGAAGATGGTGAATGAAGGTGACGAGGGGGCTGAGGGGGGGAGGGGTGATAAAGGCGGGAGTGACGAATCGGAGGGAGAGCCGGATTTTCCCGGTTTCATGACAACATGGACAACTGAGGACACTGGAAAATTTTGCTTCATGCTGTTGAACAAAATCAAGAACTTGGAGGACCGAGTGACCGGCTTGGAGATAGTTAAGAAGAAATTGTTACAGAGAATGGTGAGTTGAAGAACAGGTTGGAGTTAGTGGAGAGAGAAAAGGCAGTGATAATGACTAGGCTAGACACCAGTATCTCTGAAGGTAAAAATGCTTGGGGCATGACTAGAGACCAAGTGGTAAAAGATTTAGACAGTGTAAGGAAGGCACACAATGACGAATTCAGGAAGATATTGGATGAACAGAAACAGCAAGATGTTAGGATAAAGGACCAGGTAAAAAGTATGGTTAAGCAAGGCATCCACGAAAACTCTCAGGCCATCCAGGAAGAAAGTCGTAGGGCTAACTGCCTCATAATATCAGGGGTGGAAGAAAAGGAGGAACTAGACTGGACAAAACGAAAAGAGCAGGATGAAGGTCACATCAACAAGATTCTGGAATCTATTAAAGATGAGGAGGACACCTGGAAGGAGGAAATATCAGACATGTTTAGGCTGGGAAAATATACAAAGGAATACAATTGACTGGTAAAAATCGAATTTAAGTCAAGAAGGACATGTGATGAAATCATGGCAGTAGCGGCTAGGCTAAAAGGGTTAGAGGGTAAGGACAAAATCTACATCAGGCGAGACTTACCAGAAGAAGAGAAAGAAGGAGGCTGAACTAAGGAAAACCGCCAAGGAGGAAAATAGCAAGAGGACAGAACAAGAAAAGAATAAGTTTTTTTACGGAGTAAGAAAGGGGAAGATTATGAAACTTTCGGTAAAAAGAAACTAAAAGTAAAAGAGGGTAGGGAACAGACCGCCGCAGATAAGGCGCTTGGAGCAGGTAATGGGGGACTAGAAAGTATAAGGATTCTATATAGCAATGTCGATGGGCTAATCTCTAAGAAACTAGAACTAACAGACTTACTCACTACTAAGAAACCAGAAATAGTATGTCTCACTGAGACAAAACTAAGAGAAGACCTTGATATAAATTTGCTAGGATGGTCTGAATACAGGATTTGGAGGAGGGACAGAAAATTTTGTCATGGAGGTGGAGTGTGCATCCTTACTAGGAAAGATTTGATTGTGTCTGAGATAAAACTAGAAACTTCAACAGCAGAAGTTTTAGCTATAGAGATTGGTGGAAACAAAAAAATAGTGGTGATAGTAGCGTATGTACCTCCCAAGACGAAGACATGGGGTAAGGAGGAGCATAGCCTAATGCGTAAGGAAACAATTAGTGTGCTAGGAAATATCTTGGCTTCAAAGGATGAAATAGTCATGTGTGGGGACTTTAACTGCAAGGAAGTGAATTGGGAAGATCTTGAAGCCGGAGCAGGGGAGGAAAGTTGGGGCTATGAATTTTTAAGTATGGCCATGGAAAATTCTATATACCAACATGTAAAAGAGTCAACAAGAGTAAGGGGAAGTGATCAACCAGCTAGATTGGACCTTCTATTCACAAGAAGGGAGGAGGAGGTAAAAGTATAAAGAGGAGAGAAACAAATACACAGAAATGAGGAGGAGGTCAGAGGCAAACCATGAGAAAGGGATAGTGGAGAACTATGAAAAGAATCCAAAAATGTTTTTCAAGTTTGTAAACGGCAAAAGGAAGATAAACGCCATGATCGTAAAGATTAAAAGTGGAAACAGAATCATAGAAGAGGATACAGAGATTGCGGAAGAACTAAATAGAAATTTTGCATCAGTATTTACAAAAGAAGGAGAATTCATTGCACCAGAAACCAATGAGATAGGTACAGAGGAAATGCCGGAAGTCACATTTAACAGACCAGAGCTCATAGACAAAATGAGTAAGGTGGATCCAAACAAAGCCGCTGGACCGGACGGAGTATCAGGCTGGATTATTAAAGAAAATGCTAAGGAACTGAGTATACCGTTATATGACATAATGACCAAATCATTGGACACGGGATAGTACCTACAGAATGGAAAAGAGCAAACATTATTCCTATATTTAAGGAGGAAGCAGAGATAATCCACTGAACTATAGACCTGTATCACTATTGAGCATCCTCATGAAGATTCTGGAAGGATTTATAAGGGACAAATGGGTGAACTACCTGGAATCCAAAAGATTAATTACTGACCGACAATTTGGATTCAGAGGAGGCAGATCATGTGTAAGCAATGTTCAGTTTTTACTCTAGAGTAATAGACACAGTGGACAAGAGGGATGGATGAGTAGACTGTGCCTACCTAGTCTTTAAAAAGGCATTGACAAAGTTCCACACAAGAGATTGCTGTGGAAATTAAAACATGAGGGAAAAGTAGGAGACAAACTGCTGAAATGGATGGAGAGCTACCTTAGCGGAAGACAGATGAGAACAACAGTAAGGGGGAAATCGTCAAACTGGACTCAAATTACGAGTGGGGTACCACAAGGATCTGTCCTAGCCCCAATCATGTTTCTAATATTTGTAAATGACTTACCTGAGGGACTAACAAGCTACATGAGCATGTTTGCGGACGATGCTAAGCTGCTTAAAACGATCAGAACCCAGGAGGATTGCCTTGAGCTCCAAGCAGATTTGCAAAAGATCCATGAATGGAATATGGAATATCAAATGGAATATGGAGTTCAATGCAGGGAAATGTAAGACTCTAGAAATGGGTAAAAGCAAGTACAGACCTAGAAAAGATTATAAACTAGGAAACGAAGTGATTCCCAAAGCAGAAAAAGACTTGGGGATAGAATTTAAGGATAACATGTCTCCAGAAAGCCACGTAAATAAGATAGTGAGAGAATCACTAGCACTATTGGCAAATATCAGGATGTCTTTCAATTATCTTAATGAAAACACCATGAAACAAATAATAACGGCAATAATAAGACCCAGGATGGAATATGCATCTGTAGTGTGGCCCCTCACATGAAGAAACATATCCACAAAATTGAGAGGGTACAGAGAGCAGCTACGAGGATGATCCCAGGTTTGGAAAATTGGAGTACCAAGAGAGGCTCGAGAGATTGAATCTACCTACACTGGAACAGAGAAGGCAACGAGGACAGCAAATTCAGATATACAAATGTGTTAGAGGTATTGACAAAATCGACCAAGAAAACTTCATAGAGAGGGATGGAGGTGAGAGAACAAGAGGTCACAGCTACAAACTAAAAGTGCTTAATAGTAAATCTGATCTGAAAAGTAAAAGATTCCTACCAACTCGATTAGTGGGTGGAACAAATTGCCAGCCGAAGTAGTGTCTGCACCATCAGTGCATAGTTTCAAAGCATGGTATGACAAACATATCTTAGGAGGCGGGAATTAACGAGCATGCTCACTCCCGCAAATACAACTAGTGTAAGTACACCACCCCATCCTAATCCATTCCAACCCCCATCTCCTGCTCCCCAATCCCCACCCCCACCTCACCCACCCCCCCTCACCCCCACCCCATCCTCGTGCAGCAGCACCCAACATACATCGTGCACATAACATTAACATTCTTCAACTGAACATAGATGGCATCAACACAAGAAACACGAACTCTCACACTTCATCAAACACAACATACACATTGCCATCTTACAAGAAACAAAACTCCGCACAACACAAAAAACACCCACATTTCATAATTTCACCACCATCAGACAAGACCGGGCTGTCGGCGGGGGCGGTGGACTCATCACCCTGGTACACAAAGAAATATCATACATAGTAACCAGTGTACAAACCAAATCCCTCATCCCCCCAAATGATAACACAACAGAAATACAGTCAATTAAAATACGCACTGGCAACAACTCCAACGTAACCATCATAAACACATACATCCCCTACAGTACCAAATAAATACAGCCACACTTACAACACATCACAAACACCCCACACATCATCCTGGGTGGTGACTTCAACGCCAAGACGTCGGCCTGGTTTGTCGACAACCCCGACACAGACAGAGGGCTGGTACTACAAAACCAAACCGATAACCTCATCATCCTTAACGACATCCATCAACATACCCATATTCCTCACCAAGCCCTCTATAACCCATCATCTCCAGACATCACCTTTTGCTCCCCAGAACTCGCCCCCACAACATCCTGGAGGGTGGTCAGAACCTTAGGCTCTGACCACCTCCCGATCATTATCACCACCAAAACCAGACTCACCCCAGCTAGCCACAAACACACATACACCAATTATAAAAGAGCTAACTGGGAAGCATTCACAAATGAGACAGAACAACACTTCACAACTCTAAACAGTACACCCATCACTAACATCAACAATGCTGTACACATATTCAATAAAACTATCCAAAACGCTGACAAGAAACACATTCCAAGAGGTAACAGAAAAAGACACAACCCCAACTTCACACCAGAAATTCAAAACCTCATCAGACAACGCGACATACTGAAACACTCCCCAGCACCCCACACACAAGACATCACACAAAAAAATCAAGCACTCAACACCCAAACTAACAACAAAATACAAGAACAACAAAAACTAAATTGGAATAACTTCCTACAAACACTTGATCACAAAACAAACCCCATAAAACTCTACAAAACACTAAACAGCATCACACTTTCCAACAGCAACACAACACAATCACATGCTGCAATCACAACAACAGACTCTACTCCTTCATGTAAACAACAAGCAAACACTCATCAATCACTTCTCACATGTCAGCCACCTAAAACCTCACAAAGACGACCGACGTGTCATCCGACGTAAGAGACAATTCCCCACAGACCCTGACTATACACCCTTCACCAATCACCAGACAAAGCATATCATCAACAATCTCAAGCACTCACCCGCCTGTGGCCTAGACAACATAAGCAACATACACCTCAGACACCTGGGACCACAAGGCATACAAGCACTCACTAACATATCAAACTACAGCTATTCACACAACACAATACCAGACATTTGGAAGCATGGTATCATCATCACATTCCCCAAACCCAACAAAGACCCCACGCTACCCTCCTCGCACCGCCCCATCACACTCCTTTGCTCCCCCTCCAAAGTCATGGAACGCCTAGTATTACAACTAATTACACCTGACCTACCCCTAGCTCCAACACAACATGGCTTTAGGCCACTGCACTCCACAAACACTCTTCTCACAGACCTTACACAAAGAGCTTTCGACGGCATCAACTCAGCTAGACCACCACACAGATCACTATTAGCCACACTCGACATTAGTAAAGCCTTCGATGCCATCCCCCGCCACAACCTAATAGACAAAATCTACAACACAAACATGCACAACAACACAAAAAGGTGGCTGGCCAACTTCCTAGCAGGCAGATGTGCACACGTATCTTTTGCCGGTCAGTCATCTAAAATCAGAAACTTTCCAAACGGAGTCCCACAAGGATCCGTCCTATCGCCCGCACTCTTCAATCTGTACATGCACGATATAACTGCACCCAATACGCCCCAAATAAACTTAGCCTCCTATGCAGATGACATAACACTCACATGCACACACCATGACCCAAAAAGAGCAACAGATCTCCTTCAACCCTATCTCAACACACTACATGGCTGGTGCACTACAAACAGACTTAATCTAGCCCTAGCCAAATCCACCGCAACCCTGCTCACAAGTTGGACAGGAGAACACGAATACATCCCTCAACTCACCATAAACAACACACACCTAACACATACACACACACCCAAAATCCTAGGAGTAACATATGATACTCATATGACATTCAAACAGCACACCACAAACATTAAAAAGAAACTGACACCCAGACTTAACTACCTCAGGTCACTTGCTCACACAAAATTTGGACACAACAAAGAAACTACCACCACAGTATATAAACAATACATAAGATCAGTGATGGAATACGCAAGCCTAGCCTGGGCTTCTAACCTAGCTGAAACACATCATAAGACCTTACAGACTATTCAAAACAAAGCCCTGAAGATCATTACAGGCTGCACAGCTACTGCACCCACAGATCATCTACATCAAGAAACCAAAATCCTCAAAGTCAAAGACCATCTGGACATGAGAGGCACTCAATTCCTGGCAGCAGCCTCCATGAACCAAGACCACCCACTAAACTACATGGCAACACACCCACAGACACCAAGAAATATCAAAACAACACCCAGCACACAGTATCACACACAATTATTGTCCTCTCTCCCTCCCTGCCCACCCCGAACCAACTTCCAGAAGCACATCCATACTCATATCTCTCACCGATCCATCCACTCACTCACAGACAACACGCAGCTGCATGCACTACCTCCCGAAATCCATCCTTCCGAGTCCTCCCTTCCTCGCGAGGACAGAGTCCACCTGGCCAGGCTGAGATGCGGACACCATCCAGCTCTCCTGAGCTATCAGAAGAGACTGGATGACTCCGTTGTCGACGCCTGCCCGGGATGTAACACAGCACCCCATACCATTAAACACATCATAGAAGACTGCATTTCACACAACCACTTACGCCAACAACACAATCTACACTCAATGAGAGCTCTGTGGGATAGCCCGATCGTGGCCATGGCCTTCCTCAGGGACTCGGGGCTGTTCAGCCAGGCAGCTTAGGGAACAACAACAACAAAGCAATATGTGTTTAAGTGAGATCATTCCCCTCCATACCTTCTATCACTCCTCCACATGTGTCCCTTTGCCCCCCTCCTTAATTATCCTGTCCATATGAAGAAAGGTTGAAGAAATTGGGCTTACATTCATTAGAGAGATGCAGAGTTAGAGGGGATATGATAGAGGTGTTCAAGTGGGTTAGTGGGATTAATAAAGGGGACATGAAAGATGTACTAAAGCTCAGTGATAGCAAAAGAACTCGAACAAATGGTTTCAAATTAAATAAACTTTGTTTCAGAAAGATATAGGCAAATATTGGTTTGGTAACTGAGTTGTAGATAGGTGGAATAAGCTATCAAGTGCTATAGTGGGATCAAGAACGATAGAGAGCTCTGAGAAAAAAATAGATAGTCATATGGACGAGATGGGTTGGGTGTGAGGGGGATCTGCCGTGTGTGGACCAATCGGCGCTCTACAGACCCCCATTGTCTGTCCTCTGACAATTTGGTGAGGTTGGTCCTCATTGAGCTGGGCCTATAATTAGGCCTTGTAATTGGGGTTGGGTGTGAGAGGGATCTGCCTTGTGTGGGTCAATCGGCTTTCTGCAGACTCCTATTTTCTTATGTTCTCTAAGCCAGTCTGAGAGCTCTCCTTGTCGCTCAGTACTATGCGAGACTATGCACCTCGAGCACCTCCTGGCCTCCCAAGAGTGGCCAATACATCCCGAAGACTATTAGGTACACATAGTACTCCAAACAATCCCTCCCCAATCTTGTTTGCAAATATCCAAGGCCTAAAAAATAGAACCACGAACAAAGTACCATTTATTAGGGGCCTGCTAGAAGAAGGAAACGCTATATTGGCGGCTCTCACAGAAACTCACATTAAAGATCAGGAAGATAGTGAGGTATGGATTCCTGGTTACAACCTACATAGGGCGGACAGAACGCATAGATCACATGGAGGTGTAGCCTTGTACATACATGACTCACTGATATGTACTGAATTCCTAAATAACAGTAATGAAGTGGTGGAAATACTTGGAGTTAAAATAGAATCCCTAAATTTAGCAGTTATTGTTACATACAGGCCTCCAGACTCATCCCGAGAAGAATTCAAAACCCAGCTCAACAAAATCAAATCAGAAGTGGAAACCCTGGGGAACCCAACACCAAATATTATATGGCTAGGAGACTTTAACCTACCAAACATTAAATGGAGACAACTAGAAAACCAGTTAGTGGCAAATAACACCGGAGAAGCAAATACTAATACGAGAGAGCTTTTTGAACTTTGTGATTTTTTTAGTCTTACCCAACATATTGCTGAACCCACACGGGAAAACAATATCTTAGACCTGGTCTTCACTAACAACGACTCTCTAGTACACAGCATTAACATATCGGACACAACATACTCAGATCATAAATTAATTGAGATCAAAACAACCTTAGAAAGTGTACAGACAACCTCAGAATCGAGAACAAAAACCGGCCCCTTCAGTAAATTTAACTTCAATAACAAAAACATTAGGTGGGAAGAGGTAAATCAAGAAATGGAGGAAATAGACTGGGAAGATTTAATGGATAACCTGACACCAGCAGAATGTCTAGTCTTAATAACAGAAACCATGACCCAAATCTGTAGCCACCATATACCTGCAAGACAAACAAAACGAAGAAGCAAACAAGATCGGGAAAGGAGGAGGCTGTACAGAAGAAGAAAATTACTCACACAAAGACGCACACATCAAAATCTACAGGATAGGCAAAAGGTCGAAATAGATAGAGAAATTGTGGAAATTGAACAAAGGCTAAGAATATCATATGAACTACAACATATGGAAGAGGAGAGGAAAGCTATTGCAGGTATAAAGGAAAATTCCAAATACTTCTTTTCATACGCCAAACAAAAGGCTAAAACAACATCAAACATCGGCCCACTGAGCAAAGGGGACGGCTCTTTCACAGGGGACAAAAAGGAAATGAGCGAACTCTTAAGCAGGCAGTATGAAATGGCATTCAGTGAGCCTGATGAAACAAAAGTCATCAGAGACCAAAATATATTTTTCATGGAAACCTCCCCACGGAAACCCCTCAGATGCTGGATATTGATTTCGGTCCAAAAGACATAGAAGAGGCCATTTCCAACATGCCATCCCACTCGGCACCAGGCCCGGACTCTTGGAATTCGATCCTAATGAAAAAATGTAAGGAAAACCTCTCAAAACCCCTGGCTATAATGTGGAGAAGGAGTCTAGACACTAGTGACATACCAGATAGCTTGAAAAACGCAATAATTGCCCCACTGCATAAAGGAGGGAGTAAAGCACTACCAAAAAACTACCGCCCGGTAGCTCTAACCTCTCACATCATTAAAGTTTTCGAGCGAGTCCTGCGAAGCAAAATTTCAACATTCATGGAGACAAATGAACTACACAACACCGGTCAACATGGGTTCAGAGCGGGAAGATCATGTCTCTCACAACTTTTGGAACACTATGACAAAATTCTTAAAGCGCTAGAAGAAAAGAAAAACGTGGATGTCATTTACACCGATTTTGCTAAGGCATTTGATAAATGTGACCATGGTATAATAGCCCACAAACTGAAAGCAAAAGGTATAACTGGGAAAATCGGACGGTGGATATACAATTTCCTCGTAAACCGAAAACAATCGGTAGCAGTAAACCAAGTCACTTCTGAGCCTTCGGATGTCAAAAGCTCAGTGCCCCAAGGAACAGTGCTAGCGCCCCTTCTGTTCCTCATACTAATTTGCGACATAGATACCAACACCAGACACAGTACGGTGTCGTCTTTTGCTGATGACACAAAATTAAGCAAGATAGTAAACACACAAGAGGACACGGGCCGACTGCAGGAAGACATGAATGTAGTGTTCCAGTGGACCAGGGAAAACAACATGCAATTCAATGAGGAAAAATTCCAATTAATACGGTACGGAGATAATAATGGTGTTAAAAGAAATTACAAATTACTTAACAGAATCTAACCACATAATAGAACGGAAAGACAGTGTGAAAGACCTTGGGGTATTAATGTCTGAAAATATGGGTTTCAAAGTACATAACCAGGTCAAAGTGGCGGCTGCGAAACGTCTAACGGGTTGGATTCTGCGTACTTTTAAAACATGCGGTGAATTGCCTATGATAACGCTCTTCAAATCTCTAGTGCTACCGCGGCTTGAATACTGTAGCGTATTAACATCCCCATACAAAGCAGGTGAAATAAATGACGTAGAGAGTGTACAAAGAAATTTCACTTCGCATATAAGTTCGATAAAACATCTACACTATTGGGAGCGTTTAAGAGCACTGAATCTGTACTCACTGGAACGTAGAAGAGAACGTTACCTAATAATATACACGTGGAAAATCGCAGAGGGTTTAGTACCAAACCTACATACTCCGATAGTCATGAAATTCAGTGATAGGAGAGGCTGGGAATGCGAAATCCCCCGGATGAATAACAGGGGTGCTATGGGCTCTCTGCGAGAGGGCTGGTTATCACACAGAGGCCCACATCTCTTCAACAAACTCCCACGGCGAGTAAGAGACATGAGGGACATCTCGTTAGACAACTTCAAGAGAGCCCTAGATGTCGAACTGCAAAAAGTGCCAGACGAGCCCATCCTCGCAAGGGAGCGAGCTGTCGCTTCAAACAGTCTACTGCACCAAATCACCACCCATAACGAGGGGCGTCGCGCTCCTTGGTGCCGCTAGAGGAGCGGCGAACACATCCAAAGGTATCCAAAGGTAAGGAGAGAGGGAGGGTGTCTCTCTCTCTCGCCGGTCAAGGTCAGATTACGACCGCGTGGCTAAAATATAAGATATTCACCAGCCAATTGCTGTTACCGTAAAACCAGGTAACTTTGGAAATTTTTCGAGTTTTTTTAACAATATCTCCTGACTGTAAACACATTATAGAGATTTAACTAGGTCAAGTGATGTGTGGTGATAGTGCACGGTAATTCAGGAAGCCTCCTAAAATTATCCCCCATAATAAGAGAGCTATCCTTATCCTAAATGGTGTCCGAAGTCATCTTGAAAAGTGGCTAACTTCGGACATGTATGGATAACTTCAGACATACAGTGATTTCTTATGGAAAATGATTGCCAAGAAAGCTGGGATAACTTCGGTCAAGCGGAGGGGAACTTCGGACGTACGTTCGTGGTTTTATTTCATTCATTTTTCGGCTCCTACTATTTTATATTCTTACAGTTTCTTACAGTAGATCCTCTGGAAAAAGGCAAACTAAGCCTGTGTATCCAGCTCAGTACCAGTACTTGCACTGCTGCGGTCGTTCACGGTGTTGGCGGCGGCGTTAGTAGACGCAACATTTTTACTATTCTGTATTTTTGTTTTATAATCAAACTTCAAATCTTGTCTTCCCCATGCTTTATCAAGATTACTTTCAAACTCCCTTATTGATTTGGAATCGACTACATACTGGGGCAGTGCATTCCACTCTATCTCAAAATGAGTTCTTTGCCTTCTCAAGCCTATTTCTTTCTTTGTAAATTTTCTTAGAGTGTCCTCTCGTTCTTGTTCCCTCCCGCATCAAGAAGATACCTTCACACACATCCTCATCGTACTTTCCTGACACTATCTTAAAAGTCTCTATCATATCCCTTCTCTTTCTCCTATATGCCAGTGTCGGAAGCCCGTGTCCTCAACCTCTGCTCATAGCCCGCGTTCTTCAACGTTGGTACCAGCTTGCTAGCTCTCCTCTGCACTTTCTCCACTGCTTCTATATCTTTTACCATATATGGAGCCCACACCTGGTTTGCATATTCCAGGTGCGGCCTAACCAGCGCTGTATAGAGATTCCTGAAGATTTCTTCGTCAAGTGACACAAATGTCCTCCTTATCAGCCCTACAATTCTATTGGCTTTGTTTATCTTTTCCGCTAAATGTTCTGAGAAATTTAACTTATTGTTTATCACTACTCCTATATCCTTTTCTGCATTCACTTCCTCCATCGTTTCATACATACTGTATCCTACCTTGTCTATCTTGCTTGTCCCAAACCACATGTACTTGCATTTTTTTGGATGAAAAGGCATTAACCAATACTCAGACCATCCCTTCATGCCCTCCACATCTCCCTGAAGCAAACCCACATCTTCCTTACCCCTCACTCTTCTATACAGCTTAGTGTCATCCGCATACAGGTATACCTCACTTCCATTAGTTATAACTTCAGGTAAGTCGTTGATAAATATAACGAACAGCAGTGGTCCCAACACAGATCCCTGAGGTACCCCACTTGTAATTTCCCTCCACCCCGAGCCTATTCCATTCACCAGTACCCTCTGTCTCCGATCTTTCAGGAAGGCTTTTATCCATTTCACACATTTCTCCCCTATATTATAGCTTCTAACTTTCTCTATTAACTTTTTATGTGGGACCTTATCGAAGGCCTTCATAAAATTGCAATATACCACGTCTATTACATCACCATCTTCTAGAATTTGCATCCAATTATCTACCACCTTAATTAGCTGTAGTACCGTCGACCTCCCCGGCAAGAATCCGAACTGTCTCCCACTGAAAAGTTGGTTTGACTTCATTTGATCCATTATTCCTTCTCTAATTACCGTTTCCATTAGTTTACACACAACACTTGTCAAACTGACTGGTCTATAATTCCCTGGGTCATTTCTCTTTCCCTTCTTAAATATAGATGTTATGTTCGCCTCTCTCCAGTCCATCGGTATTTGTCCTGTATTAAACGATACCTCAAATAACATTTTCAATGGCTCTACTAACATCTCCCCTCCTTCCTTTATGATTCTTGGGTGTATCCCATCCGGTCCCGGTGACTTACTTCTGTTCATTTTTTCTATAGCCCTTCTTATTCTAGCATGGGAAAACTCTATTAGTTCTAGTGCCGGTGCCTGTTTGATGGGAATAGTAGGCACTGCATCATCCGACTCCACTGTTAGTACCCCCCCAAAGTATTTCACCAGCACCTCTGCTTTCTCCTTTTCAGTCTCCGCTCTACTCCCATCATTCAACCCCCCTACCAGCTCTGGGATCCCTACTCTTCTTGTTAACTTTTCCTGAATGTACTTCCAGAATATTTTTGGATTATCCTTCACATTTCTAGCAATCTCTCTCTCCCGCTCCTTCATCCCCCTCCTTGTTTCCCACCTTATTTTATTGTTTATTTGTCTGCGTTTCAGGTCTACTTCTTTAGCTTCTATACTAGACCCCCTGTTCTTTTTTAACAATTTTAATCTTTCCCACAATCGTTTCTTTCTTCTAATCAATGTCCAAAGCTTTCTTTTCATTGGCAATTCTGGGTTCGTTCTTTTCCTCAATTTTGTTTTATCCTTATATTCCCTTACTAGTACACTTTTGGATACAGCATTCTCCAGTTTGTCTCTAATTTTCCTCCACATTCCTTCAGCGTCTTCACCGTTCAAGTATTCCCCCCAGTCAATGTCCAAACATCGTCTCAGCAGCTCATAATCTGCTCTATCATACATGTATATTTTTCTATTGCTTCTATTATCCCTCTCTGATTTAATGTTACAACTAAAGCTTATACAGGCATGGTCACTACGACCTATAGGGCTATCCACATTAACATGTTCCACTATATCCTCTTCATTGCTAAAAATCAGATCAAGTACACTCCCCTGCGTCCCATCTCTATATCTTGTCATCTCTATAATATGTTGCGTTAAAAAACAATCTCTCACTTTTTCTATAAACTTATTTTCCAGGCTACCCTGTCCCGCTGGAGTAGTACAATTTGCCCAGTTGATCCTTGGCAAATTGAAATCTCCAATCAAAATTTTATATTTGTTCTCTCTATTATCTATTTACTCCATTGCTTTCAGTAGGTTATCATCCTCTCCCCTGCTATTATTTGGGCTTCTATATATAGGGGCAATTAGAATTGATCCTCTTGCACATTTTACTTCAATACACAAATACTCACAATACTGCTGTCTCATATCCACCTCATTAACCTTGAGCTCTTTTCTTACATAAATAAACAGTCCTCTTCCGACCTCTGCTCTAATAGCATTTCTCTCATATAACTCAAAACCCTCCAAACTATATTCCACCAGTTCCCTTTCAATTCTAGCATTTTTTGGTCTTACTTCCTGTAGGGCTATGACATCAGGTTTTTCCTCTTCAGCCTGCAACCTACATATCAGTTCTCTTTTCTTGTCCTGGGTAAACACATCCACATTACTAAACATAATCCATCTACCATTCCTTCAGCAATTACACCATCTCGCTCCTCCAGTCCGTACCCTACTCCCCCGTTAGCACTACTGGGTCTGCCACTTTGTCTCCTGTCTCTCCCTGTGACACCTCCACCCCGTTCTCCTCCTCCATCACAACTCCCATCACATTCTCTTCCCTGCCTGATCTCCCCCTCCCTTCTACTCTTATAAACCACTTCCTCACTTTTCCGTCCCTCACTCTCCAGTAAAAATTTCTCTTATCCTCCTCACCCAACTTTCCATTATTTTCATCAGCCTTTTCTTGTAATTCCTTAATTTTTTTCCTTTGTTCTATACTCAAATCCTTCTTTAGTCTTATGTGTTTCAGTTTTTCATTTGTATTTAGCCTCCAACTCAAATTTGTCACAGTCTCTGCCACTGCCCTAGTTTTAAACTGTACCCTTATAGGTCTCATCTCTCCCCTTTTATATCTACCTATCCTACTGACCTCCTCCACCTGCCCTTCCCATCCATATTCGTCCTCATCCACACCTTTCATGACCTCCTTCACTGTCTCCATATCCCTCACTTTTCTCACTCCATTATCATTCATATGAGTCTCTATTTCTCCATACAAGATTACACCCCTATCCCTGTCCATGGCCTCCCTCACGATACTCTCCTTGTTCTTCATGACCCCTACAACTGCACTCTCAAAACTTTTTTTGGTCATATTCATTTCTTCCTTTTGCTCTTTCATAATATCCTCCAAATCCTTGAATTTTTGTTTACCTACCACCACCACCGTCCATGCAGTTGACTCCTTTACTTCTGTGAAACGTCCTTCGTATTCCTTCAGCTGCTCCTTCAATGCCATATTCTCTGCTCCCAGTTCATCTACCCTTTTCAATACCATCTCTAGGCTATCATTAACTGCCGAAATAGGCCTGCATTCACTTCCTTCGCTAGGCCTATTCCCTTTCCCACCTGTCACACCACACATTACACACAGTGCCTTAACTTTCTCACCAATATCCCCCTTCCATTTCTCCGTATCACTCATCTCCACTTTTCCAAATCCTTCACAACAATACTAACCTCTTCTAACTTCTTATCTGTGCTCTTAAACCCCCGAAAACGTTGTAACCTTCCTTCCGCCTCCGTCATACCCGAAATTCCCTCCGCCATGTTTGTTTACAAACTCAACAATTCACAACACTACCGCTGTCCCGTCACTACACACTCTTATTACACTATACATCACCCCTCCACCACACCAATATATCCTCCAAACACTTCACTAAATCCTTCCTCTTCTTGCTAGCCCCGTATGCACTCGATATTCAGTGAATTACTTGTCCATTCCCATAACATATGCCGGAGCCTCAAAACTTGCGTCCGCCTTCCGCCATTGTGTGCCGCCCCCATATATGAATATTTTATTATTGCTGCTTATTCTTGTCCGATGTTTTACTGGAAAATGCACAGTCAATACTTTTAGGCCTGTATAATTAGTATAGGAGGGGGTTATATAAGATGTTTAACATATAATCTTTTTGGATCTGTTCTCGTTAGGCATTGAACTCACGCTTAGAAAATATTGAGCAGGAAAAATAACCAATGATGTCAAATCAATAACTCGAAAATTAACTAGGCCTAATGAAAATATATAGGTATGTATACTCTATCACTGCATATACATTTTTATGAATTTGAGCATTTTTATAGGTACCGGTATAACGTATGTGTTGGTGTTTCTTACGGCAAATAAAAAAAAATTTGGACAAGATATATGCCTCTCCTAATTTATATACAGTATATTATATATCCAGAATTATCCTAAATACATAAACGGTTAGCATATTATCATATTTTTATGGGTTTTTGGACTTGGAGAATGATTGTTTGATCTTTAACCACCATTTTAATGATGGACAAGTATTATGAATTATTTTCATAGGGCAAATAATAACAAATTATTTGTTTGTTCCATGTCCAAAGTTACCATTTTTTTTTGTGGAAAACACAATAGGTTAAATGATAGTGTTCTAGCTAGAGCGTTATACAAGTGTAACAAATTTCCTTCGGTGGATGTTGTCTCTGGTAATTTTACTACAAAATTATATCGGTCACAACATCATTCATACAAACAAATTTCTTCAGGGTGATAGAAGTTTGGCAGGGTAGCGAAAAATGTACAAATATTCGTCATATATATAATATTTTTTTCGTGTACATATACTCATGTCAGTTCCCTAGGGCTTTTACATGCTCTTCCTTTGCCATTTCTCTAAACGGACCCCACAAAAAATAAAAATAAAAAGCGTTTCCATTATATAATGACTGGCTAATTACTTATTATCGCCGATGTCCGAAGTTACGACCCAAGTCCGAAGCGACCCGGTTTTACGGTACCACTTGTTTTATTGCTTTTCAATGTTCATATGTTAATATTAAAAGTAAAATAGGTGCATATGGATAAATAATTATGATACAGGTATACAGTACTGTACAGTACAGTATACCCTCGCTATCTCGGACTAGATGACGGTCCGAGATGACCGAAAATCCGAGATGTCCGGAGTCCGACTTGTGTCCGACCTAACAGAGGATAAAATCCGACCTAACCAATGTCCGTCCGAGACAACAATGAAATCGGAGACTACGGAAAAAATCCGACCTCAAGAGAGACGTCCGCGTCAACCTAGAAAACGAAGACAACCCTATTCGAACCCTATAATCTGTAATATAAAACACAGTACAGTAAACCCCTGCACAACGAACACTCTTGCAACGAATTTTCACTTTAACGAAGGTTGCATAGTACTACCCCTTGCCCGCACAACAAACACTTTGGCTCGACTTTACACATTTTTTACCGAGATTTACCGATGGTTCGGATGTTTTTTGCCAGGATATTTTTAATATTTTTAGCTTTTTTTTCCACATAAAATCGCTCACTCCCCCTCTGCAACTCTCTTTCTATCTATCTATCTCTCTAATGCATATCTACCTAACTCCCTTATACATTAACATAACTATGTCTTATTTGGACTTTTTGTAATCTTTGAATAATTTCTAATGCGATGGAATTGAAAAATATAATATCCTTCCAGCACATAGATAAATAATAAATAAGATGGTCAACAAAATATTTCAACCCTCCCCTCCGTGCGAGCAGAGACGGAAGATTTAAGTTTGATAGATTTTTTGTTTTGTTTTGTTCCCTCGATATACACTCTCTTTCTATCTCTCTATCTCTCTATCTCTCTAATTCATCTACCTAGCTCCCTTATACATTAACATAACTATGTCTTATTTGGACATTTTGTAATCTTTTTGAATCATTTCTAATGTGATGGAATTGAAAAATATAATATCCTTTCAGCACATAGATAAATAATAAATAAGATAGGCTTATCAACATCATCACAGTAACGGGGTCGGAGTTGAGTCTTGGGACAGGGAGGGGAGGGATTCGGCCTACAGCGCGGGGATATTTTTTTTTTTGGTGTTTTTTTTTTTTTCATGTGAAATTTATCATATTAACCCGCTGAGTGCCAGGGACGTATATATACGTCCTAGGGTGTTGTCACGCCCAGTGCCAGGGACGTATATATACGTCCTAGGGTGTTGTCACGCCCAGTGCCAGGGACGTATATATACGTCCTAGGGTGTTGTCACGCCCAGTGCCAGGGACGTATATATACGTCCTCGCCGAAAAAAAATCGTAGCAGCGAAACGACTGCACCTATGGCTTTCATATTTTTACCACATGTACCTTACCCTTTTGGCTACCCACCACAAAAATCTCAAATCCCTCCTCCCACCCACTCGCTGACTGTCGGTCCCGTCAGAAGGAAAAAAAAGGAAAATCTGTGGCGGCGAAACGACTGCACCAATCGGTTCCATATTTGTGTGACAAGTCCCTTACCCTTCTGCCTTCCCCCCACCACACCCCCAACCGCCTCCCACCACCCACTTCCAGCGTATCCGTACGAAGATAAGGAAAAAAAGGAAAATCCGTGGTGGCGAAACTACCTCACCAATCGGCTCCATATTTGTAACATGAGTCAATTACGCTTCTACCTTCCCCCCACCATCCCCCAAACCACCCTCCCACCACCCTCCTACCCATACATTCCGATACCATAAAAGTCTCTGTAGTCTAGTGTCTTTTCAGCTACTTTCGGGACCATCGGGGACCTGATTTCTGGCGAAAATGGACAAGTGGAGTGTTTTTTTTACCATTATCCTTCCTATCTCTCCCAACTTGATAGATTTAGCAAAAAAAAAAAAAAAAAAATCTGGCACTGGCAGAAGCACACCGTCAAAATTGGCTGGCACTCAGCGGGCTAATGACAAATACGACCCTTATAGTTAGCGGGGGTTTACTGTATATCATTTATTAATTATAACAATTTATTATGACTTTTATTTGGTGTTTACGAACATTATAGGGGTACAGTATATGCCTGATGGTTCGGACCTAACCTAATTAATCCCATATAACTAATAGTTACCCCTCAACTTTCTCTTCATAATTGCTGAGGGGCACAGGGCCCTGGGTGGGGCTTTGGTTTCCCGGGCGTTTCCTCGCCCTCCTCGGCTCCCCGCCATGGAGTGGCTTCGGTCACTCGGGCTTTATTGTGGTCGGCTGGGAGGGTTCTGTGGGGGGCGCTCGGTTATGGCCTTGCTCGGGGCCTTGGGGCTGTTCGGCCAGGCAGCTTGGGGAACAGCAATAACAACAACAACTAATAGTTCACGCAACAAAAATTTGCCCTGGATGTAGATGGCGTTGGACGTCCCTTCTGTTTGTCGGATATTCACCCTTATTACCCGGTGACGTCAGGGCGTCATCCGACAACGTCGGACACTGTCGGAACGATGACGGAAATGTCCGAAATACGGAAGTACATGTCCGAGAGGCCATAGCCAGTCCGGCTATTACGGGTTTCCGACCTCTAGAGGTCCGAGATGGCGAGGGTTTACTGTATATGGGTAATATGACTATTTTCATCGGGAATGAACCAAAATACAGTCGACCCTCGATTTAACGGACCCCGATACAACGGATTTCGGATTTAACGGACTCTGTCCGTAGCCGGACAACGTACCCAGCAACGGACAAAGTCCGTTGTTCGAAAAAAAATCCGGTAATTGGCTGGCGCGGCGCACCAGTTTCCCAGCAAACCCCTGTATTTCTCAATCCATTCTGTACCCCACGGCAACCATAATTAGTTCCCTCCTCACTAATAGGGGGCGTGTGTTAAGATTACTGAATAACAAGTAAAAAACAATTTCCAATTGGTTTCATAACTCAAAACAAACAAAAAGAAACCGAAAAAAAAAATACACTCAAATAGATTACCTCTTCTGTACCAACGATGTCATTTTTCCTTATATTCTGGCAACTACAGGTATTACATAATTTTTTCAGCTTTGGAAGGACGTCTACCAATTTAAAGGCTACAGACTATCTCAACTCATCCTTTTAGCTATCATATATCCTGCCTAAGCTTCATAAAATCGTTTAACCCTTCCTACCCAGGCTGTCTTGCCCAATGACGGTCGCCCCTACCCGGGCGATATGGCCGAAAAACGTCTAGGCCTAGGCTACCATATTTATGTTTATTTTCACTGCTAGAACTTTCCCACTCATCTATAATCGTAGTGCGGTTTTCAATCTGTATTTTGGCATTGAGTAGAGCTCTGTAAGTCAACTGGTTCAGATGTGATGACGATTTCAGTGGAGCCAATATTGCAGAGATGTTGCCAATATGGGGGGTTTCAGACACTAATTTCGTCTGACGTCAGAACAATAACATTGAAGAGTCTTCTCCTTCTTGTTTTCGGAGGTGCGGTGACGCAACGCTTGGGTTTGTTGACATACGTCGTACGCACGGCGTTTGGACCAAGCTTAATTAGGCTATTAAGCTCATGCCTTAGATAAGGCATACCGGGTATCGCCCCTTCTTTCGTGCTGTCCTTACCTAAGGCAGACCGGGTAGGAAGGGTTAAGTGTAGCTGAAATCAAATAAAAAAAGACGTGCGTTAGTTAATATTGGCCAAACTTGCCAGTTTTCTTCTCGTATTTATTCCGGTCTTCAGCCAAAATTGACAACCTTCTTCCCTGTATACAGTGACCCGGTGATGAAACAGTTCCTACTCCACCTTGACGAGACTATGAAACTTGGATCCAAGTTTGTGTTGGTCGACCTGGACGATTGTCATCTGTTTGTGCAGCCGGAGGTCTACAACAATCTTAAGGTGGGTCTGGTTTATGGTTACATAACAGACGTGGTCGCCTTCCCACAGTTGGAATACATTACAGTACAGTATAATACAATAAAGTCCCGTTACAACACTGCCCCATCATGGCATGACGTTGGCTGATGTTGGCATAGAGTATCAGGCTGGGAAATTAGTGTTGCGGATCTACTTGCCCCGGGCTAGTGACTTCTGAAATTTACTTGCCCTGACATATCTTGTACTTGCCCTGATACACTGTAAGACATTTCGCTCGCTAAGTACCACATGCATTCACAAACATATCACCTAAAATCACGGTACAGTACGTTAGAGGAAATTTAGGTGTGTTGGAAAGAAGTGTGGTGTGATTTTTAAGTGTAGTGAAATGATTCAATGAATAGTAAGTGTCTATGAGAGTTAGCTGGATTACTCTCTGTGTAGGTGAGGCACCTATAGAAAAAGTGGGGGAAGCCTGGCAAATGAAGCAGGAGTTCCAGTAACTCGTTATCGTATGGCTATGTGACCTCCCCTGGGTACTGTCCTGCTCGACTGGTGCCTACAATCTCCCCAATACAAAACTTCACGACTAGCAATATTCAATTTTACAAGTCCAAGCAGACTACAGTATAGGTCCGTGTGGTCGTGTTAACTCGAAGGTGCGTAGCGCGACGCACAGGACCAAATAAAACAAAAAGGGCTCCGTTAGGGCCTAGAGGATAAATCAGAGTATATGCACGAAAACAATAATTCAATTTGGTTCAGTAATAACCGAAAAATTGCAATTTTCAATAAGCGTTGCCCTAACAAGAAGAAGAAGAAGGACTGTGTAAGCCCTTGAGATCCTTCGCTTCCCCCAAATAGGGTGTCGATGTGGACGTCGATCCAAAATAATTTTCAATTCCAGAACAACAACAGCCTCCTTCGCTTCACGCGCGACCTAATAAGGTGAATACGGCAAATAACATTTCTAGGAACAGGCAGCCTTGGTCTATGGCATCACATTACAAATTCATAGTTCATTATTGACGTATACCGGGGAGAGAGAGTGTTTACGGCTATACTGAATATTAAATCACAACACTGACTTAACCCCTTCATTACCGGTGACGTCCATTTCAATATATTCTGGCTACTATTAAATTATATAATTCAGTTTAAAAGGGGCCTCCAGCAATTAACAGGCTTCGAATGATCTCACTTGACCTTTTTTATAACAGCACACATCCTTCTTAAACTGCACAAAATAGTATAAATCTAGCTAGAAAGAAATTATAAACACGTCGCCGGTACAGAAGGGGTTAAGGAAGACGTGTCTGTCTGTCAAATAGTCTGTTACAGCAAAATTCTGATAATTCGAACACGAATAATCCAAAATTCCCAAATAGCCCGATTTTTTGAAGATCGGAATTATTAACATTAAAATGGGGAGAAATAGAACAAATAATAAAACTGCACACCGATATCGGGTAATAAGTGGAGACAAGCGTAGGTGCAGACGATGCCAATCTGCTACCCTACAACCAGCATCTATGGATTATAGTATAACACTGACCACTGACCAACAACTATGCCACCAACACCATCTACAAGCTTAAGGGGACATGGGCCTGTTTTCTGAACCACTTTCTCCCTCATGTTTAGCCCCATTAGTTTACAGATGTTAAGATGTTTGCTCCATTAGTTAGTCGATCTTAAAACCTTTCGCTCCATTTCGTCGTCAATATTTAGACCTTTCGTGCTATTTAGATGTCGATATTTTTCCCCTGGCGAACAATAGTGAGCCTGTAATGTTGGAAGAACCGGCCTTAGGCCGGGAAATTTTTCTACCGAAAAATGTAGACTACAAATTAATCTAGAAGGGGGATCTAAAGGATGTTTTCTTTAAATTTGATGGAGGTCTAGGGAGGAAACTAGAAAAAGAATGAATACATGCAAAAAACGCCGTTTTTGTTTTCTTTATCTGTTTATTGATTCTTGTGTTGTTATTGCATCTGATATAAATCAATATTGACAGTATAGTATTCGACAACCGATCAGCTGTTCACCGCACACCGAGTGTCGTCGGTCTCAGACTCCGTCTATTAAAGGGTTACCGCAGCGATGTTTTCCTACATTAATTATATACCGGTATTTGATATTATATAAGTACTGTATGTATATATTTTATTGAAGAGTTATGTAAGGAAGTATTACAAACTTTCACTTGTCCCCCGGGCAACTGCCGGGCAGACTAACATTGAAAATCAATAGCCCGGCTACATGTCCGGGCTAGTCCGGGCTGCCGGGCTATACCTAATTTCCCAGCCTGTGCTAACTGTGCCGTAGCAAGACTCATACTTGCATCTGCAGTATCTGCAAACCACACCAGCCTCAACAGTGCTACAACAAGACAGTACCGTACCAGGACTACTGTACTTTAGGCAACTTGGATATTAGTAAGTATTCTGTGAGAGTCTTATTACAATTACCATAACCTTCATAAGGAGCTACTCATTTATCCCATAACATCGTTCCTTGGAGAGAACAAGTGAAAAAGGGTCATGAATAAGTAAGTATGGCCAGGGTCACAGGTTTAAGATACTGTATATTCTTACGAAGCCTTTTAATTTTGTCAATCATGTCAGAAACTCAGGTTCACTTCTCTGTAGAAACTCACATTAGGTTACTGACCTTTAGTTGAATAACAAAGTAACTGGATATTCAAGCTATAGTTGCCTTCCCATACTGTATGCGTGAGTCCATTTGCTAAAAGGGGTTGCAATAATGTCCAGTGTGTTGGACTTGCTTTCTTATTCTCTTCACAGCACCATTGTGCACTACTAACCCACAAAAACAGTTTTACAGTAACTCTGAAATGTGTGACCATAGACTACAGTAGATCTGGACTTGACACGAAAATGGAACTTTTCCAAAACCCAAAATCGGAAACCGAACACCCACGTTCGAACCTCGAAGCAGTTTCGAGGTTTGAACTTGGGGGTTCGTTCTCCAATTTTGGGTCCCTTACTGCAAAGTTCCATTTTCGTGTCAAGTCTATATCTACTGTAGTCTATGGTGTATATATTGTATAATTTCATGATGTGAATACAACCCAAGGGATTAATTTTGGAATGCAATTTTCTTTTCAATAACTCATTTTGTGTAAATATATATGTACAGTATAGAATTGTATTTAATAGGGCCCCTTCATCATTGACGACTTCGCCTATTAATAATAATAGTCTCCATTCAACATCCTGCGCCAGCATTTTGAATAGCCCGCGCGGAAGTATCATGGAGTACTCGTCATAAGTACACGCTTAATTCCCTCATGGGATCGTCATTTTGATCGGGTACCATACAGAAAAAAACTGTAAAAAAATAAAATAAATAAAAATAACTTAATATCTGTTATCATATGACTTGCCATATACGTGGATTTCTCATGCTTTGCTTCCCCGACACCAGGCCCCCTAGCGGCCATTTTCGTCCTTCCTACTTCCGCGGCCTTACCATCAACAGGGCTTGCGCCGTGTCCACTTCATTCGACGTTTGCAGAGCTTCTAGTGAGTCCTTACTCATTTGTATACATCTATGTTGTAGTAACAGGGTTTAGATTAGCTAGCACGGCTGCCAGATTGGTATGTCCGCAGGAAGTGTGTGTTAAATTAGGGTACCATTGTCACAGGCGTCTACGGGTCCCGGATCGTCGTACCGCGTGTGTTATTGTTGTGATACGCCTTTAGCTGTTGTGTTTACTTAGCTAGAAGGCGACCACTCTACGAGGCATGATACAGACTGTCAATATTGAGGAAAGTACATGCCATTTTCTTCAGATATCAGCAAAAGCTCTGGTTTAAGGGTGTCTGCACGTGGTGCTCCACCTTCCGGGGTTTGTGTTTTGCTTGGGCCCCTTGGGTGGGCCTCCCTCTTCGATGTGCTGCTGCCGGGTGCCGGAGAGTCGCCTGCCGGGATGTTCTTCGTACCTCGTGGTCAGCCTAGTTAGGGGTCCCCGGCATAGGCTTCAGGTAATTTAGGTGTCTAAATTTTCTGTCATTATATTATGCTTATGTATGCCCTATTATACGTTCATGCATGCGGGCATGTTCCGTTAGGGTAAGGGAGACGTCCCTACAGTATATGTCATTATTATACTGTGTATGTGTGGGATTTCGGTTAATGGGGCTGTGCCACCCCCATTTCCCGGCAGTTTTTGTCTGTTCCGGCGGCCCCGTGCGGTGGGTCCAAGTTATCCGTCTCAAACGGATAGGAACGTTCAAAAGATCCCGGCGTGGTTTAGCTGAACCACACTCTCCCGGCGGAATTGCATTCCTAGAAGGGCTAGAAACTCGGCCCGCCGAGTTAACTCACCCTGACTGACCCTGTGACACGTTAAGACTTAATCGCCTTCGGCGCCACGAGTCGAGTGTACACAAAGTGATACGATTAGTTTTGCAAACTTGTTCAGTAATGATCAGACACTAAAAGGTCAAGGGACCTGTGGCTCTTGTCACAGGTAAGTTATTGAAAGTCAGCTAGACAGATCCGGCGGAAGGTTAGAGTAGTGGTACACTATAGCTAATTTTCCGGCAGATTTGGGTTAGGATGTTTAATACCTCGCAGGTTATCCTTATGAGCATTGATTCCTGGAAAAAAATTCCAGGCCCCAGAGACTGCTTCTCCGGCGGAGTTGGACATCTGATCCCGGCGGAGGTGGGGGGAACTTCTCATTACGGCACCATGCCTAGGTTTGAACTTTGCGTGACGCCTACCTGCTCCCTTTTGCCCATTTTTGCTCATAAACTATGCATAAAGTGCGTAAAATATGTAGATCGTTCTAGAGGCGTGTGGTTGTCAAAACGATGTGCCATTTGCTCTGAATTGAAAACCGCCTTGCTGGCGAAGAAAGACTTATCATGCTTAGCAGCATTACACAAGATTAAAGCCACATTTAGTGGGAAAGAAGACAGACCATCGTCCACGAGATATTGTCGTCAAATTCACTCGCTTCCCTGATCGTGACGCTGCCCTTCGTAACAGAGGAAAACTGAAGAACACTGACATCTACATTAACGAAGATCTATGTCCTGCTTCAGCAGAGATCCGCCGTAAGCAGATGGGTGCTCTGAACGATGCCAGAAAAATGGGAAAGTATGCCTTTTTCAGCTACCGCACTTTGGTTGTAAGGGAGCCAGGCCGAGGCATGAGCAGTGGTGGAGGTGGACGGAGAGAGAAGCCACCCACCAATGCCTCCCATACACTGAAGGTCCACTTCGGTCCACCCCACCCAGTGTACGACCACAGCTACGCACCCCACCCCGCCATATCTCGCCAGATACACCACGATCTCGTACATCTCACCACCAAACTCCATCACCCTTTAGAAAATCCACAACTCCTGTTAAACCCAAAGGCACCACTACTACTACAGCTGGACCTGTCAACACCACGGAGCCAGATGTGAGAGTGATGCAGGATGTTGTGGTGTCACACAGTGTTGTTGAAGAGTCAGGAGCAGCATCCCTGCCCCAAAACTCCAACTCTCCATCCCTGAAAGGCGCGAGACACCGAGATAGGAAGCAAACTACTTTTTTTAAATCAAATTAAAAGGTAGTCAAACTTCTTTGTGTGTATTTTTTTTTTTTTTTTTTTTTTTCTATATTCCAACTACTCCCTCTCGGGCATAGGCTGAGAGCCTGTATATAGCTTGTTTAGTGTGCCATTATGGATTATTCTGATTGTCTTCCATTTTCCTCTTTGAATGACCACAGTCTGTTGCTACATTTAAGCACTCAATCTCATGATAATCAGGATACTCTTATACCTCTGGAGTTGCTTCAGATACTTCAATACAACCCCATCCCTCTCAATGATGACATTTATAATGAAGATAATGATCCAAATAACTTTATAGTTAGAAATCTAGGCTACAAAACACCCTCTTGTGAGTATGTTTTCCTGAATTCAAATGACAATAACAATCCCTATTTTCCAACTAATTAATTTTCCTTTGTGAGCCATAATATATGTAGCAGTCCTCTGCACTTTGACGAATTTATTGATCAGTGTGTGAGTCCCTTGGACCATTATTTCGATGCTATGGGCTTCTGTGAGACCATATTAACATCTGATATAGAACACCTTTACAGGATCCTCAACTATGAACAATATTGTAATAGTTTTACACGAAACAGTGGAGGGGTCGCATTGTACATAAAATCAAAACATAATTGCTTTAAAAGAAATTATCTAACTCTCCAACAAAATTACATTGAGACTGTTTTTATAGAAATTCGTAGTCAATGTTCAAAAAATATGATCGTGGGTGTTGTATATCGGAGACCTCACTCAGATATACAGTTATTCTTACAAACATATAATGACATCATAACAACAATAAGCAATGAAAATAAACAATGCTATTATAGCCGGAGATTTCAATTTAGATCTATTGAAGTCCGAAACAGAAGCCCCAGTATCGGATTATCTTGCTATATGTGATTCGAAGCTATTGGTCAATACGATATTGAAGCCTACTAGAGTAACAGCAACTTCAGCAACGATCATTGATCATATTTGGTCTAACAATTATCCCCAGAATATCATGAATGGTATATTTCATTGCCGAATTTCTGATCACTTTCCAGTGTATGCAGTTTTTGAACATACCGAAAAGATAAATAATAATAAAAGTCAAACCATCAAGTACAGAAATTATAATCCATTAAACATTGAAGCTTTTAAAAATTGTTTAAGAACTGTGTCCTGGAATTTGGTTTTATCATCGCATGATCCAAACGTGATTTATTGTAATTTTCGACATATTTTTGAAGCCTGCTTTAATACTGTAAATACTTCCCGTTAATTACTAAACGCATGAAAACAAAACATATGAACAAGCCTTACATCACAACAGAAATTAAAGAATTAATTAAAGAAAAAAACAGGCTTCAAAGAAAAAGTGCTGAAAGACCGATAACCTATGGCGAGGCTTATCGAAAAATTCGAAACACAGTGACGCTTAGCATTAGAAAGGCTAAAGTTGAATATTATAAAAACAAATTGATCGAACATTCTGGTAACCCTAAACAAAATTGGAATGTCATTAATAATGCTCTGCATAGACATAATAACTCCAAACTTAGTACAGTAAACTTCCGTTAATCCGAAGGGCAGCGGACCGGCTCTCGTTCGGATTAGTGGATTTTTCGGATTATCGGACTTTACCCCTATGAACCTGTGTATGACGAAAACATTGAGACATTAGGCCACCCAAATGACACAATGGTGCACACACACATATCATATGTTCATGAAATCACTTCAAAAGTTTACCATTGTCATTGTAGCCTATTACCTACTTCAAAACATTCAGATTAATGGTCAAAGGAATCTGCTGATATAAACGTCTTCTTCTTCTTCCGTCTACTAGCGAGGTAACTCCTTTATTGTGAATAATACTGAAATTACGAACCCTGATGCTATTGCCAGAAGTTTTAATTCATATTTTATTAATGTAGGTAAAGAACTAGCGGAAAAAACGGACAAAACTTATATACATTTTAGTCATTATCTACCACACAGGAGAGAAATACTTATCCTGTCCCCCGTTACAGAAACTGAACTAACAAATGTAATTCGTAACTTTCATAATTCTTCACCAGGCTATGACAATATTCCTACTGTATTAGTTTAATTAAAGAAATTGCCCCAATATTGTCAACAGTATTGTTGCATCTTTGTAATTCTTCCTTCTCAAAAAAACTGTCTGGGACCATCAGGTCCTGGTAGTGAAGCCAAAAGACCGATCCTCCGAGCCAGTAAGCCCACCAGATACAAAGGCAATCGAGACTGCTTTGGCTTCGGTTCCGGTTAACAAGTTAACTAGAACTGATTCAGGTGTACTGGTGGTACGACTTCCATCCAAGAAAGCCAAAGAAGACGCAGGAAGGGCCATCAATCAGTGTTTGGGGGTGGACAGTGCCTTCAGTGTCTCCGAACCAAAGAAGATGCTGCCAAAAATGACTCTGGTAGGCATTGCTAATGACACTGAGGATAATGAGATCATTCCCAGCATCCTCAACAAGAACCCAAGAATAAAGTCCCTGGTCGACGATGGTTTAGCTATGAATTTGCTATTCACCAAGCAAAAGAGTGATGCACACACAAAGACTGCGGTAGTCAAAATGTCACCTGAAATACGCTCTTCCATTGTGGATGATGGCAATTCTGTGTATGTTGGACTTGTGAGATGTCGTGTATATGATCGCTTCTGGGTAACACAATGTTACCATTGCCAGGGCTTTGGCCATACCAGTGACAAGTGTTATCGGAAAAATTAGGATCCAAAATGCAACTTCTGTGCCGGTACTCATAACTCAAAAGACTGCACCAACAAGACTTCCCCCAAATGTATAAATTGTATGAGCTCCACATCAGTTACGGAGCCGCCAAATCATTTCGCCTCAAGTAGAAATTGTCCTCTAATGACAGCTCAGAGAAATAAAGTTATTGAAAACACCAATTTTGTAGGTTAAAAAAACTGAAAAATGCACACGGGAGCCGGTTGAAACTGGGTCTGTTGAATGTTCGTTCCTTGCGTAACAAAATGGATCATATTTGCGAGATCTTGGATGAACGTAACCTTGATGTATTATGTCTCACTGAGACCTGGTTGTTCGAGTCAGATCTGAATATTATCCAGGCGGCATTGCCTAAAACCCATTCCATAATAAATGTTCCTAGGCTTAGGGGAGATCATCTGGGTGGTGGAGTGGCAGTTGTCTACTCCACATCTCTGGTGAATATCTTGCAAATAAGCCATAACCCAGCCCCTCTTTATTTTGAACTGTTGGAAGTGAAAATAAAACTCCATCAACAAATTCTAAGAATGGCAGTTGTCTATAGGCCTGGCCATCGTGGCACAGATAGGGGTTTTATGGAAGAGTTTGGGCAGTTTCTCGAGGAATTTTCTGCTAAAACCGGAAGACTTTTGATATGTGGAGATTTTAATTACTGGGTTGACAGCCCTCATCTGAAGCCATTCTCTCCTGAGTTCCTTGAGTTGACTGATCAGAACAATTTTGTAAACCATGTGTCCCACCCAACTCATATCTTGGGACACACCCTTGACTTGGTTCTCTCTCCTGTGGGTTGTGGTGGTGTTCTGGATGTTGATGTTGAGAATGCTGACCCTAATACCTCTGATCATGCTTTGATTACTTTCAGCTTTGATTTCCCTAAGCCACTCACACATGAAAAAGTAATCAGATTTAGAAATTATAAAAATACAGCCCAAAATTTGGCTAGCAGTGAAGTAAAACAGTACTTGGGAAGTATTGATACTTCCAACCTTACTTCAGATGAGCTGGTGGAGGTACATAGAAATGCACTTAAATTAGTGTTCGATCATCACTGTCCAGAAGTAGAGAAGAAAATCATAGTACGAGATGATTCACCCTGGTATAGCACTCGAGTTAAATTTCTTAGAAGAGCGCGTAGAAGAGCTGAACGTGAATGGCGGAAAAATAAAACAGACTCTACATGGTTGCAATATCTGTCAGCCAGAAGAGCCGTGGTCCACACAATAAAAGATGAAAAGAAAGTGTATTATCAGGGAAAAGTTGACTCATGTGGTAACGACCAGAGGAGGTTGGCTTCAATTGTAAACAGTTTACTTGGAAAAACAAGAGTCAGCTTAAGACCTTCTGTACCTGATGCCGAGTTGGCTGCCAACTTTGTGTCATTTTTTGCTGGCAAGATAACTCGCATAAGACAGGAACTGGATGATGCTTCTGTTGGTGAAGAACTTTCAGTTGTACTCCAACCCCGACACATTCCTAATAATGTCCTCTCATCCTTTCACTCAGTAGAGGTGGACATGATCTCATCCTACATAAAATACCTCAATAAAACATTTTGCCCGTTGGATCCCATAAATGTTTCCAAGCTACCAAGAGTCTATGATCACACAGTTGAGTTTATTTCCAAAATAATTAATAAGTGCTTCTCTGAAGGTAACTTCCCACATTCTGAAAAGTATGCACTACTCCGACCTAGTCTAAAGAAACCTGGACTTGATGTTGAGAACATGTTGAATTATCGTCCTGTCTCCAACCGGTCCTTCATATCAAAGATATTAGAGCGTGCAATACTTGACCAATTACAACCACTACTTCAGCAGAATGAAACTATCCCAATTTTTCAGTCTGCTTACCGACAGCATCATTCAACTGAAACAGCATTGATTAGACTACATAATGATCTAGTTGAGAACATTTGCAATGGTGTGGCCACACTATTGGTCTTGCTTGATCTCTCTGCGGCCTTTGACACAGTGGATCATGAGTTGTTATTGAGTGATCTTTATGATTGTGGTGTGCGTGACTCCGCTCTCTTGCTTCTTGGGTCGTACTTGTCAGGTAGATCCCAGAGTGTGATGGTAAATCAAATGGTCTCGGACTCGACACCCCTGCAGTATGGTGTTCCGCAGGGATCAGTTTTAGGTCCTATCCTATTTACAATTTATATCAGCAGTTTGTGTCTTCTGCTTCGTGCACATAATGTCACCTTTCACTTTTATGCAGATGACACCCAGATTTATGTGAGAATCACAAATATAGTTGATATATGGAGTAAGATGGAATTGTTGATGATGTCTGATATCAAGAAGTGGATGAGAGCCAGAAAACTTAAACTAAATGATGGTAAAACTGATATTCTCATTATCCGAGGACATAGAAGAGCTGATGATATAGTAGGTGCCCTCTCCATCAATGTGGGTGGATCTCAGCTGCGACCGGCCAACTCTGTTCGAAATCTGGGAGTATATGTGAACTCCCGATTAGATTTCAAAGAGCATGTAAACCAGATAGTTAAAATTTGTTATTTGCTCATCAGAAATCTCTATTTGGTGAAGCCGTTTATAACCAGACGTTGGTTCACTCATTGGTCTTCTCTCGTGTTGATTATTGCAATGCCCTGTTGGTGGGTCTTCCAAATTATATTTTAAAGAAAGTTCAGTCTGTTCTTAACAGGGCCACAAGACTCATTTTTGGTGTTTCACCTAGAACTCCTACTACATTTCTTAACATAGAACTGCACTGGCTGCCAGTAAGAGCAAGAATAGAATTTAAGTTGTGTTTAGTGACTTTTAAGGTTCTCAAATTTGTTGAGCCTAGGTACCTTGCGGAGCTGCTCAGGCGCCCACCGGCACACCATGGTGTAGTTGTGCGTCATGACAATGACCCTTTTCGTCTTGATGAACCAAGGGCTTTCCAGCAGTCTTCTTTCTTTGAGAGGTCATTCTCCTACATGGCTCCGAGGTTGTATAACAGGTTGCCGCTGTCCATGAGACAACTGAGTTCTGTTGAATGCTTCAAGAGACAACTTAAGACTTTTCTCTTTGAGAGAAACTATGATCTTGAGGGAGGTGTCATGACAGATGGCTATAGAGTTTAGGCTATTTTGCCACTGCTAGTGATTGTTAAATGTGTGTTGTATATAAGCTTTCTTTTGATGCATTGATTTTGTTGTTTTTTCTTTCTCTTTCCGAGCGCTAGTGAATTCTTCGGAAACATTGGCGCTTATGAGAAATAAGTAACATGCTTATTATTATTATTATATTCCCTGGCAATCTAAAGATCGCCAAAGTTACACCTCTATATAAAGCAGGAGACAAGAGAGAACTAAAAAATCACCGACCTGTGTCAATACTCCCAGCTATCAGCAAAATACTAGAAAAACTAATGTACGATAGACTTTCCACCTTTTGTGAAACAAACAGCATTTTAACAACTTCCCAGTATGGATTTAGAAGAGGTAAATCTACGGAGTCTGCCCTGCTTTCTTTTACTAATGACATATTACATTCCTTTGATAAAAGACAGTTCACA
The DNA here is from genome assembly GCA_032716605.1 of Paralithodes platypus. NCBI lineage: Eukaryota > Metazoa > Arthropoda > Malacostraca > Decapoda > Lithodidae > Paralithodes > Paralithodes platypus. The sequence continues at coordinate 2,643,478 of CM064559.1, forward strand.
ACAGCTGCATTCCTCGACCTGTCAAAGGCATTTGACACCGTTGATCATTGCATTTTATTGGACAAATTATAACACTATGGCATCCGAGACACAGCAAACGCCTGGATTAAATCATATCTTACTAACCGGAAACATTTTGTTCAATTTATAATGACCGCTCATCAGAGACTCAAACTATTTTGTATGGAGTACCCCAGGGATCCATACTGGGACCATTGCTCTTTCTCATATACATTAATGACCTTGTAAATTGTAGTAAGAAACTGAAATTTGTCCTGTTTGCGGATGACAGTACTGTCTATGTAAATCACCATGACCTCCGCTTCCTGATCCATACTATGAATAATGAACTAATTAACGTATACAATTGGATATCTAGCAACAAATTAACTCTAAATATTGATAAAAGCAACTGCATAATTTTTCACGGAAACAAAAGTATTCCAGTAAACCTAGAACCATTAAAAATTAAAGATTCTGTTTTAAAACTAGTCGAAACAACAAATTTCTTGGGGTAACGGTTGATAAACGATTGGCTTGGAATCAACATATTCACCTTGTAAAATGAATAAACAATGCGGTATACTTTACCTGACTCAAAATGTATTTAATACTAACGCTTTATTGAACATTTATTACTCCCTGATATATCCGCATATATTTTACTGCCGTACGGTATGGGGAAACGCAAATAAAACAAAAATGAAACCATTAGTGATCGTTCAAAAACGGGTAATTAGAACAATGACATATAAATCAAAATATGCTCACACAAATGATTTATTTCATGATCTAAGACTTTTAAAATTAAGTGACATAAACATTTATTGCAATTCTCTGTTTTTTTTAAATCAGTAAATAATAATACGGACAACAGCATGTTTCAATATCACGTGAATAATAGATACAACTTTAGAAACAAGGGTCTTCTAAAAATCCCTCTCATGACTTCAAGCCAATCACAGTCATCAGTTGTTTATCGTGGAGTGAAGGTATGGAATGGTCTCCCGCAATACCGTACATCAGAGAGAAATTAACAGTTTTAAGTTTCAAGAAAGCTCTGAAAAATTACTTATTCTGTAAATACAATCACAATGGTAATAACGAATAGAAAACAAATTCTGTATTGTGTCTGTATTTGAGTGTTCATTCTGTATGAATGAATTGTCTTTGAAAGGAAAACTAAATATAATAGTATTATGTATATTTGTATATACAGTACTGTACTATAAATATTTGTTTGTTAGGAGTGCGTAAATCATAATTATGTGGATGCAAGAGATGACTGTGAATATGGTATATAAGATGTAAACTTGTGTATAAATGTGGAAAAAATGGGTGTATGATTAAAGAAAATAATTGCCATTTGTGTATGCGGTCGGCGCGTGTAGTCAGCGGAGTCTCGGAAATTGTATTTATGCAATTATATTTTATTAGGTTGCTGTAGGAAACCGTATCATTGATATGTTTCTTGATTTATCCCTTTTCCGTTTTACCCATTGCAAATTTAATTATACATTTAACTCTTAAGCCTCTTAAAAAACCTAAGCAATATACCGAAATTCTGCGGATTGAGCGAATTGACTGCTTGATAGTAAATTGTGTATGATTATATTTGGTATAATTATGTTTGTATGTATGTGAGTATGTATATGTATCTGTATGATACATAGTATGAGTATGTATATGAATGCAAAGGTTGAAACAAAGTATATAAATGTGTATATAGTATATCACTAGTATGTAATTGCCAGGAATACTGTTTAAATTTTCTAATGTCAAATAATGGGACTATCCTATTATTCGGGTTTAACTAATTCAGGTATCTTTATAAGAGAGGCAACTCTCAATAAGGCACAGCCAATTATGTACTGTACTAAGATAATATTACTTTGTATTATAATGTTCTTGGGCTGAATAAACTATTTCAATTTCAATTTCAAATTTTACATTTAATTCTTATGCAAATGAAACAGCTCATAAGGCGCTTCATTGTGATGACGAAGTCCTATGGGAGAATCTCATTATTAAGTCACCTTTGGTTAAACCCGGCTCCATCAAACCTGTAAGACCCAAAGTCAAAACAAGAGCCCTCAGCAAAGAGGTAGTGAGTAGTAGCAGTGAGAGCGAAGTCACCGAGGTTCCCCCCTCTGACCGTCCCAAGAGGAGACGCTCGCCCTCCCCGCGGCGGAAGTCGAGGTCGAGGTCGAAGTCCCCCCGGGAAACACTCTCGCCACTCCGCCTCGGACTCTTCCCGGTCTCACAAGCGCCGGAGAGAGGAATATGAGGACACTTCGAGCAGCCGGCAGGACACTCCTCAGCCGCCGGCAGGACACTTCTCAGCCGCCACTTCCCACGCCACCCTCTGACACGCCTATATGTGATTCAGGGGAGTTGGAAATAGGATCTGAGTTATTGGAATCCACACCTAGTCCTGAACAATCTTTAAGTGTGCCTCCTAATGTTACTTTTGCCATACCAAAATTTAATTTTGTCCCCCGTAGTGTTAGGTCGACAGGCCCATGTAGGGTGCTAGCCGACCAATATAGGGGTTATCCGGCGGGGTCCCATTTAAGCTCTCAAATGACTCATGACTCCCAGCCCATAGCGGCAGGGGGTAATTGGCGTCACTCTGAACCATCTCTTTCTCTCCTTAACGTCATACCTGAACGAACTGAGGACGGTAACATAGACGTGTTACCATTGTCAGTGCCAGATTTGCCTTGGCCCCCGGCGGATAATGAGGTAAGAAATACAAGAGACCTTGGAGCAGAGTGAGGAGCCGGCGGATGGTGTGTTCTCCCCGGCTCCTCAGTCTCTCCCTAGTAATTATTCTGAGGCTAGTTCACACTCGTCCAAAGACCCCCATAGGAAATGGATGACTTCTGATCAGGTAAATGAGTTATTGCATAAAGTTATGCAGCATTATCAAATCCCTGCCTCTTCGGATCCCCCGGTCACTCTCTCAGCTGCGCCCCCTAGCACTTCTGTTGTCAGACCTCTAGACCCCCAGAATTCATTCCTTCTTGTCCAACCCCGGTGGTAGCAGCGGCCCCAGGCCCTACAGTGCCGGCGATGCTAGCTATGTCCACCCTCAGGGTTGTTGCTGATGTCCCCCCACATCCTTTAGATAAGGGACCTCTGAGGAAGGTCCCCATGCCCCTCCTCTATGGTACTGACTGCTCTTGGGTACCTGTGTTACCAGAGAACCCCCTTTTAGCTCAACCTTCGGTCAGGGACCCCCCAGTTCCCCGATGGTCCATTGAGATCAATAAGAGCCGTAAATTTAGGGCAAAAGACGAGGCAGGGAGGGTATTGGATGTACTGATTAAGGGTGTACCAAGTTCATACAACCCGGCTTATTTTGTGTATTCAGCCGCGCCGGCCGTTCCTCCCGCCGCATCTGCACAACTATTTGCTGATTGGTCGAAGGCTGATGGCATCAATGATGTCAAAGCCTTGAATGCTCTTATGCCAGAGTTGGCTACAATTCCGGTCCTGGACCAAGCACAGACTCCGGTCCTGCAGATGGGGCAGGTAGGAGTAGGCCCTTGGGTAGATTGGGAGTTAGAAGCTCAGATTGTTGCCACTACTATCACCTCAAAATCTTCTCATCAGATTCCTCAGGAAAACCATACTTACTTTTCCTTGCCGGTAGCCAAAGCGGAAGGAGTGTCCCCAGACTTACTTACATTTCTTGCGGCCCCCAAAGTGTCCTTACATGCCCTTGATGAACCTTTTTCTCCCTCCCCGGCTGCTCACCTGGAGAGGGATTTTAAGTTACGCAATAAGGCCTACCGGATGTTCTCTCAGTACTTGGCGAGTCACCAAGTAGCCGCCTCTCTTGCACGTACTATCTCGGCCATTGCTGACCCCCAAATTAGAAAAGCTACTGAGCTGTCTCGAAGACTCTTGCTTCAAAACGCCATTCAGTCACTAGGGGACATTAATGGGAGGTTTGACGTACCTCCCAACCTACCAAATAGGAAAACCTACTATTTGGTAGTAGTCTTGGAAAATCCAACGTCAAGGCTATTAACCTAATTGCAATGACGACTTGTCTATTTTGACTGCTATGTCGTCATTCCAACCGCGGTTAAAAAGAAAACGTCTAGAGTCTACTCCTTATCTTGCTCTAGGAGACGTTGTACATTAACCAAAACTACCACCGAAGGTGAAAAAAGCATAGAAGAGAAGAAAAAGGGGTTTACCTTAGTTACCGCTTAAGGCCCATCCTGTGTTCCGTCATGTGCAGATCCCTGTCGAACGTGCGCATGAGCGACCCTCTCTTGTTATCACATCTCACGTCAGCAGAAGAACGCGGATGGGCAGGGGTCCGGCGTGAGGGAGGGTATTATGTACGTTGGATTTTCCAAGACTACTACCAAATAGTAGGTTTTCCTATTTGGTAGGTTGGGAGGTACGTCAAACCTCCCAATTTGTTAGTAGTCTTGGCAAATCCAACGTCAAGGCTGCATAACAAATAGGAGGAGGACATCCAAGCCCAACCTACCAAAAAAACCAATGCATAAAACAAAATTACGAATGACAAAGACACAATGTAAACAAGAGAGTTTAATAAAAGAGTGAAAAACTGAGGAGTAGCTAAAAAGAACAGTTTTAACACATGCCCGTCATTCATAGTAATGCAAAAACATAGACTTGTCTGAAACCAAATAGGTACTGTACCCAAAATCCCTTTTCTTCAAAAACCAACAAAAACACTGAACACAAGAACAAAACACAATTTTCAATGTGGCAAAAACACTTATGTACTGGAACAATACATAATCCCAAACTTGCAATCCAGTGTTGCAAACCCATACACCCCCCCCCCCCCCCTTTGTCAAATAAAACAAAGGAAAAGAACGAGGGACAAGGGGGGAAGACCAGGGATCTTCGCCAGAGCACCAGGAAACACGACCCCGGAGAGCAACCACCGGCCGAGGGGGCCGAACACTGGACACGGAGAGGTAGGAGGAGATGAAGGAATTGATAGAAGACCACAAAACCGCGGAGGCGAAGGCAGGGAAGGATCGACGTGGCAGGAACCGGAAGGAGGCAGCAAAGGATCTGACATCGCGCGCAGAACCCCTACAAACAGGGTGACGGGCACGAACGGTCCGACAAACGTGGCGGCCCAGCTGCACCTGCTAGAGCCTCCCACCTGTCCGAGGAGACACCCACACAGCAGTACCCGAAGGCGGCGCCACAGACGCAACAGAGGAGTGCAAGGCTGACACCGGGCACAACACATGGCGAGGATGCCCACGCCGTAAAGCCTGGACGGCGAAAGGCTGGAAAACGGGGGCCTCCCTCCCATGCGTGGTAACAAAAGGTGGGGAGGAGGCGAACGAGACGCCATGCAAGGACGGGGAGAATCGGACGCAGTCCCGGGGCCGTGACAATGCCGCTAGTGCAGACACCCGATCCCCAGTGGCCAGAGCGACAAGGAAGAGTGGACGCCCGAGCAACGGAACCGGCGTAGCGGCCCTTGTATACGTGGGGGAAGCCAGAAGGACCAGAGCCCGCCCCAGATCCCACAGCGGAGAGACCTGGCGCGGAGGCGGTCAATCCCGGAAGGCAGCCGTCAGGAAGGAATCCAGCACCTGGGGCGGAACGACCAGCCCAGCGACGGACCCAAAGAACCCCCCGGACGGCAGACAAGTGGGTACGTATAGCGTCGACTGGAAAGCGACGTGTACGGAAGAGGTGAAACAAGGAGCGTAGGACGAGGGAAGGAGAGCCAACTGGCAGGCGAGTGGCCTGTAGCCACCTAGTAAAAAACCTCCAGCGGGACCCGTAAGGCCCCCAAGGAGAAGACGGCCAGGAACGCTGCAGGAAGTCAGTCAGGGCCCGGCCGGGGACCGGGAGCCACCGTGCCTCATGAACAAGCACGATGCGAAGGCCAAAGAGGTCCGCAGGACCCCAACCTAGCCCAAGTGGAAGCCGGAGACAGGTAGAGGGACCGGACCCGGGCACCACCGCGGCAACCGGGCGGACCAAGTCCGTGCCGGCCACAGAGGCGCGAGGAGCCAGACGCAGCCGTGGTACAGCCGCAGCTTCGCGAAGACCGGGCACATCAACTGGTGGCGGAAAAATGGATATCGACCGCCACCAGTACCAGGCGACCATGAAAGCGTCCGGACCCCCCCCGGAGCGCGAGGCCGGAGGGAGAGGTCCAGAGGCAACTGGCGCGGCACCCCCGATGCGAACAAGGCGACCTCCGGAACACCTCAGGAAGCCGCGAGGTCGGCGAACACAGTCCGTTTCATCGCCCATTCTACAAGAACGCCCTGCCCTCTCGACAGGGCGGCCGCCCAAAGGGTGGCAGGCCCGGGCAGGGAGGAGGCATGCAAGGAGAAGGGGTGTCGGTCCGCGAGGAAGAACAACTCCACCGAGACCCCTAATAGAGTCAACGACCTGGAGGACCCCCGCATAAGGAAACAGGGGACAGCTTGTCTGAGTGTCCAACCCGAAGGCCACCGACTCACCCCGAAGGGCCAGCGCGGGGACCCGCAGGAAGAACAAAGGAACCAACAATCCGAGGGCATAGACAGGTAAGAGGAGGGAGACCCACCCATCTGCCGGGAAGTGGACGTCCCAGGTTCGATTGGGAACCTCACCCAACCTCGCTCGACTTATCTGTGGTTACCCAGACCGTCGGCGGGGGGGTCGGTCCAGGGCACAGCCGCAAAGAGCGAGCCCCGAGCAACCCAGCGACCGAAGCGCCGGCGAACGGTACGCGGGAGCGGCAGGAGCCGATCCATAGGGGCAACGGAAACACCGCGGTGCCCATGAGGAGGAGGCGGCGTAGCCAGAGGCTCCCTAATGGAAGGGGCAGAGCGGCCCAATGCAGCGAACCCACGAACGAGTCCCAGAGCCACCCCGGGAGGGAGACCGAGTGCAACACGGCGAGGACCGTCCACCGAAGGTGCACCGCGGCCGGCAGACCCCGGTTCACCGTAGCGCCGGACAAAACCCATGCGAGACCGACCCATGGCACGACACGCGACGGGGTCAAGCGTGACTTGGGAACATCGAAGGGGAACCCTAACCGTGCGATGTCGCGAACGATTGTGAGGGCGTCGCCAATGCACAGGCCTAGGGCGTCGGAAACTACCAACCAAACGGCCAAGGAAAACAGGAGCTGGAGCCCGCTCCTGAGGAGAGGACCCAGAGCCTGCCCCACCAGTGCGGAGAAGATCTGCGGCGCGATGTGGAGACCGAAGGGAAGGCCGTCGAACAGGAACACACGATCGGAAGTCCGAACGGCCAAGAATCGCTGGAAGCGAGGATGGAGAGGAACGAGCCAAGACACATCCTGGAGGGCCAGCGACACTACCTACGACAGAGGGCACAGGGCCAGGCGTACCAGGGGTACCGGCAGCATCCGAAACCGTGTGTGCACGATGTGCCCGTTGAGGGCCAACAGATCCACCACCGGTCGCATCGCGTCGCAGGTCGGCGACGGAACCAGAAAGACACGGGAGAGGAAAACCGGGTGACCGGCGGTCAACTCCCTCGACGCTACCCAGCTCGGGCATGGAAGTGAACACGTGGGCCACCTCTGAAGAGATGGGCCGTTGTCGGTGACAAGAGCGGAGTGGGGGTCCGGACGTCCACCTCCAGGTGAGAACCCTCCGCGCAACCCGCCGCCCCCAACGTCCCTCGCGGCTACCGAGGGGCGCAAGGGCGAAAACAACCCGAGGGAGCACCCGAGAGGAGGGGAGCGACCCGGTACGCCCAGGCGAGAAGGAGAACAAGGAGGCCGACCCAGAGAACTACACATTGTGTTGACGTGGAGGTACCCCCGGTACGGGCCGTGCGGGCATGAGCGCCACGTTGACCTCCTCTACCCCCGCCCCCCCCAACCTCGTCGAAAAGGGCGGGCCACCCCAACCCAAGGCCGGCGCGGGGCTGACCCCTACGAAAGGCGGCCGGAAGTGGAAGGCCGGCCAGCCCCGACACAGAGGGGATGAAAGGAGCAAGAACAGAAGTGCGAGGCGGAACCGAAGCACTGGCCAGCAACGTCCCAGTCTTGCGCCCGGGCAAGGCGGCAGCACTTGCAGCAGCACCCCGAAGAGGACCGGCAGAAGGACGGGACTGAGAAAACCCCGCGCGCGGCACAGCGCGTCGGTGCGTGACGTAAGCAGGGTCCGTAACGACACAGCACGGCGTCGTGTGGCGGAAGCAGGGGCCGCCGACAGAGAAGCGGAGCATTCCCAAGCATCCTGCGTAAAAAACCCCGACGTATATAGTGCAGAGTACAACAAACCCTGACGAATAACCAAGGGGGCCGGCCGGCAGAACGAAGACCGTACCGTCGTGCGGTGCCGAGTTGCCGCGCACAAAACCGCCTTCAGCTCGGGAACCAAAGACACCGCGAGCCGAAGGTGGACCCGCTCAACGCGGTCCAAACCCTCGCGAAGATCGCCTGGCGCAGACGCCTCGAAAAGCCGCAGGTGGTGAACAGACGTCTGGAGGGAACCTAAAGACAAGACAATAAGTCCGTCACCCTCCGTCGCAAGGGAAAAACCTTGGCGACAGAGGGCTGATCCGGGTGAGAGAAGAACGGGGTAGCAATAGAACAAAGTTCAAGAACGGGCGCGCTCATCCAGGACCAGAACGCGCCGTCCAACCCGCCGACAGACACAAGAGGAGGCAAAATCAGGGACGACTCCGGGGGAGGGACGGAAGGAGAGCCGTCGACGGATCGGTGTGTGAAGTCGAAGGCCTCAGCAAACCAGGCCTCCAATGGGAGAGGGTGACCGAGCATGACGGCTAAGCCAGGCGTACCGGCGTCGCACAAACCTGTCCCTTAGGAGGACAGACCCGTCAACACAGCCAGGGACTGAACAGCCGGAAGGATGTCAGTGCGGCTGAAGCCTGACCAGAGCGTAGGCCTGCAGAAGGGAGGGGGACCATAGCAGGGGTAGGTAGGGTGAGGTGCTGAGGGTGAGGCACCGCCAAGAAGGGCGAGAAGAGGGAGTCTTCCATCGACTCCAAGCGCCCGTCGAAGCGTGACACAACCCAGCCCTGCATAGCCGACAATTGATCCGAGAGAGGCTAACCCCCCAGATTGGTCGGCCCGCAGGGGCGAGCGTGAGCGGGAGCGAGACCCACAACACGAACCAGCAGCGTCGCGGCCCAAGGAAGGCGAGCGACGACGGTTGTGTCGCCGTTGAGGGACTCGTCCCCGATCACGAACGGCCGAGGGGGAAACAGCACCATTCCCCTCTTCCAGCGACACATCAGCTCCTGAGAAAGGGGACCCCGAAACCTCGCAAAACCCCACCGAGGCAAGAGGAGGGGTACCCCCCTGGCGAGACGGTAAGGGAAGGTCAGGAAGAGAAGAATGAGGAGGAGCAGGACGACGGGAGTGGGAAGGCTGGCCGGGTGAAAGGAGGCCAGGAGCCGCGGGGGGAAACAGAGCAAGGATCCCCGGGGCTGAGATAACAGGGCGGCCCGACACCGAGGCGGAGGAGGGAGGGACCACCACCGTGGGACGAGACCGTGAAGTAAGAATAGGCACTGAAGCAGGTGAAGTAGGAGAAGCAACGACAGCCAGGCGGACCCTCCTGGACAGTGTAGGAGGAGGGAGCAGAGGGCCAGCTACAGCATGAACAACCGCGCGCGGAGAGGACAACGTAAGAGGAAGTCGTCTGGGCTGGGGAAGCGGGCGGAAGGGAGTAGAGCCCCTATCCGTAGAGGCCAGGGGAGGGCGCACAGGGGCAGAGCCGCTAACCCCGGCCTCAGGGCGAGAACCATGACGAGGGCGATGGGCGTCGTCAAGGCGATCAGGAGGACGACAAGGCGAGCGAGAGCGTGGACGGAGCCGGGGAACCCCCCGACGATGGGACGACCGGCTGCGGGACCCAGGGGAGAGGGCCCGAGCAGGGAGAGGGCCAGGTAAATGGCCGTCAGTCGGGTCAGGGATACCCAGGGCGACGCGGATCCGGTCGCCAACAAAGGCCGGGGAACGGTGGCCCACAGTCCTAATGTGGCGGGAGACCATCGTCCACACCGACGGAAGGGAAGCAGGAGGCCACAGCCGCCGCCGAGGAACCAGGGCCATGGAGCAGCACAACCACCAGGGCCAGACACGTGCCACACAGAGCAGGGAGGTAGGCCGTAGAGGACACACAGAGCGAGTGGCGCAAGCAGGACTTGTGGCTCTCCAAGCACGGGGAGCGACAACCAAGGCGAAAGCAAGGCAGCCTACCTGCACTAGAAGAACACACACCATAATCAGCACGTCGAAGGAGTAAGTGGAGAGAATGTCCAAGAAGAACCAGGGAAGGAGCATGGGGAAACAGGAACACACATGCAAACAGGTATCCGTACTCACCCTAAACTGGGAGCACAGAGGTAGGTGAGGAGGGCGGCCGAGGCGGAAGAGCACTAGCAGAACCTGCAAAGATGGAGAAAGTGTTAACCACCACTCAACATCTTACATGCAGGGCCTATAACACCAGTAAAGTGCATACACCAATATAGTATCAGGCAACAAGATGACATAACAAAAGTCAATAGTGAAAGCCAACTATTACCGCAAATTTGCGGGCCAATGGAGGCATAACCGTACCGACACCACCCTCCTGCAATTTCGCGGGACCCCCCAACGATCTCCGCAAATTTGCGGGGAACCGAAATGGCCCAGAGGACCGAATCGAGCACCCCGCAAATTTGCGGGACCGGCCCAGATGGTCCGGCGCCGAAAAAACGAGAGGAGCGTCTAGGAAATACCAAAGAGGCCCAGAAAAAAGCGTCATCTCCTTATGAACTCCAAGCGACGATGGCCATCAAGCTGAGCAGTGTCTTCCTTGAATATATCCTGACTCAACCGGTCAAGGGAGAGGCAAGGAAGACACACCAGGGGAGAGGAGGCACATCCCCTAGGAACCACCCAACCCACAGAGATAGAGCAAAGCCCATGAGGAGAAGTGGCAGGAAGGGTGGTTTGGCACAAACAGGGGCCCCCGTAGGGTACCCCAGGATTGGGCAAAAGGGTATGAAAGGATGGAGGTGAAAACAGTAAGGGAACACAAAAACCAGTAAATGAAACTGGCGAGAAAAAGGGTGGCCTAGCCGTGAGGAGAGAATGTGTCAGGGGCGAAAAACCCTGTGGTGTGAGGGAGGGGCCCCCGTGGGGTACCCCAGGATAACACGAACCACCAAGCGCCCAGGCCCTTGAGACACAGTGAAGGCTCGAAAGGGGGGACTCGGGAATAACGCTAATAATGCGGCCGACACAAACCCTACAAACAGCACCGCCACCACGAAATCTCAGATCGTGAACCAACTGTACACCTAGGCTATGAAAATATGAAAACTCATAGGGGCATAGCAATTCCTGAATGAGAAACAAGCTAGGCTAAAATAAGCTAAAAGCTAAACTATGCCCAGACTAACAGGAAAAAAGAATATGAAAAGAGAAAGGAATGAAAAACACACACGAGGAACGCCAGGCGCCCCCGTACCTTCGGTAGCTATTTCCACACGCGTCTCCATTAAACACACTGAGGAGCCCATTTACGTGTGCCCTAGATCACGTAACATCTGTCTAACAAAAAAGAAGGCCAGATAAGCCGAAACGAACCTAAACAGGGTGAATTAAAGGAGCACAACAAAAGCGACTGCATTCAATGGAGCGCGTGAAAAAATGATAACAAGAGAGGGTCGCTCATGCGCACGTTCGACAGGGATCTGCACATGACGGAACACAGGATGGGCCTTAAGCGGTAACTAAGGTAAACCCCTTTTTCTTCTCTTCTATGCTTTTTTCACCTTCGGTGGTAGTTTTGGTTAATGTACAACGTCTCCTAGAGCAAGATAAGGAGTAGACTCTAGACGTTTTCTTTTTAACCGCGGTTGGAATGACGACATAGCAGTCAAAATAGACAAGTCGTCATTGCAATTAGGTTAATAGCCTTGACGTTGGATTTGCCAAGACTACTAACAAATAATTGCAATATTAGAAGCGGTTCGAGCCCGCCAAGATCTGAGAGTCCATCTGGTGAGAAAGTTGCCGGCGGACATAGGTCGCCGGGTAACTCTCTCCCCGGCTCTTTCTGCCACCCTCCTTAACTCTGATGCTTGGAGTCTGATTTTTAATATGGTGAGTGGGTGGAAGCAGGTTACCTCCCAAGCTAGGAAGGACCCAGCTAAGAAGCCCTTTCATAAATCAAAGGGCGGTAACAAACCGTACCAACCCCAAGCTAGCAGTCATCAAGAGACCCCAGACCACCTCCTCAGCAGGGAGGTAATTCGCACAAACCCAAACAAGGTAAACAGCATGGGTATAAGGGGAAGGCCCCATACAAAGGTCATCAGGGCCCAGCATCAGCCAAAACTAGTCAAGCGTCGGATGCCAACCCACCTCCCCCTCCAAAAAACTAGCCACTCGTACTCTCCACATCCCAGGGCCGAATTCAAAGGCACAGGATTGGAGAGCTGCCTTGAAGGGCGAACCCCGGTTGCACCTAGGTTCGTTCCGATCATTCCGCTCGGCCTGGCCCAAGAATACCTGGGCCAGGAAGATAGTGAGCAAAGGAATCACCTGGTGGTGGCGCCAGCGGCCTCGACTGCGTCAGCCGCGGGAATATTCCAAAGTGTCTCAGGAGGAGGAGGCCCTACTGCAGGAAATGATTGCCAAACAGGTCCTTATTCAGGTCAATGCATATCAGCCAGTATTCACGTCAAGACTCTTCTTAGTGCCAAAAAGGGACAGTGCAGATGCGACCAGTTCTAGATCTCTCGCGCCTGAACACCTTTATAGAGAATTCACCCTTCAGGATGTTGACTGTTCAGCAACTCAGACTCGCACTTCCGCCACAAGGTTGGATGTGCTCGATCGATCTCAAAGATGCCTATTGGCATGTCCCTATAGACAAGCAGTTCCAAAATGTTCTCGCTCTGAGAGTCCGCCACGAGACTTATGTCTTTCAAAGGATGCCGTTCGGGTTGAACCTAGCACCGAGAGTATTTACCAAACTCGTCCGGCAAGCTCTTTTACCCCTGTTAGTTCGAGGCATGCAGGTGTTTTGGTATCTGGACGATTGGCTAGTAGTGGCAAACTCTTTGGAATTATGTCAAGACCATGTAAACCAAGTGTTAGCTCATGTACAAACCCTAGGGTTCAAGGTGAACTTGGCAAAGTCGCACCTTGTCCCCTCAAGGACTATTCAGTGGATAGGACTGGTCTGGGACACCTACGCTCTGACTCTTACTCAGAGTGTGGACAACCGCGGCAGGTTTTGCAGGAAACTGTTCCGGTTCCTCCACAGTCTGGATACGACCAGGAAAACGTGGGATTCCCTGATCGGTTCTCTCAACTGGGTACAATTAACTGTCAAGTTGGGCCGATTGAAAGCCAAGCGATTAATCCTGGAAGGCAACAAAGTGTTCCCTCTCTTGCCGGAGAAGAAATTATGGCCAATTCCTCAGTTAATCCACAACTTACTATCGGCCTGGACCAAGCGCGAAGTCCTCTACTCGGTCGTGACATGGGTTTCTCCCCCTCCTACGGTATGGGTAGACACAGACGCCTCGGGGACACTAGGTTGGGGATATCAGTCAAGCCTAGGACACAGGGTCAGGGCAGCTGGGTGTCAGACAGCCAATCACATATCAACAAGCAAGAGCTTTTAGTTCCCCTTTTCTTTCTCCAAACTCACGGCAAGACCTTGAAGAACAAATCGATAGCGTTCAGAATGGACAATCAAACTGCAGTTTTTTGTATTCAGAAACAAGGCTCAGTGAGGTCACGAGAGTTACTGAGCGTTTCAGAACAAATTTTTACCCTAGCCGACTCGCTAGGAATTTCCCTGCATGCCACATACCTCCCCGGCGTGGCGAACGTCTGGGCAACGCTCTCTCTCGCCGGCGGAGCACTCTAGTAGAATGGACAATCAAACAGGCTATCTTCAACAAGATGATTGCAAAGCCGGCCCGTCCACAGGTGGACTTGTTTGCGTCCGCAGAGAACCACAGACTCCCACTCTTTCTCACACGTCACGGGGTAACCCCGGCGGGGGAACCCGATGCATTGCTGGAGGACTGGAACAGGTGGACCTCAATCTACCTGTTTCCGCCGCCAGACTTCGTGTTAATGTGCAAAGTCATTCACAAGCTGAGGAATTACCGGGGCCGGGTAGCTTTGATCGCGCCTCTTTGGCCGGCCCAGGTTTGGTACCACCAATTGCAACAGTGGTGCAGGACCCCGGTGTCCCTCCCGGTCTCCGTTTTCCACTTGGAAACGATTGGCAACCTTCGGACCTCGCTCAGTTTTGCCTTATGGATATTTACTATGCCAAATGGTTGAATCAATTTGGGCCAAGCATCACTAAGAAGCTAATGAACCAGTACACACCGTCTACCAGGAGACAATATCAATCCCATTGGAAAACTTTTACAACCTGGATTGTTGAGTCAGGGCAAACGACTGCCTCGGGAGCCTTAATTTTCAAATACTTAGACTATCTATTTGAGCAGAAGCATTTTTCGGTCGTAACGTTAAAAAATCATCTGTCTGCCATTAGGACCCCCTTCCTTGATCTCACCGGCCTTTCCATACCGCAGGCGGAAGAGAAAGGTTTTATGAGGGCATGTTTCAAGCTTCGTCCACCTCCCCGCCAGCTCATGCCCACCTGGTCGCTTGATAAAGACTTAGAATTACTTCAATCGCACAAGTATAATAATGCACCGGATTTTAACTCACTTTTGAAAAAGGCTGTCTTCCTCATGGCACTTGCCACCGGAAACCGGGTGTCAGAGCTGGTGGCGATGAGCAACGAACCAAACTGTCTCAGGTTTGGGAGACTGCACGACCATGTTCAAATCGCGCCGTCTCCCTCTTTTATTGCTAAGAACGAACATTCGGACCATGTTTTTTCTGAATTTTCCGTCCCGGCCTTGAAGAGAGGCCTCATTCATCACCTTTTATGTCCTGTGCAATCACTCACAAAGTTTATGAGGGCTGCACAACCTCGCCAACCAGGTGCTTTATGGGTTAACCGGACAGGTAAGCGTGTTACAAAACGGAAGTTAGCTTCCTTGCTTGTCGACGTTATCAGGGAAAGCAATCCCGGCGTGATAGGCAGGGCTCACGATATCAGGAAATGGGCAGTATCCCTCAGATTTCTGCAAAAAATTTCAATTGACGATATTGCTCAAACTCAACTTTGGGCTTCTAATCATACGTTCCTCACACGCTACCTGTCGGTTGCTCTAGATAAACCAAAGCGTACCTGTGTAGCTTTACGGCAACGGGTACAGTAGGTAATGTTCTCTTATAAGTTGTGTTGTTTTAAAAGGGGGGGGGGGGTGCGGAATAGTCCATATACCCTCTGTACCCTTGGAGATTGTGATGCATCACGAGCTGTGATAGGGCGGGTTCTACAGTCCAGTATTAGTTTTATTGTTTTTAAATTTAAATGTGAAAGAGAAAAGGAGATGCTTCAAAGCATGGAAGAAAGGAGGCAGCAGGGAGGAATACCAGGCAGCTAAACGAACTGCCAAAAGAGTTATTTACAATGCTAAAAATCGCATTAAGGACCTGGTCCTCGAACAAGTGTGTAACACTGACAATCCCAATGGGATCTTCAACCTAGCTAGGCGAGTTAAAAATGACAGTAGGGATATTATAGGTGAACAGTGTGTTAGAGATGATAATGGGAAGATTGTGTATGCAGAAAATGAAATCAGAGAAGCATGGAAGGTACACTATGAACGATTGCTAAATGTAGAGTTTGAATGGGATAAGGAACAGCTTAGTATCGAAAACCAATATGTGGGCCCCCTCCTTTGATAGCACCAGCTGTAGTGAGCGACGCAATCAATAAAATGAAGGACGGTAAACCTCCAGGTTGCTCCGACATTGTCGCTGAGATGATAAAAGCCTCAGGGGAGATTGGTGTAAACTTAGTCACTGAGTTGATAAACACCATTATTAAAGATGAGAAAATCCCAGAGGATTGGCTCAAAAGTGTAATAGTAAATATATACAAAGGAAAAGGGGATGCGCTAGATAGAGGAAATTATAGGGGCCTGAAAATGCTTGACCAAATCATGAAGGTCTGTGAGAGAGTCCTTGAGGGTTTGATCAGGCAAAACATCTCTATTGATGATATGCAGTTTGGTTTTATGCCAGGACGTGGTACAACCGATGCTATCTTCATAGTCAGGCAGATACAGGAAAGATACTTACTAAAAGGCAGGGATCTTTACTTTGTGTTTGTGGACCTGGAGAAGGCCTTTGATAGGGTACCTAGAGATGTTGTACAGTGGGCTATGAGGAAACTTGGTGTGGAAGAGTGGTTGGTGCGTGTGATAATGAAGATGTATGAGGATTCGCGAAGTTCGGTGAGGGTGAAGGGTGTACTGAGTGATGAGTTCGCAGTCCATGTTGGAGTCCATCAGGGTTCAGTGTTAAGCCCCCTCCTCTTTATTATGGTCTTGGAGGCGCTGTCTAGAGTTTTTAGAGGCGGACTCCCGTTGGAACTGTTTTATGCAGACGATTTAGTCCTAATAGCTGACAGTATGCAGGATGCTGAGGCCAAATTCAGAGAGTGGAGAGAGGGCATGGCGAGCAAGGGTTTAAGAGTCAATATTAACAAAACCAAGGTTATGCATTGTAGTTTGAGACGAGGCAATGTGGAAAAGAGCGGTGCATACCCATGTGCAGTGTGTGGAAAGGGAGTGGGCGTTAACTCAATTCAATGTAGCATCTGTCGATGTTGGGTACACCATGGGAGTAAGCGCTGTAGTAGAATAAAGGGGCCCCTGCCGAAGGATAAGTCAGAAATAGAGAAATTTGAGTGCGTAGTGTGCAAAGGCGAGCTTGTGTTAAGTGATGATCCTGTGGCTGTGATTTTTGGAAATGAGTCTTTGGAGCTGGTGAACAAGTTTTGTTACCTAGGAGATACCATCTCTGCCGGTGGTGGGGCTGAGGCTGCCACTGTTGCTAGAATTAGGTGTGGCTGGGGGAAGTTCAGAGAATTGATGCCAATCCTGACCATGAAAAGAATGCCTCTCCCCCTGAAGGGAAAGGTGTATGCCTCATGTGTTAGAAGTGCAATGACGTATGCCTCAGAAACATGGGCCGTTAAAGTAGAGGATGTCAACAGAATGGAGCGTAATGAGATGAGAATGGTGAGATGGATGTGTGGGGCCAGGCTACAGGATAGAATAACAAATGTTGAGCTGAGGAGACGTTTAGGTATAAAGAGCATTAGCGAGGTGATGCGTACAAGTAGACTGGGATGGTATGGACATGTGGAGAGAATGGATGAACAAAATTGGGTGAAAAAATGCAGGTCTGTGATTGTGGAGGGAGCTGCACCAAGGGGTGGACCGAGGAAGACCTGGGATCGGACTATACGCGCCTATCTCAAATCCAAGAACTTGACAAGTGAAGCAGCCCTTAACCCGGCAAGCGCGATAGGCCTCACGGAAGGCTTCCTATAGGGAACGCGATAGGCCTCACGGAAGCAGGACCATAAAAAAAGCCTTCCATAAAAAAAAAGGGCCTATCAAAACAAAGGAATTTGTCTCTAGGTGAGATAATTCCCCTCCAGTACTCATCCATGTAAATCTCACCCACCCCCCTCCCCTCCTTCCCCACCTTATTCCCCCCTCCCTCCCCTCCTCAATTATCACCTATTTTTCCTCTTATTATCATCATTTATCGGTTATTTTTCTCTCCCGCGATAATGTAGCACAAGTGGGTTGCATAAAAGATCGTTATGCAACACACACCGCCCCGCTCTCCTCAGTTGACTCCCAGACAGTGAGAGGGGAAGGCTGCCTGTCTCTCTCTCTCGCCTGAGATTATGACCGGGTGGCCAATATCTTCGTTTTTCACCACCCAAATGCTTTTCCCACTTATTTTAGCACTCTTGAAGGTTCATATATACATCATATATGTAAAATAAAAGCATACCGAAAACAAATAATGGTTTATATTGTAAATATAACGAATTCTGTCAGAATCCAGGGCTAGAAATGCACAAATAACTACCCTAGCACCTACGTCTATATCGCGCTTGTCAGGTTAACAGGGTTGCCTGGAATGCCGCCATTAGGACAAGAGACTGAAACTGCACTTATGTGTGGAACACTCAGTCTTAAAATTTTATGTATGTAATTCTAAGAAGATATATCGCATAGTTGCAACTATGTATGTTTTACCAAAGTGTACAAATATATTAATGTACAAATAGTTAAGGAGAGAACAAATAACTACTGCAGAGTTATAGTTCTACGAGACACATGTGTGTCAAATTTGTTCATGCATACGATCGATTGCAACGATCTGACCATGAGCAAGCAGTTTCTTAATGCCACGCACTTCTTGCAAATTTTGTATACCTTTTTCTATATGTTGTATTGCATACAATAAAACTTATGAAAATGTTATCCGGATTCTTCTTCCCTAAGGTTAGGATATTTTACGAATGTCCCGCCTCCAGTTTTGATATTCAGGCGAAGTCGTCAATGATGAAGGGGCCCTATTAAATTATAGGTTTGATTCCCGAATGGAAGTAGAGAAAACCTAATATTTAGTAGGGCCCCGTAACATTGACGACTCGGGCCCTCCCAACCATCCCACTTCCCATTCGTGATTTCCATAGTTTATTCTTGGTATATCAGTGAAGGACGAAGATGGCCGCTAGGGGGCCTGGTGTCAGGGAAGCAATGCATGAGAAATCCACGTACAGTATATGGCAAGTCATATGATAACAGATATTAAGTTATTTTTTATTTTTTACAGAGTTTTTTCTGTAGGGTATCTGATCAAAATGACGATCCCATGAGGGAATTAAGCGTGCACTTATGACGAGTACTCCATAATACTTCCGCGCGGGCTATTCAAAATGCTGGCGCAGGATGTTGAATGGAGACTATTATTATTAATAGGCGAAGTCGTCAATGATTACGGGGCCCTACTAAATATTAGGTTTTCTCTACTTCCCTTCGGGAATCAAACCTATAATTTTCATAGTTTTTCTTCTATAGTGAAAAATAAGGTGTCCATGAACTGTTATGTGTGATTGTACAACTTAATGTCATCCTTCCATCACCTATAATAGTTATTTAACCCGGTGAGACCCAGCGTCGCACGTGTTGCGTCGGCAGTGTTTGATCACCAACTCCCAGCGACGCATCACGTGCGTCCGACATATAAAAAACACTTACGTGGCTCGTAAGGTAGGAAATGGCAGGAGAATAGGAGGGGGAGGTACCGTAGTGTGTGTGGGAGCCGGGCCAGTAGGTGTGAGCGGGCCGAGACAGCCGCGCGGCTGGTGGTGGTGGGCTTAGTGGGGATAGTTTACACCCTTAGTTCACCGCCACTTTGAACCTTCATTACTCCGGTCGTATGGGAGCTAGAGGCTTGAGATTTATGTGAGACACTCCTTAGGATGTATGCCGTACAATGCCATACTCAGTTTTTACCCTAGTGCTCCCGGACGGGTGGTCATGCGGGGGAGACGAACTATTGAACCCCCCCCCCCCCAAATGACCGAAATGATTTTTTTTTTATTTTTGTCTTCATTTCTCACCATTCTCTTCCATTTTGGCTCAACAAATTTTTTTGAGGCTCCCCCCCCCCCCCCAAAAAAAAAGTCTGAGGTGATTTTTTTTTTTTTTTTCATTTCTCATCCTTGTCTTCCATTTTAGCAAAAAAAAAAAAAATGAAAATGGCTTGGGACTGGGGTGAACAAAATATTATAACTAGCCGGGGCTCAACGGGTTAACCAGTCAAATACTGATCCACACAATTTCAAAATGATACAATGAAGTACAGTCCATCCTCCTATAACACGAGTTCCTACAACGCGATCCTCCTACAACACGAGGGGGGGTCCCGATCAATAGTGCATTTATTCAGTTAATTGTAGCCATGATATTGTAGATTCAAATTTTGTGTAACTACCGGTAATTTCTCTATTATATATTCATACATTTTGATATAATCTAGGAACTAATATATTCTAGGTCTTTCCTAGGACCGATCGATCACTTTTATTTACCGCCGTACGTATACGCGATCGCATAGCGCGAATTTCATATAGTGCGAGGGTCGGATCGACCCATTTTTCTTCATTAGTTTTAAGGTAAGTGATGTTTTTTTTATATTTGTCAATGGTTTGATGGTATCTATTAGGTAATATAGGTGTTTGTTTAGCAAGAAATCTGGAAAAAAAGGGGCAAAATTGTGGGGCTCAGACCCATATAGAACTATCTCCATATAAAGTGTTATTCCTACAGCGCGAGGGGCTCTGCCGCCCATATAGTCGTGTTATAGGAGGATGGACTGTAGATTTTTTTTTTTTTTTGTCTATGTAATTGAGGGAGGCAAAAGGCAGAACTGCCTATAACGAGTGCCTCCCCCATAGTTGAAAGAGTGACAGGGCCAAAATCAAGGGATGTTCGAGCCAAAATGCCTGGACACACAGAGTTTGAAGCAATTTAAGTCATAGGAAGAGGGAAAGACTGATTCTGGGAGAGAGTTCCAGAGCTCAGCTGTTGAGTAGAAGAAAGTTTGAGAGTAACGTTTCACTCTTGGGTTGGAGAGTTGCACAGAGTAGGGGTGGGATTGAGTTGCAAGACGGGTACCACGTGCCCTACGTAAAGGAGGTGGTATACACTGGGAAAGCTCTGAGGAACACTGATTATTATAGTAGCGATTATAGGTTTGAATCCCGAAGGGATGAAGGAAAACTTAATATTTAGTAGTGGCCCCGGAATCATTGACGATGCGCCTTACGTAGGTAATGGCCAATCTTTGAACACCAAGCTTGCTGTTCAAACTTCCCGCCTAGGAGAACTCAAAATACGATTGCCTTACATAGTGAGCGAAACGCTCTTAACCTAAGAAGTGCGCATGGGGGTAATTAGAAACGTCCGCCTGTGCTGACGTATTTGAGCTGTTTCCATCACTAAAATATTCATTTTACCATAAATAGCATTAATACTTATCCATATGCGCCTATTATGGGTTGATTATAAAGGTATTAACCTGAAACAACAATAAAACTAGTGAAAACAGCGTTTGGATGGTCAAAATCGGAGATACAGGCCGCGAGTTATATAATGTATGGGTGAGGCAACCTGCTTTCCCGCCAATTTCCCCCAAGGCCACTGAGACACAGTCGATCGATACTCTCTCTCTCTTGCACTCGCTTGCTAACAGTGATGCCAATGCCCTGCTTGCAACTCGCTAATGTTAGCACGAAAATATACCTCAGAATAAGGGAATAACAGGGAAAATAGGTGATAACTGAAGGAGGGGAGGAAAGTGGGGAAGGAGGGGAGGTAGAGGAGTGATATTTTGCATGGCCCAGGGGCAAAAAAAAAAAAAAAAAAAAAACGGTTTAACCCGTACAGCCCCAGCGACGCGTCTGGCGCGTCGGCGATGTATGTAACGCACAGCCCCAGAGACGCGTCTGACGCGTCACCCTAATTGCGCCGACCGTAACCTCAGGTGTAGCCACTCAAGAGGGCTCAGATTTGTATGGGAACTGTGTACGTATCCCACGCAACCGTGCCGATGGTTGAAAACTCTCAAAGTCCACGTGCGTGCGCGTAATAACCTGGTTTTTTTGGGGTAATTGCCTTCAATTTTTTACTCTTGTAAAATACGTTTTCGGGGGCTCTGTAGGACCATTCTTTAAGCTTTTTGAGCGGTTTTTCGTGGTTTTTCCTTCATTCCTAACCCATTCGCTATTGTTTCTGGAATAAAACAATTTTTTGAAAACCGGCCGGGTTCTGGTGAACAAACATTACAAAACTAGCCTTGGCTCCACGGGTTAAAGTTGATTTTTTTTTTTCTCTGACTCTAAGAGTCTTCCCGCAGTCCGCCGGGGGAACTACAGGGAGACTCTTAAGAGTTTCTTAAGAGTCTCCCTGTAGTTCCCGGGTTAACCCTCCAGCCCCGGCTATGTATTATATATATATGTATTCCCCGAAATCCGGGGGTTTTGGCCGAAAAACTTCTACGCCTAGGCTACCGCATCTTTGTTATTTGGCTTGCTTCCGCATTCCCGTGCATCCCCAAGCGTAGATGTGTTTCGTACCTGTAGAATGGCGTTAAGTAGAGCTCTCTAAGTCAACTGGTTCAGTTGTGATGATGATTTCCTTGGAGATAACTTTATGGCAAAAACAGACACTTTACACTACTTTTCGATACTTAACAATAACATACAGGCACACACGAAGAAGCGACGCACTCCTTCTTGTGGCCGGAGATGCGGGGCGTTGGTCCAGCCGGCTGTTGTTTACATGCGTCGGACGTACGCCTCGCACACCAAGTTTACAGGCTTTGAGCTCTGGGTCTTTAAGAGCCCTTCCGGGTAGCTCGGGTGTGTTTTTTATGGGCGTTCAAGAGCCCTACCGGGTCTGGAGGGTTAATAACCACTCACGGACTTGTCCTTATGATGTGTGTCCAGTACTAGAAGAAACTAGTAAAATAAATAAATAAAAATAAAAATTAAACTCGACCTAGCTTGCGCTTCTCAGTTGTCTGCTGTTGGTACCGGTACCGTTCGCCATCTTGTTTACTGCGAGCATTCTTCCTTAACCCTTGGAATCCGGGAGGCCTCATATGAGGCAAAATGCGCGGCTAAAAAGTCGCCGATATAATCATCAGAATTCGGCAACCACGCAACGTAGCGATGTCATCTCAACGGCAGTCTACAGACAAGAAAACGTTCTACAATTTGCCAAAAATTGACTGCTCTAGGTGGTCTCAATCAGTAGCTACTGAATTATGAAGTTTGAAAATACCAAACTTCATATGAGGCCCCCCGGATCCCAAGGGTTAATCTGTCATATCGAGACTCTAAAAATGTAGCAGATGAATGGGAAGAGGATGGCAGGGAGGGCCAAAATCGTCAATGATTCCGGGGCCACTACTAAATATTAGGTTTTCCTTCATCTCTTCGGGATTCAAACCTATAATTTATTAGTGGCCCCTTCATCATTGATAATGCGCCTGAATTCCCAAGACTGGAGGTGGGACATTCATCATAAACATCACATATCACTTAATAAACCGGTTACGGTCCAATGAACATGTACTAATCAGGTCAGTTTAATATCAAAGAAAATATAAAAGAAGGTTACAGGCGGCGTTTCTTAAAGGAAGCCTGTGGTGTTAACGCCTTGAAGATTCATAGAACCTTTGGTGTAACACAGGAATAAACTAATCATTCAGTTTATATATTCCAGGGGAAATGAAACATTCATTATCACCCAAATTTATTAATATGTAGGCCTATATATTCATGGCCTTAGGTAATGTTTACCAAAAATATTTATACTCTAGATCTAATCCTTGAGATTATTGAGTATATTGGAAACCCTATTGCATCCATAGTGTTTCATCTAAAAATTAATCAATGTTCCCGGGTAGGCTTACTTTAGCCTAGGGAACGGTTATCACATGACCTTAATACTCGTTACATTTTGTCTCACTTCAGAGGCAGGTGGAGTCCTTAGCTAGGATACTCCCCCCCCCCCCCCCCTTTTTCACAAAACCAGCTTAACACTAGACTCTCTGCCTTAATGCTACACATGTACGAGAAGGTTTCATGAGATTGACGGACAGGTAACGTGTGAGAAAAGTATGATTTGATGACCACAATTGGGTCTGCAGAATATCTTCGAGAGCGTAATTATGGAGGAATCGAAGTGATGCCGCCCATTTACGGATATCGTGTGATCTTGCCAACACGCCCGGGTCACTCTCTCGAATGACTTCCACTAATAACGCAGCTAGCCGGCGTTTTTGTAAAAGGACACCTGTCCTTGAAACCCAGAGGGCTCCCACCTGTGATGGCCAGGAAGCCCTCATAAATAACCTAAGTGACTGCACTGGACACAATAAATGGTGCCTGTCACCCTGTTTCAGAGCCGGAATTTCGAACTCTGTAAATACATGATTAGAATGTTCATTCTTATCAATAAAGTTAGGAGCAGGAGCAATATGTACCCCTATGTTGCGCCTTTTAAATCTTAGACAGGTTGGTTCCGAACTCATCGCCGCCAACTCAGACACCCTGCCACCCGTTGACAGTGCCATTAGAAAAATGGCCTTTTTTAAGTATTAGATCAAAGGGAGGATCTTTGCAATATTTACGGGACTGAAGCATTTCAGGGGCTCGATCAAGGGACCAGGTGGGTGTGAGTTGACAGGGGAGGGCGGAGTTTTAAGCATGACCTCATAAATCCCTTTTCTTCCGCCTCCTGTACAGCCCAACCAGTTAGGTCTAAAAATGGTGTCCTAATTGCTGTGAGGTGATTCTCTAATGTGACAACTGACAACTTTGAACGTCTAATAGGTAATTTAAATAATTAAACACCAGAGCCACCGAGGACTGTCGTTGACCAGTTTCTACAAGCCAGGTAGTAAATGACTTCCAGTGTGATTGGTACTGTCGTCGTGTTGATAGAGCATATTGATTAATCAACCTGTGAGTCACGGCTTCCCCAAACTGGCCTAGCCACTTGGCCTCCTGAATATCCACAAGGCGAAAGTCAGCGAGGTCTTGAGGTTTCCAATTGTCTCTAAGTGGAAATACGATATCGGGAGCGTCACCGGGTTCTCGCACCACATCTTCAACTGGTTGTACCACACTTGAGCCGGCCACCAGGGCACGATCATCGAGACCATGCTCCGATAATCCCGTAGTTTGTGCACATTAAGGATGCGTCTGGAGGTGGAAACAGATAAATGGAGCCCCATTTGTTCCCCTCTACCAGCAATGAGTCCGGGGGACCCCCCCCCCCCCGCCGGAGTGAGATTCCGGCCTGTGAGGTACTGGAGCAGCCTGTGGCATGCTTCTGATGCGAACAAGTCTACTTGTGGATGGTAGGGCTCTGCAATCAACTTTTGAAAGATGTTTTGTCTGAGAGCCCATTCTACTTGTGTGCTCTGTCTCCAGGACATAGCATCCGCCCATACATTCGCCACGCCGGGCAGATATGTTGCATGAATATAAGTCCCTAGCCTCGCGGCTGGACGAAATATCTTTTACGACAACCCTTGTAACACTCTTGATCTTACTGACCCTTGCTTTTGAATGCATGTCACTGCGATCAAATTGTCCATTCTGAAGGCTAGGGACTTTCCCGCCTGGCTCATGCTGTGCTCCTGTAAAAAGAATAGTGGAACTAGCAACTCCTTGGCATTGATATGAAGATGATTTGAAGTTGATCATCGACCCTGACCCTGATGGCCTAAGTTTGATTGGTAACCCCATCCCAGGGTTCCTGACACGTCTCTATCTACCCAAACCGTCGGAGGTGGAGCTGTCCTAAGTCAAGGAGGAGTGAATTACTCCTGGCTTCGCCCAAGCCGTCAGGAGGTTGTGGATTAAAGTTGGAATTGTCCGTAGTGTTTCCGCCTGTGAAAGTGGCAAACACTTGTTTCCTGCCAAGCTAATTCTTTTAGACCTTCAGACGACCTAACGGTACAGTCAGCTGTATCCAATTTTAGTGAGCCCACCCGGGATTCCTAGAATTTCGTCATTGGCGTCCACGAGTTTAGAAACCAGTAGAGTTTCCTGCAAAATTTCTGACGGTTGTCCACACTCTGACTCAGAGTTAGTAACTCGGTATCCCAGATAAGGCCCACCCGCTGGATGTGCTTGGTGGGGAGGAGAGATGACTTTCCTAAGTTACCCTGAACCCTAAGGTTTTAACATGGTTTAACACAAGTTAAACATGATGAAGGAGCTTTATCTTGGATTGGGCTACCACTTGCTAATCGTCTAGGTACCATAAAATCATGATTCCCTGTTTGAGCAATGGTAGGAACGCCTGTCGAACTAGTTTTGTGAAAAACTCGGGGTGCTAGATATAATCCAAAGGGCATTCTTTGAAAGACAAACATTTGATTCCCCTTGTGTAAGGCTAGAAACCTCTGAGAACGTTTGTTGATTGGGACATGCCAATAGGCATCTTTCAGATCTGTTGAGCACATCCGGCCCTGCGGCGGGAGTGACTACCTGATCTGATTCACCGTCAGCATCCTGACCGACTGATTGTGAATGTGGGTGTTGAGATATGAGAGGTCGATCACCGGCCTCATCTGAACACTGTCCCTCTTTGGCACCAAAAACAACCGGGATATGGACACTGGCATTGACGTAGGACTGGGGATTATGATCTGCTTTTGTGCCCTCTCTTCGATAATGGATCCCGCCTTCAATGGAACATGATTGAATTCTGTGGGGAAAACGTAAACGGGGTCGCCGGGACCACCGCCACGAGAGACCTTTGCGGACCACTGTCCTTGCCCGTGTTCGCCGGGGCTATGCCCGGAAATAATCTCGGGAGTTGCCAGTCATATGACTGGTCTTCTCCGGCAGTACTATTCTCGGATCCATCTCCCCTTGCCTAGGCGCTGGGAGTGAGAGAGTCCTGTGGTGTGTCTCAGATCTTGGAGGAGGAATGTGACTGACTTTGGCACGGGGGGATGAGAGGTCTTGCCACCATCCCTACTGGGTTTAGCCCTATGTTGGCCCCGAAACCACCTCCTTCTACCCCTGAGGTTACCGTGCCCTTTAGGTGTCCCGGTATGAGCAGGAGTTGTGAAAGTCTTGGCCGACTGATTGAACTGTGACTGACCACGAAAGGGACTTTTAGTTCTGAAACTTTGTTTAGCTGCCTGCTCACCCTTGAATTTAGTAGTGGTGGCAGGATGGTGGTCTAGGAGGAAATTAATTGTTCTCTATGCCTCGTTAGAGACTAAGGTAATTGTAAAGATATTGGAGATGAAGAATTTTCTACCGATCTTCGCCGGAAGTCTCCTCACCAAATACACTCTTATTTACAGGTGCCTTTTCTTAAGGGAAGCCTGTGGTGTTAGCACCTTTTAAGTTTGATAGAACAGTTGGTGTAACGCCAGAATAAACCAGTCATTTGACTTATATATCCCAGGTTAAATGAAACATTCATTATCACCCAATTTTTATTAATATGTAGGCCTACATATTCATGGCCTTAGGTACTGTATTACCAAAATATTCGTACTCTTACTCTAATTCTAATCCCTGAGATCATTGAGTATTTGGAAACCCTATTGCATCCATAGTGTTTCACCTAAAAATTAATCCATGTTCCTGAGTAGGCTTACTTTAGCATAAGGAACGGATTATCATATGACCTTAATACTCGTTACATTTTGTCTCATTTCAGAGGCAGGCAGAGTCCTTAGCTAGGATACTCCCCCCCCCCCTTTTTTATATCCCAAAATCAGTTTAAAACTAGACTTTCTGCTTTAATGCTACACATGTAACCCTTCAGTCCAAAAACAGTGTTCCGGCGGAAGTAGGAGGCAAGGTGGGGGATGATGAGTACACAAAAAACTCGGGATTGAAATTTTTTCGGAAGGCCTTAACCCCTTAAGCGCGATGGGCCTAATGGAAGGCTTCCTATAGGGAACGCGATAGGCCTCACTGAAGCAAGACCATAAAAAAAGCCTTCCAAAAAAAAAAAAAAGGGCCTATCAAAACAAAGGAATTTGTCTCTAGGTGAGATAATTCCCCTCCAGTACTCATCCATGTGTTTCTCACCCACCCCCTCCCCTCCTTCCCCACCTTATTCCCCCCTCCCCCCCCTCCTCAATTATCACCTATTTTTCCTCTTATTTTCATAATTTATCGGTTATTTTTCTTTCCCGCGACAATGTAGCACAAGTGGGTTGCATAAAAGATCGTTATGTAACACCCAGACACCGGCCCACCGCCCCGCTCGTCTCAGTTACCTCACAGACAGCGAGAGGGGAGGGTTGCCTGTGGCTCTCTCTCGCCTGAGATTATGACCGGGTGGCCAATATCTTCGTTTTTCACCACCCAAATGCTTTTCCAACTTATTTTAGCACTCTTGAAGGTTCATATATACATCATACTGTATATGTAAAATAAAAGCATACCGAAAACAAATAATGCTCTATATTGTAAATATAACAAATTCTGTCAGAATCCAAGGCTAGAAATGCACAAATAACTACCCTAGCCCCTAGGTCTATATCGCACTTGTCAGGTTAATAACAACATCAAGTACCTCTCCCAAATGGTTCTTGGCCCTTAAATTTCTTCTTTACCCTACCCTCTATAACCCAGTGTTCCGGGACAGGTAATTCACCTGTAACCAGGGTGTATGCGAGGTTGGGGCGTATAGTGGAGTAAGTACTGATTGTGATATCTGTGAGCCCTGCTTCCCAGATAGTTGAGAGACCGGTCTTTGGCTAGACCCCATTCCCTTAGTATAACCCCCCCTGTTGGTATATATCTCTAAGTGGCCCCTTCGTTAGTGATCCCGTTGACCGGGTTGATGGGGTTGGTTGAGTTTCCCACCGAGACTCGTCAACCCGTGCATCGGTTTCATATGTATCTGTTTGTGAATGCCGGTCTGGGGAGCTCTCATGTCTCCGCCGGTAAGAAAACTACACCGCCACTTCTTTCTTTCCCTGACACAGGTAGAATGACATGTTCCGGTGTAGGATTAGTAAATTGGGGGGAATAGCCTGAGACCGCACTAGACGTGTCTCTTGATGTCTCTCTTTCCGCTGAGGATTTCTGTCTTTATTTTGACGGGTCCTCATCTGTCTTCCTTCTTGATGAGGAGGACGTCTTATGCCGGCTCGACTTTGACTTGTCCCCGGTGGCTAATGTGGAGTCCAAGTTCGGGCGGGACCTCTTAGCCTCCTGGTCATCTGACGGGGGTTTGGTCCGAGGTCTCTTCAGTGGCGGAAGGAAGTGACTTCCGAAGAAGACCCCGGAAGGGGTGGGGTAATAACTGGACACATTAATGAATCCTCAGAGTTTGATCATCCAACTGGAGGGATTTATGAGCCATTGCCTTACAATATGTTACCTATTCAAATTTTAATGTGTTGAAGGATAGCCTTACATTGACCATCTCCATTGTTAATCAAGGTAGTGCGGAGGGCTGAACATTTGGGACAAGTTTTTGATAACCACCGACCTCTCGAATGGTCTAGGTAAGGGACACACTTTCCCCAGAGGAAGTGCCCCATAATTGCTAATCTCTGACAGCCCAGAGCTGCACAGAAAGAGAAAATACTCTTATCTATGATTACCTCCTCACCGCCACAGAGATATTCATCTTCCTAGGTGTTTCACTTTCGAACCTGTGTGAGAATTTTTGTCAAGAATCAATGCTCATAAGGACACGCTAGGCTGGAATAATTAATATAATTATACTGTATATCTCTATGTAAAAAAGGAATAAAGTTTGAATAACACTTAAACAATCTTAACCCGTGGAGCCCCGGCTAGTTTTGTATTTTTTGTTCACCAGAACCCGGCCGGTTTTCAAAAAATGGTTTTATTCCAGAAACAATAGCGAATGGGTTAGGAATGAAGGAAAAACCACAAAAAAAACGCTCAAAAAGCTTAAAGAATGGTCCTACAGAGCCCCCGAAAACATATTTTACAAGAGTAAAAAAATGAAGGCAATTACCCCAAAAAACCAGGTTATTGTGCGCTCACGCGCACGCACGTGGACATTGAGAGTTTTCAACCATCGGCACGGTTGCGTGGGTTACGTACACAGTTCCCATACAAATCTGAGCCCTCTCGAGTGGCTACACCTGAGGTTACGGTCGGAGCAATTAGGGTGACTCGTCAGATGCGTCGCTGGGGCTGTGCGTTACATACATCGCCGACGCGCCAGACGCGTCGCTGGTGCTGGACGGGTTAATTCCCCTTACGTTAAACATTCCTCAGAAATGTCATTGAGTATTGTGTAGCCTATTACGTGCTACTAACTTGTAAAAAAGAATAAAGTTTGAATAACTCTTAAACAATCTTAATTCCCCTTACTTTAAACATTCCTCCGGAATTTAATTGAGTATTGTGTAGCCTATTATGTGCTACCAATTAGTAAACTTCTTACCCTAGTGCCAAACAAAAACACCGACCTCATTCGTCTTGTGATACATGAATCAACCCCGGCGATCTTCAAGCTCTAACACAGAGTTTTTGTATTCTATATCTGGCGGGTAATTCGCCCATGATAAAGCAAAACAGTCGAACTGGTAGCTACAAGATCGAAAAGGGTGAGCTACTAATTTGTAAAAAAGGAATAAAGTTTGAGTAACATTTAAACAATCTTAATTCCCTTTACGTTAAACATTTCACCGAAATGTAAGTGAGTATTGTGTAGCCTATTATGTGCTACCAATAAATAAACTTCTTACCCTAGTGCCAAACAAAAACACCGACCTCATTCGTCTTGTGATACATGAATCAATCCCAGCGATCTTCAAGCTCTAACACAGAGTTTTTGTATTCTATATCCGGCGGGTAATTCGCCCATGATAAAGCAAAACAGTCGAACTGGTAGCTACAAGATCGAAAAGGGTGAGTTTATTTCCCGGCGTCGCCGGGATTTGTGCGGCTACTGTGTTGCCTTGATTTTGCGCGGCGATTTGTGGGTCACCACTTGTTTGAAATCGGCCGGCGGAATGGTCTTCTGTTTAAGGCCAAAAGATATTAATTGTGGGTGGCATAAAACGTGATTAGGAGGGGGGGCGTCGCCATTATCCTTCGAAACTCGAATTATTTGTTAGTGACATGCTGGCACTACATACCCAAATCAAATTAATTTGTCAAGTGTGTCAGTCGTGGGATATTGAATTTGTCTGTCTTAGGCCAGAAGAACGCATTGTTGTTTGTTATTTTATTGGCGGCGGAATACGTGATTATGAGGGGGGGCGTCGCCCTTGCCCTTCTAAATTTTTAATTCCGTATTTTTAGTAGTCAGCCGGACCACCGGAGTTATACTATATGCCTTAAATAACCCAACTTGAATTCAAAGTAGACCCGTACGCGGCGGTGAATACTGAATGTTTTTTATCTCGTTCTGAGTGTTTCCCGGTGGGGACCCCACGGGACACCCTGAGATACTTTGTTGTTTTAATGTTCAGTAGTACTGAACCATAAAAAATCCCGTCGGAAGGGTGACACTTCATTGTACAGTATATACTGTATATAGGGATGAACAATGTGTCCGAATGTTTTTCATCTCGTTCTGAGCGTTTTCCGGCGGGGACCCCACATACGTCGTTGTTTTAATGTTCAGTAGTACTGAACCATAAAAATCCCGTCGGAAGGATAACCCTTCATTGTATATATATATAGGGATGAACGACTTGTACATGGTTATATATTATGAAAATAATAAATAATCCGTTATAAGACCCTTTAACCATATCTATATATGCAACCTAATGAGGCCAACTAGATGAGAGCCCTTGGTGATGAAGACGTCAATGGCTCAAACCTGCGATCCAGCGTCGACCCCGCTACCTGTAGATTGCTGTGTAGAATGGCTCCGTGCCGGATTCCTCAACTAAGTGAGAAAATCCAAAGGTACTAGCCCCGAAGCATACTCGTTGCACACCCTGAAGGGACCGAGCAACAGGCTCTAGTTCACCCTAAAAGAAGCCTCATGACTAATAGGTGAACTAGGAAAAAGAAAAACAACACATTAGGGTGACTTGCCTTATCACAACAAAAGCACTCTTTAATTAACTTAATGCTTAGACCCAGAAAAATAGTCTCCAGGGCCCGTATTTAACACTCAGCCTACACCTGATCGATAATCTAACCTAACTTCAGCACTGTCATGGACAAATGAGCAAGGACTCACTATATGATGAAGAAAAGTGACGAATGGGATGTTGGCAGGAGCGTCGGGGATTCCCGTGTTACCTATGCGGGCCCAGGAGTTGTAAGGAAGAACGCTCGCAGTAAACAAGATGGCGAACGGTACCCAACAGCAGACAACTGAGAAGCGCAAGCTAGGTCGAGTTTAATTTTAATTTTAATTTATTTATTTTACTAGTTTCTTCTAGTAGTGGACCCACATCATAAGGACGAGTCCGTGAGTGGTTATTAAGAGCGTTTCGCTCACGATGTAAGGCAATCGTATTTTGAGTTCTCCTGGGCAGGAAGTTTGAACAGCAAGCTTGGTGTTCAAAGATTGGCCATTACCTACGTAAGGCGCATCGTCAATGATGAAGGGGCCACTAATAAATAGAATAGCGAGAGAGATGCAACATTGCGGCGGACAGAGAGAGATTGCAGAGAGTTAGTGAGTGGACGGGAGTTAATGATACGAAAGGCCTTCCTTTCAACTTTGTCTAGGAGAGCGGTGTGAGAGGAACCTCCCCACACATGTGAACAATACTCAATACAAGGACGCACTCTGCCCCTGTACAGAGCAAGAAGCTGTGCAGGGGAAAAGAACCCCCTAAGGCGGTTGAGCACACCCAGCTTCTGGGAGGCTGCCTTAGCAAGACTGGTAATATGGTCCTTCTAACTGAGAGCAGAAGAAAAAGAGACCAAGAATATTGAGAGAAGATGAAGGATTGATTTTTGTATTGTTGAAGAATAAGGGATAGTCCGCTGGGAGATCCTGACAGGTAGATAGATGGAAAAATTGGGTTTTGGAAGCATTAAAGGTAACAAGGTTTTCTCTGCCCCAATTGGAGATAGTATTTAGATC
The DNA here is from genome assembly GCA_032716605.1 of Paralithodes platypus. NCBI lineage: Eukaryota > Metazoa > Arthropoda > Malacostraca > Decapoda > Lithodidae > Paralithodes > Paralithodes platypus. The sequence goes on from CM064559.1 coordinate 2,676,025, forward strand.
AGAATTTAAGAGTTCTATGGCTTCATTACGTTTGTCGTTGAGGGATTGCTGGCTGGGGCGTTCTGAAAAACTAATGGAGTAGTGTAAGGTTGAGTCGTCTGCATATGAATGGATGGGAATTGAGGTACAGTTGAGGAGATCATTTATAAAAATTAGAAAGAGAATAGGAGATGAGGAACACCGGAGTTTATAGGGTGAGGAAGTGAGCAATGGCCGTCCACAACCGCGGCTATGGAACGGCCGGAAAGGAAATTAGAGACAAAGGCACAGATGGAGGGATAGAAACCAAAGGAGGGTAGTTTAGAAATTAAAGATTTGTGCCAGACTCTATCGAAGGCTTTCGATATGTCTAGTGCAATAGAAAAAGTCTCACCGAATTCCCGAAAGGAGGATGACCAAGAGTTAGTAAGATATGAAAGAAGATCACCAGTAGAGCGACCCTTAAGGAAGCCATACTGGCGATCTGAGAGCAGATTATGAGAAGAGAAATGCTTAAGAAATTTGGAAGCAAGAATAGTTTCAAAAACTTTAGAAAGACAAGAGATGAGAGCAATTGGACGATAGTTGGAGGGTTGAGAGCGGTCACCCTTCTTTGGGACAGGTTGAATGTGAGCAAATTTCCAGCATGAAGGGAAGACGTTAACTAGAGGATAGACAGAGATGAAAGAGTTTGCCTAGGCAGGGAGTCAGCACGGAAGCACAGTTTTTGAGAACAACAGGAGGAACACCGTCCGGACCGTATGCCTTATTAGTATAAAGCCCAGAGAGGGTAGAAAGTACATCTTTAGAAGAGATTAGGATATTAGGCATATGTAAGCGAGAGGAGGGTGGAGAGGGAGGAATAGCACCGGAATCATCCAAGGTTGAGTTTCTAGCAAAAGTTTGAGCGAAGAGTTTAGCTTTGTCAGAGGAAGAAGTGATGGCTGTGCCATCAGAGCGGAAAAGGGGAGGGAAAGACGAGGAAGATAAATTGTTGGAGAGGTTTTTGGCTAGATGCCAGAAAGCTTGGGAAGAGCTAGAGTTGGATAGTTCAGTGCATTTATTATCGATGAAAGAGTGTTTGGCAAGTCGAAGAACAGATTTGGCTTGATTCCAGGCAGAAACATAGGGAGAATGAGAGTCTTGAGTTTTAAGGCGTCGGTACCGTTTGAATGCTTCCTCCTTATTGCGGACAGCAGTAGAACAGGCGTGAGTAAACCAAGATTTTTTAGCATTAGTCTGAGAGAAAGAGAATGAAATGTATGCTTCCATATTACCTCGGTAATGCGTTCAGCACTCTCCGAGGGTCCCCGGCCACGGAAGCAGAAATCATTCCATGGGAAATCAAAGAAGTACTGCCGGAGAGCCTCCCAGTCGGCAGCGCCGAAGTGCCACAAGCGCCGTATGAGGTTTGTATGAGGACTATGAACCACTAACTGAAACAATGAATAGTCAAATTTTGCTTGAACGGAATGAACCAGTCAGAATGAAACAACATATGAATCTCAGTGCATAAACACAAAGAAAATTAAGTATAAATACTAGTTACCTGTGTACTTTTAAGTAACTCTACAAAAACTAAATTTATACATTAATTAAAAATATATAAATTACTGATAATGTTTAATATCTTGTGTGTGTGTATTTTGGATATTTTTCAAATTGATTGGATTAATTTAATTAATTTTGTTGAACCAGGTGGATTTTGTGTGTTAAATGTTTCAGTTGGTGGATCATAGTCATAATACAACTACTGTACTGTACATTAATTCATTGTCTCTGCTTCATCCACTTCATTTAGCATTATCAAGAGGACATAATATCTTTACTCTTTACTCTTGTGTTGGTGGTGTAATGGTTTAGATGCTTATGTTCTGGGTGTGGTGTCCCGAGTTCGAATCCCGGGAGAACCATATGCTTTCATTAGTTTATTCAAGTGCATTGGGGTTTGTAATGAATCTAATTTAGTAATGGTTCTCTCCGTCAATGATGAGAGCCTTATATATATAAGGGCTCCCCGGAGACCCCTGTGAGGGTCCCGGAGAAAGCATAACGCGACCCAAATATATAAAAAGTACATCCTAGGGTGAAACCCTTTACTTAGTTCCTAGGGAACGTCATTAAAAAAGGTAACCATTAGAAAAAGAAAGAAATTTTTTATGAGTAAAAGATTAGAAACTATGAATGTTGCATTACTAAATTAACTAGCGCGCCGTTATACAGTCCTTCCCTTGCACGCGTTCTCCAGCTGACCACGCTGGGTTCATTCGTCCTTCGTGTGGTCGCGTTCCGCATTGGAGGTTGTGCTAGTTTTATGCTCTCTGGATGTGCTACTTTTCATCTATGGACGTTTCCTGCTGCCTCTTCTGGGAAGTATATGTTACTTTATAGTAAGGAGGCGTCATAGATATGCATTTTGTATTGAGCATTTTTCAGAGAGAGCTGAGATTCTCTCGTGGGACGCGCCACATGCCATAACCATTATTATTATATATTTTGTTATTGTTTATTCCTACGGTACCTTTTTCTTTCTTATATTATTCCGTGATATTAATTAGGCTATGTTAAACCCTTGGGCATGGCGAGCAAGGGTTTAACCCTTCCTACCCGGGCGTCCTTGTGGAAGGACACCACTGCAGAAGGGCAAGGTACCCGGGCGTCCTTCTGACAGACAGTAAGCTTGCAAGCCTTTTAAGCTTGATCCGAACGCCGTGCGTCGGACGAATGTAAACAAAGTCGGTCGCTTCGTCACCGCACCTCCGAAAACAAGAAGGAGAAGACTCGTTTGTTATTGTACGTCTGTATGTCGTAGTTTCATTAGTGAAAAGATCGTCATATTGCTAACATCGCCTGAAAATTTTCTCCACTAAAATCGTCATCACAACTGAACCAGTTGACTTAGAGAGCTCTACTCAACGCCAGTTTACAGATTGGAAACCGCACTACGTTTAGGGATGCGTGGAAAATTTCTAGCAGTTAAAATAACAAAGATATGGTAGCCTAGGCCTAGATGATTTTCGGCCATTTCGCCCGGGTACGGGCGACCGTCCTTCTAACAGGCAGCCCGGGTCCCGAGGGTTAAGAGTCAATATTAACAAAACCAAGGTTATGCATTGTAGATTGAGACGAGGCAATGTGGAAAAGAGCGGTGCATACCCATGTGCAGTGTGTGGAAAGGGAGTGGGCATTAACTCAATTCAATGTAGCATCTGTCGATGTTGGGTACACCATGGGAGTAAGCGCTGTAGTAGAATAAAGGGACCCTGCCGAAGGATAAGTCAGAAATAGAGAAATTTGAGAGTGTAGTGTGCAAAGGCGAGCTTGTGTAAAGTGATGATCCTGTGGCTGTGAATTTTGGAAATGAGTCTTTGGAGCTGGTGAACAAGTTTTGTTACCTATCTCTGCCGGTGGTGGGGTCGAGGCTGCCACTGTTGCTAGAATTAGGTGTGACTGGGGGAAGTTTAGAGAACTGATGCCAATCCTGACCATGAAAAGAATGCCTCCCCCTGAAGGGAAAGGTGTATGCCTCATGTGTTAGAAGTGCAATGACGTATGCCTCAGAAACATGGGCCGTTAAAGTAGAGGATGTCAACAGAATGGAGCGTAATGAGATGAGAATGGTGAGATGTATGTGTGGGGCCAGGCTACAGGATAGAATAACAAATGTTGAGCTGAGGAGACGTTTAGGTATAAAGAGTATTAGCGAGGTGATACGTACAAGTAGACTGGGATGGTATGGACATGTGGAGAGAATGGATGAACAAAATTGGGTGAAAAAATGCAGGTCTGTGATTGTGGAGGGAGCTGCACCAAGGGGTGGACCGAGGAAGACCTGGGATCGGACTACTGTATACGCGCCGATCTCAAATCCAAGAACTTGACAAGTGAAGCAGCCCTTAACAGGGATGCCTGGAATGCCGCCATTAGTACAAGAGACTGAAACTGCACTGATGTGTGGAACACTCAGTCTTAAAATTTTATGTATGTTTAAATTGTTTATGTATGTGTATGTTAGTTAGAATGCCTCATATTTCAGTTATTCTAGGCTCTGTTAGCTTTTGTCTAGCGGTCACCAGATTCATGAATAGGCCTAGGCCTATTTATCATATGAATTTTTCCAATACTAGATTTGAGTTTTATTACTCTAACTATTCCTACTTATCACATTACCGTTAATCATTGAAATTCTCTTGCGCCATTACGAGTTTTCCTGTTTGTTTCTACGCATTTTTGCTGATAGCCTAACTATTTTACAATGACCGCTTTTTCGATCCACTTTTAATGCGGACTTTATGCTATCGCGATATTCTTTTATTTAACTCCAACTATTTCTTATCAAGAAATGATTATGTTATATTGATTAGGCTATATTAGTTAGAATGCCTATCTTTCATTTTCTAGGCTCCTTTAGCTTTTATCTGGCGGTCGCCAGACTTCGTGAATAGGCCTAGGCCTATTCACCATCACCGATTTTCCAGTAGCCTACTCTTAAAATTTGAGTATTATAATTCTAACTATTTCTCCTTTTCAACATTCTGTTTATCGTTGAATTCGACTTTACGTCTTTAACGATAATTCTTTCTTATCACTACACATTTTGTCTGATAACTTAACTATTTTCCATTGACGTCGCACTTTCAGTCCAAATTTTAATGCCGACTTGATTGTCTCGCGATATTTTTATGTTTCACTCTGACATTCTAGATGTTTCGAAATTCGTTATTTTTTATATCGTGGCTCCTTTAGGCATTTTTCTTATGTATTGTTCATACGTTCTCTTACTAAGAGTTTTCATTTTAACATTTATGACATGTTATTGTTATTATTATTTTGTAGCAACATCTTCTTGTGTAATGGTTAAGGTGGCAAAAATCTGTGTGTGATAACCCGGGTTCGAATCCCGGCGGATCATACATACTTTAATTAATTTCATTGGGGGTGTTTGATGTTGTGGTGAAATTAATAAAATATAGATAGTCACTATACCTTTCAGGTTTTCTGTCTTTGTCGCAGATTTGGTGGTGATATTATATTCTATTATGCTGTTTTTATCTACAATTGTTTTCATGATACGAGCCACCGTAGACACTTTTCAGAGTAATTATGATTTATTGAGCCTCACTCCGGTCTCACTTTGGGTCGGCTAGGGCTTAGTCCGGAGCTCTTATATTACATCTCCGATCACTAGGAGATCCCCGCGTTCTCTCTGAGTCCGGGTTGATGCGGAGTAGGCTTAAATATCTATTCATTTGCCTACTTCGCCGGAGTTCCATATTTGTATTATAGGATTCTCCGAGTGGATGTTTTTATCTACCACTTTTTACAGTATAACTTATGATGCCTTTTAAATCATTCCCCCCGCACCAAATAATTCTGTTATTTTAGGCTCCAAACCTGCCATCAGCTTGGTCAATGATTTTTTGAGCCTCACTCCGGTCCCTCTTTGGGTCGGCTAGTGATTAGTCCGGGACTCTTATTTACATCTCCGGTCACTGGGAGATTCTCGCATTCTCTCTGAGTCCGGGTTGAAGCGATTAGGCTGAGGAAGGGGGCCTCTTAGATATCTGTTCATTGCCTACTTCGCCGGAGTACCATTTTCATATACTGGATTCTCCGAGTAGATATTTTTATCCACCATTTTTACAGGAATAACTTGTATTCAGTCAATTCCGATCGACACTTGAGCCCTCTACACAGGTCCGCACGGACTATTCGGTGCTTCTTAAATCTTTCCCCCGCACCTTTTATTCAACATGGAGTTATCTTCCATTAGTATTGCTGGGTCATCTCTTTGACTCCGGGTCCCCACAGTCAACGAGGACATATCTTAGGAACTTCTACCCATACAGTATCTCCGGGTACTCTAACTCTTAACCCTCGTGGCCCGGGCTGCCTTTCTAAATGACGGAGGTCGTATCCGGGCGATCTGACCGAAAAACGTCTAGGCCTAGGCTACCGTGTCTTTGTTATTTTAACTGCTAGAAATTTCCCACGCATGCCTAAACGTAGTGCGGTTTCCAATCTGTAGACTGGCATTGAGTAGAGCTGTCTAAGTCAACTGGTTCAGTTGTGATGACGATTTCCGTGGAGCGAATTTTTCCGCGATGTTGACAATATCGGAGCTTTTCAGACACTAATTTCATCATATCATACAACAACAACATTGATCCGACGTCTCCTTCTTGTTTTCGGAGGTGCGGTGATGCAATGAACGGCTTTGTTTACATGCGTCGGACGCACGGCGTTCAGACCAAGCTGAATGGGCTTTCAAGCTTACTGTCTGTTAAAAGGACACCCGGGTACCGGCCCATCTGCCGCGGTGTCCTTTTAAAAGGACACCCGGGCTGGAAGGGTTAAGGAGAATACATACTCCGGTTGCCATATACCGAGTTATAATACTCTAACTCCGGGTAGTCAACAAAAGTGTCTTAATTAACTCCGGTTCCCAAACACCGAGTTCTACCAACATAACTCCGGGTATCCCTTCGCGAGAACATATCTCCGGTTCCTATATACCGAGTTCTACCCTTCTAACTCCGGGTATTCAACAATAGTGACTTCACTCCGGGTCCCAGACACTGAGTTCTACCAATAAAACTCTGAGTAGTCTAATATTGTCAATTAACCCCGGTTCCCAGACACTGAGTTCTATCAACCAACTCCGGGTATTCAAACAATATTAACTTATTTCCGGTTCCAGACACCGAGTTATAACAATAGGCCTACCGAGTTCTACTAACACACTCCGGGTAGGCCTATGCAATTATTATTCAAGTTGACAGTCCTAGATGACGAAGTTCAAATTGGTAATTAATAGAATCAACTTTAAGAACTTTTTACAATACAGTACAGTCCTCCCTCGGGTAGCGCGGCTTTGGACAGTGCGGTTTTGGTCTAACGCGGGTACCCCTTGTGTGCCGAGTCAGCATCTAACACGCTTTTATTTATGTAGCGCGCTCTGTGGTCGGCTGGGGGCTCGCCATATCTCAGCCGTGACGTCAGACTCGGTAGACTCGTGACGTCAGACTCGGTAGACTCGTGACGTCAGACTCGGCTAGGCTCGGCTCGGCTCGGCCTCCCCCACGCTTGGGTAGGCCTAGTCCTACACCGCGTGTCTCCGTGATAACATAGTGCCCGCCCAAATCGTTTCTGTTCTACCAAGTATCACCGCAACCATGCCCCCACCACTCAAGCGCCGCAAGTTCACTTATGCAGAGTAGCTAGAGGTGGTGAAGAAGGTGGAATCTGGTACCAAGAAGGCACATATTGCCCATACTTATGGGGTGAATGAATCGACAATATGAACAATCTTCAAGAATAGAGACAAGATACAAAAAGTTCTCAAGGGTAACCCAGGCGTAGCGAGTCAACATGCCTTTAAGGTAGCCAACCCTGTTCTCAAGACGACTGAGAAACTTGTTGGTCGTTATATTGATCGCCAAAGAAGGAGGCGGGTCCCTCTTGATGGAAAAGCTATTCGTCAGAAGGCCAAAAAACTTTATCTAGAAGTTGCTGTCAAGTTGAGCGTGCCTAACCCGCCACCATTTCAAGCGTCACACGGATGGCTCTGGTCTTTTCTTAATCGGCAGAAGATTAAGAATGTGCGAATAACTGGAGAAGCCGCAAGTGCCAATGTTGCAGCTTCCCGAGAATTTCCTGCCTACCTACGCCAGATTATAGAAGAGGGTGGATATTCAGCTGACCAGATTTTCAACGCCGATGAGACAGGCTTTTTTTGGAAAAAAATGCCCAAACGCACCTACATCCACAGGAAGCAGAAGAGCGCCAAGGGTTTCAAAGGGGCAAAGGATAGGGTAACATTGCTCTTGACGTGCAATGCTTCAGGGTCTTGCAAGATGAAGCCCCTAGTCATCCACCGAGCTAAGAAACCTCGCCCCTACAGGAACTTAGACATGTCACGTCTCAACGTGCATTGGATGTCCAACAAGAAAGCCTGGATGTCAGCTGCCCTCAGTCTTGAGTGGTTTGATAAATATCTTGTACCTGAACTTGAACAATTTTGTCTGCGGAAAAATCTAGCTTTTAAGATCCTGTTCTTGCTGGACAATGCACCTGGTCATTCGCCCCTGCTAGTTGACAGACACCCTTCAATAAAGGTGATGTTTATGCCACCCAACACAACCTCTCTTCTACAGCCATTAGATCAGGAGATCATCGCCTGTCTTAAAGCTGCCTATGCCACGAAGACCTTCTTAATGTTGGATTCTGCAACCGACACAAATGAAGAAATTGATCAGATGTCCGACCTGGATTCTGAGCCTGATGACCCCAATGCTGCCCCACAACAAGCCCAAGATTCAGCCCCTCACCAAGCCCCTGAACAAGCCCAAGATCCAGCCCCTGAACAAGCCCCTGCACAAGCCCAAGATCCCCCTGAAAATCCAGCCACCCTTACAATTTTGGAAGCAATTCCACATAAAAATGGGAATTGACTTCATTGTTGAGAGTTGGAATTCAATCAACCAGCCCACTATCCACCACGCATGGAGGAATATTTTGGAGGGGTTACCTGGCCACAAGCTAGACCTGCCAGGTGAGCGTCAGAGGGTAGAAGCGGCGGTTGAACAGGCAGTGGCAGCAGCTCGTAACGTGGCAGGCCTACAAGATATCAACGAGGAAGACGTCCGAGAGATGATTGTTCCACCTGAGCAGGATCCCGAGGACTTACTGCAGGAATTGGATGAGGAACTAGCGGATGAAGAAGCGCCTGCCGAAGATGGAGTTAACGATGGAGACCCTATCACCAGTGACTTACGTGAGATCATCGAGTTGGCTGATCGCTTGGCTGACCATATCCAGAACAAGGATCCAAATAGGGATAGGGCTCGAGCAACGTCTATGCAACTCTCAACTCTGCTGAGACACTACTCCGAGATGTTTACTGAGAGGGTCAATGCTCGCCAACAGAGAAGGATCACAGAGTTTTTCCGTGACCGCCAGGAACAGCAGGAACGGCAGCAGGGTGACGATTCGGAGGAGGAAGAACGCCAGCTGGGTGACGATTCGGACTCCCTCCCTTCTGACGTTGACATTGACGACAACATGTCATTGTTCTCAGGGTTCGGCGATGACGACCAGAACCTGGGAAGGCCTTCAACCTCCTCTCCGTGACGCCCATCTTGGTGTCGTGGGGGAGGGGAGGGGAGGGGAGGGGAGGGGGCAGGCGGGCGGGCGGGAGGGAGAGAGAGAGGGAGGCGACGCACCACATCCACAGCACCACTCGACAAGGTAATGAACAGTAACTTACCTGTGTGTCTCATTTCATAGATATGATCTGTAAAATAGTGTTAGGTTGTCTGTTACTAATGTTTGATCCATATTTGGTAAGGTTATTGGGTGGTAAATGGTAAAAAAGGTGACTTTGGGGAAGTCGTCAGAACCAATAGAATTAATCCCATAAGTTCTTTGCTTTGTGTAGCGCGTGTTTGCGTAGCGCGGCGCGGTCCCAGTACGATATACTCGCGCTACCCGAGGGAGGAGTGTACAGTCGACGCTCGATTTAACGGACTAATAGGGGGGAGACCGAGTCCGTTGCTGGAAAAAGTCCGTAGCTGGAAAATTGCCTTCGTATTTGGGTTGTGTGGTTTTTTTTTTGTTTTTTTTTGTTTTTTTTTTGAGAGGGACACGTTGTGCTGTACTATCCCTGAAAACATAATAAAGGTTGTATTTGTCATTGATATGATAAATTTCACATGGGGGGAAAAAAAAAAAAAAAAAAAAGGAAGGATATCCCCTGTATATCTACTGTAGGCCTACTCCCTCCCCTCCCCGTCCTGGCCTCAACCCCGACCCCGTTACTGTGATATGTTGATAAGCCATGTGCTACACCCTATTGATAATGCAACTATTGAACACACTTAAAAGTGTATGTTATTTGGTCTCTATATAATCTGTGAATCATTTCCGATATGATAGAATTAAAGAAATTTTTTTCCACCAACTCATAATCAGCAAAAACAATACAAATGTCAATTAAAAACATGTTATAATATTTCCCCATCATTTTGTGTATACCGTGGGAACAACAAAAAAAACAAAATCTATCAAACGTAAATCTCCCGTCTCGTCTCGGAAGCTCGGCGCCTAGACGGAGGGGAGGGTTGAACTATTTTTTTGACTATCTTATTTATTGTTTATCTATGTACTGGAAGGATATATTTTTCAATTCCATCCCATTAGAAATGATTCAAAGATTACAAAAAGTCCAAATAAGACATAGTTATGTTTATGTATAAGGGATTTAGGTAGATGAATTAGAGAGATAGATAGATAGAAAGAGACTTTATATCGAGGGAAAAAAACAAAACAAAAAATCTATCAAACGTAAATCTTCCGTCTCTGCTCGCATGGAGGGGAGAGTTGAAATATTTTGTTGACTATCTTATTTATTATTTATCTATGTGTTTATCTGTTTATCTATTTATTTAACTATGTCTTTGGATATTTTTCAATTCCATCACATTAGAAATGATTCAAAGATTACAAAAAGTCCAAATAAGACATAGTTATGTTAATGTATAAGGGATTTAGGTAGGTGCATTAAAGAAATAAATAGATAGAGCAACGGACTTTGCTCCAACTTTTTTTCGAGCATCGGACTTTGTCCGTTGCTGGGTCCATTGTCCGGCTACAGACAGAGTCCGTTAAATCCGAAATCCGTTGTATCGGGGTCCGTTAAATCGAGCGTCGACTGTACTTGTATATGCTTAGCATAGTACTAGAGATAACTCAATTTTAACAAAGTCCCGAGTAAAACTTCATTCACTTAGTATTACTGATAATGTTTATACTCATTCAGAGTGGGACAAAAGGTGCACTACACTTTCCAATCCTAAATTATGGTACAATGTTGAAGGATTATTCCTACCTTTTATTAGAACAGTATTTCAATACCATGGTTAACCTGTTCACTCATGCATAACCATATAGGGTTAGGAGGATTAATAATTTAGCCGTCCGGCTGGCTTAGTTGATAGCGTGCCTGATACCCATCTTGCAGGTCTCGCGTTCAATCCCCTCTCAGATTGAAAAGTTTTCAGGGATATAGCCGGCGGTTACCATCTAACCACGAGCAAGGGGGATGGGTAATGGTCAATGGTAGACTAAAGAAAGCCAAGCGCTTGTGAACCCTCGAAGGAGGAGAACGGGCGCTATATAAGTAACCTGACGATTATTATTGTTATTATTATTAACTTTTATTCCCAACCAAAGGCGGGACAAAATCAAGAGATATTATCTATCTTTCCTTAGACCAAGTATATACATGGACACGATTAACCAGTTGGTTCTCATCCATTCGTTTTACCCAGATTTTACTGTTTTACCTACTATTAGTAGATCAAAAATTTTGATTCACAAAGATTCCCAGGTTATCACTCCTTCAATAAGGATACTATGGTATAATCAGTATCATTCAAGGCGAACGCTTGACTACTCAACTCACAAATAAACATTTTATATTTTAGGCTCCGGACCAACTCTCGAGTTGGTCAATGATTAATTGAACCTCCCTCCGGTCCCACTTTGGGTCGGCGAGTGTCTTGGTCTGGGGCTCTTTTACATATCTCCGATCACTAGGAGTTCCCCACATTCTCTCTGAGTCTGGGTTTTAGCAGAGTAGGCTGAGAGAGGGGACCTCTTAGATATTTATAACATTGCCTTCTCTGCCGGAGTTCCACAAGTCTTATACTAGGGTTCTCCAATTAGATATTTTTCGCTATAATTTATTACGGAATAGATTTTGTTCACTCTATTTCCGTTCGAATCTTGAGTCCTCCATACCAGTCCGAGAGGACTATTAGGTGCTTAATAAATTTTAACCCCGCACCTATTAAACAACACAGAGTTATTTTGTCAGTCATTACCGAGTAATTTCTTTACCCCGAGTCCTCATACTACAAAGAAGGACAACAGTTGGAATTAATTTTCTGTCTGGCAATTTCCAAGTAATATTTTCTCCAAGTCCTCACTATAACAGAGGACACTTCTTTAGGGTATACTTAACCAGTATAGTAATGATTCATTAGCTTGTTTTCCTTACGCCTCAGTGCAACATGCTAGAGTTTTGGGTATCCCTAGCACCAGCCATTCTTTTTAATAAATTGTTCGACTAGGGTCTGTTTTAAAAAACCAGACAGAACCGATACATTCAATTGCTATCTTACCTTTGCACAACTGGTTGTTCCGGTCCCACTTTGGGTCGGCTAGCACTTAGTCCAGAGCTCTTATAATGACACCTCCGGTCAGTAGTGTTACGACCGGGACTACAAATAAAACAAGGTCACTCAATGATTGGACTAGTAATAGGGCACTATGCAACAACGGTACGCTAGATCCAAACCCTCGAACTTATATGCCGGCGAACAAAACACCTATACCCTCCAGGGTTAATCTGCGATAGTGGGGTATCCTTAACTGGGCATAAATGTACTCTACTTCAGGCTAACCTGCACTGGTATAGCCTGATAACAGATGCAAGTTACGTTAAAATGCATAAAACGGAATCTAGGGAAAGATCAATTAAATCCCTGCAAGATTTAATACAATAAAAAGATGCTTCAATACAGTTACTCTAAACAACAATAAACTCTTCACTCCTATCTGAAAGAAAGTGAAGTATAGTCCTACAGCATAGACCTGGAAACTTCTGAAGAAAGTCTGATGCTCATAAGATGCTCGTACTGATTTAGAACTATATAAAGGCAGGAGGCAGGACACCACACGTGTAAATCGAATACACTAAAAGATAGGACATATAATGTTAACTGACACGAGAATACTATAAATGCGCAACGGTAGCAATGCTCGACACTAAAAGAAGTACTTCCTCATCAACGAAACAGTCTGCTATGGTTGTGCGGCTCAGCAACAACCTAGACTAATAAATGCTGTGAATAATAATGCGCACATATCAAAGAGCTTATATTAAATACTAACAAGTGTCTACTCGATTAATAATGTCTAGCTGGGATACTCTAGGTAAGGAACTGGGGTTGAGCAATACAGGCTCATAGCCTAGCGATGTCCTTAAGACTGCATCCTTTAAGTTACGTTAATTGACTAGGGGGCTCTCTCGATAGATCCAGATCACAAGTATCTGGTTCTATCCTGGCGACCCTCTAAAGACAAGCAAAGAGGCAGCAAAGTGTGGAACTGGTACAGGCCAAAACCCTCAGTCAACACAATGCTGCACTCGCAAAGGACGCAACCAAAAAGACAACCCAGGCTACCACAGGACCGGTCGAAGTCGTGTAGGTATAAGCAAACCGTACACACATTGGAGACAACGACTACAGTTACCTTATCCCAGTCTAGCATTAAATAAAAGAGCAGAAACACTAAATCAATAATGGAGACACCCAAAGTTCTTAACCTATACTAACTAAGAACCCTCAAACCTATTCTAAGTACATGTAAATATCTCTGAGGACGGCGCATGCAATACAATGGGCCGGCTATGAAAACCGTATGCAGAACCCAAGGGGAGTGTTGTGCAGTTAATAAAGGTTAGAGTATGGAAAGAGAGAATCGAGTGAGAGAAACAGTGATAAAGGTGGTGATCGGGAGAGAGTATGCAAAGGGATGTTAGAAGCACGCGCGCCAAGCCTGTCCTGACGAGGACAGCTCCTGGGGACCCTCATGGAGGAGGTAAGTTACACAGGAGACCGCAAAGGCGCGATGGTCGGCCAATCACGGGCCGAGACGTCACAAGACAGCAGGCGTCATATGACACAGCAAGACACGCTGTCCAATGGCGAGCGAGAGGCAGGAATGCACCCGTACATACAGACACTTACTACCTCCTCGCTCTGAAAGTCTTTCTCATTCACACGCTGGTACTATTATCACTACTGTTGATATAAAATATAACCCGTTGTCACAGACGAAAACAAAGACCACCACTGGACTGTCTGACAATGCGATTACTAGGAAAGAAAGAACAACATTATCTGATAACTGTAGCCCATTTCGATGTCCCTGGCGAGCGCTAGTGGCCAACGAGAGGCGATTCTACCAACGCTGGTAGACGTCACAGTAGGAGTTCCCTGCGTTCTCTATGAGTCCGGGTTGCAGAGGAAGTAGGCTGAGGAAGGGGGCCTCTTAGATAACTATTCATTGCCTACTTCGCCGGAGTTCCACATTCACATACCAGAATTCTCCAGGTAGATAATTTTATCTATCCTTTATTACGGAATAACTTTCACGGGGCTCAATCAACCATTTCCCCACACACCTCTTAATCACACAGGATTATTCTGGCAATTTGGCTGAGTCAGATCCTTGACTCCGTGTCCTCATAATTGACGAGGATATTTCTTAGGAACAAAGGCTGGGGAATGACTTTACACTCTTAGATAAACAGCCCATAGGCGATTATCCAACCTTTTGTTTTACAGACAACTCACTCACACTAATGAGGAGTGGCAGATTCTATTCATGATACATACTCTAGGGCAACATTATCACACATAAGAGAAGTCTACCTTTGCAACACTCTTCTGACAGTAGGAGATGTCAGAACAGCCCTTTTCATGACGTCCAAAGCACGTCAAGACCTCCGTATCTTTCTATCTAAAAAACTCTACCCAAAGACATCAAGACTAGAATCTTGATCTCTCCATCTATTCTAACAGATTATCACCCATAACTACTTGGTCTGAAGTATCAGCACTACTTTTTATAACCGTCTCTAAGGTTCTCTCGTGTTAACTTTATTAGATTCAGATCTCAACGACACTCAACAGGTCACAGTAGTCTGGGCAGACTGGTTAATTCATCCACAGACAACAAATTACAGACTCAGACACACCAGCAACAACAGTCTGACCTTCCAAGAGCACATACCGGTTCAGGTTCAAGGAACTAACTTAGTTCATCTTAGCCTTGCATCACATTATATCTCAAGGCACAACCGGTTCTTTCCAGGCCATTTACACAGCATGACCAAAAGGAACTTGGGCCAGAAATTTAATAAAGAATGGTCTGTTTTGGGACTGGGAGAGACGACCGTTCCTTCGTAAGTACGTATACAACGTCTCATACCAGTAAATGTGCCAACACTCATAAAAGCGATGCTTCAGTGAGGAATTCGAGTGAACATTCCTCCCACATCAAAAGTTTTCTGTCTCACTTATTTCTAGTACCAAAACGAGATAGCCTACAGTTCAGACCAGTCACAGAATTATCAATCCTCAACAAGTTTATTGTAAACCAATTTTTCGAGATGATAACAATACAACAAATATCACAGCCCAACGTCTGATTAGTAAAGTGGGAACCCTGGGTATACCTCCATTGGGAGACCCTATCACACAACATACAACATCAAATGCTTGGCTACTACAAGTATGCAAGACATTACATGCAAAAAATAGTTATCAAACGACTGTGGGAGTCGTTAATAGGGTCAATACATTTGGTTCAGCTACCTGTTCCGTTGGACAAACTTCGCCTGAATCCTTAAATCGGGCTGGACAACAGAGCTTTTCCGAGTCAATCAACCTCATACCCTAATTACATTCCCTCAGCGTATCATCAGACTTCTAGGCTTCTGGATAAGACCTGAGACCCCTTCCTCGACAGCCCTCTGGTCAGAACCTCCACCATCAGTGGGGGTCGACTTGGACACAGCGGGAGCCCCGAGCTGGAGTTACCAATTATCCGACGGTCGCCAGACCCAAAGTCGCTAGACCTCTCTCAATCTCTATCACATAAATACAAAGGAACTAGTTGTCCCTCTATTTTTCCTAAAAAATCATGCCCTTTCACTCCAACACAGAGTACAGTAATAGCCTTTCACATGGGCAACACATCAGCCGTGTCCTGTATCAACAGGCAGGGTTCAACGAAATCTCATACGCTCCTGAGATTGTCGGAGACAATATTTTTCCTTACTCTTTATTACCATATCACAATTCAAGCAGTTTACCTACCAAGCAAGGCGAATCTGTAGGCGGGCACCTTATCTCGAGGGAAGGGTACCCTAGTCGAATAGACAATCACTCAGACGGCATTCAACAACTTGATAAAGCCGTTCCATCCACAGGTAAATCTCTTGAATTCACACCAATCGACAAAAATCCTCCTGCTTCTGACCTGCTGGCACGAGGTCCAGGCGGGCGGAACAGATGCGTTCTCAGAGGTTTGGAACAAGTGGTTATCGATATACCCCCTCCGGACACACACGAATGTCCAAAGTTTTGCAACATATTATAGGTTTGATTCCCGAAGGGAAGTAAAGAAAACCTAATATTTAGTAGGGCCCCGTAATCATTGACGACTTCGCCTATTAACATTAAGAGTCTCCATCCAACATCCTGCGCCAGCAATTTGAATAACCCGCGCGGAAGATCATGGAGTACTCATCACAAGTGCACGCCTAATTCCCTTATGGGATCGTCATTTTGATTGGGTACCCTACAGAAAAAAACTCCGTAAAAAATAAAAAAGAAAAGATAATTTATTATCTGTTATCATATGACTTGCCATATACGTGGATTTCTCATGTTTTGCTTCCCCGATGCCAGGGCCTCCTAGCGGCCATCCTCGTTCTTCACTGATACACCAAGGAAAAAACTATTGAAATAAACGAATGGGAAGTGGGATGGTTGGGAGGGCCCAAGTCGTCAAAGATTACGGGGCCCTACTAAATATTAGGTTTTCTCTACTTCCCTTCGGGAATCAAACCTATAATTTAATAGGGCCCCTTCATCATTGACGACTTCGCCTGAATATCAAGACTGGAGGCGGGACATTCGTAAAATATCCTAACCTTAGGGAAGAAAATCCGGATAACATTTTCTTAAGATTTTTATTGTATGCAATACAAAATATAAAAAAGGTATAAAAGATTTGCTAGCAGTGCGTGGCATTAAGAAACTGCTTGCTCATGGTAAGGTCGTTGCAGGCGACCTTATGCATAAAAAGAGTATGACACATCTGTGTCCTACCGAGCGAGACCCTGCAGTAGTTACTTGCTCTGATCTTAAAACTAATTGTACAGTAATCTCACTGTGCACTTTGGTAAAAAATAGACATTCTGTAGTTGCAACTATGTGAAAACTCTCTTAAAATTAAACACAACTAAATACTGGACTGTAGTACTCGTCCTATCACAGCTTGTGATAATATATCACAATCTCCAAGGGTACAGGGGGGATATGGCCTTATTCCGCACAGCCCCCCCCCCCCCCTTGTTTTAAACAATTAATTAATAAAAACATACTACCTACTGTACCCGTTGCCGTAAAGCTACACAAGTACGCTTTGGTTTATCTAGAGCGACCGACAGGTAGCGTGTCAGGAATGTATGGTTGGAAGCATGGTTGGAAGCCCAAAGTTGGGTCCTAGCAATATCCTCAATTGAAAAATTTTGTAAAAATCTGAGAGACACCGCCCACTTCTAATGTCGTGAGACCGACCTAACACGCTGGGGTTGCTTTCCTTAATAATGTCTACTATTAATGAAGCTAACTTCCGTTTCGTAGCACGCGTACCTGTTCGGTTCACCCATAAAGCACCTGGTTGGCGAGGTTGCGCAGCCCTCATAAACTTTGTGAGCGCTTGCACCGGACATAACATGTGATGAATGAGGCCCCTCTTGAGGGCCGGGACTGAAAATTCAGAAAAGACATGGTCTGAATGTTCATTTTTAGCAATAAATGAGGGAGACGGCGCGATTTGCACATGGTCGTGCAGCCTCCCAAACCTGAGACAGTTTGATTCATTGCTCATCGCTGCCAGCTCTGATACCCGGTGTCCGGTGGCAAGTGCCATGAGTAAAACCGCTTTCTTAAAAGTGAGTCAAAGTCCGGCGCATGATTATACTTGCGGGATTGTAGCAATTCCAAAGCTTTATCAAGGGACCAGGTGGGCATGAGCTGGCGAGGAGGAGGACGAAGTTTGAAACATGCCCTCATAAAACCTTTCTCCTCCGCCTGCGGTATGGAAAGGCCGGTGAGATCAAGGAAGGGGGTCCTAATGGCCGACAGATGATTCTTTAACGTTATAACCGAAAATTTGTTGTGCTCAAACAGATAATCTAAGTACTTGAATACTAAGGCTGTCGAAGCAGTCGTTTGCCTCGATTCCACAATCCAGGTCGTAAAAGTTTTCCACTGTGATTGATACTGTCTCCTGGTAGACGGGGTGTACTGATTCAAGAGCTTTTGAGTGACACTAGGCCCAAATTTATTTAGCCATTTGGCAGAGAAAATATCCATAAGGCAAAACTGAGCGAGGTCCGAAGGTTGCCAATCGTTTCCAAGTGGAAGGCGGAGACTGGGAGGGACACCGGGGTCCGGCACCACTGTTGCAATTGGTGGTACCATACCTGAGCGGCCAGAGCGGCGCGATCAGCGCTACTCGGCCCCGGTAATACCTTAGTTTGTGAATGACCTTGCACATTAACACAGAGTCTGGTGGCGGAAACAGATAGATCAAGGTCCACTTGTTCCAGTCCACCAGCAATGCATCGGGTCCCCCCGCCGGGGTTACCCCGTGACGGGTCAGAAAGAGTGGCAGTCTGTGGTTCTGCGTTGATGCAAACAAGTCTACTTGTGGACGGGCCGGCTTTGCAATTATCTTGTTGAAGATCGCCTGTTTGATTGTCCATTCTACTAGAGTGCTCCGCCGGCGAGAGAGAGCATCTGCCCAGACGTTTGCCACGCCGGGGAGGTATGTAGCATGCAGATGAATCCCTAGCGAGTCTGCTAGGGTAAAAATTGTTCTGAAACTCTCAACAACTCTCGTGACCTCACTGAGCCTTGCTTCTGAATGCAAAAAACTGCAGTTTGATTGTCCATTCTGAATGCTATTGATTTGTTCTTCAAAGTCGTGCCGTGAGTTTGGAGAAAGAACAGGGGAACTAAAAGCTCCTGCTTGTTGATATGTGACTGACTGTTTGCCCCCCAAATGCCTTGTCCCTGGTGGCCTAGACTTGACTGATATCCCCACCCCAGGGACCCTGAGGCGTCCGTGTCTATCCAAACCGTAGGTGGGGGAGAAACCCATGACATGACTGAGTAGAGGACTTCGTGCTTGGTCCAGGCCGAGAGCAAGTTGTGGATTAATGGAGGAATTGGCCATAATTTCTTCTCCGGCAAGAGAGGGAACACTTTGTTGCCTTCCAGGATTAATCGCTTGGTTTTCAGTCGGCCTAGTTTGACAGTTAATTGTATCCAATTGAGAGAACCGATCAGGGAATCCTACGTTTTCCTGGTCGTATCCAGACTGTGGAGGAACCGGAACAGTTTCCTTCGAAACCTGTTGCGGTTGTCCGCACTCTGTGTAAGAGTCAGAGCGGCGGTATCCCAGATCAGCCCTATCCACTGAATCGTCCTTGAGGGGACAAGTTGTGACTTTGCCAAATTCACCTTGAACCCTAGGGCTTGTACATGAGCTAACACTCGGTTGACATGGTTCTGACATAATTCTAACGAGTTTGCCACTACTAGCCAATCGTCCAGATACCAAAACACCTGTATGCTTTGAACTAATAGGGGTAAAAGGGCTTGCCTGACAAGCTTGGTGAAAACTCTTGGTGCTAGGTTCAGCCCGAATGGCATCCTTTGACAGACGTAAGTCTTGCCGCATTCTCAAAGCGAGAAACTTTTGGAACCTCTTGTTTATAGGGACATGCCAATAGGCATCTTTGAGATCGATCGAACACATCCAACCTTGCGGCGGAAGTGCGAGTCTGAGTTGCTGTATCGTCAGCATCCTGAAGGGTGAATTCTCTATAAATTTGTTCAGTTGCGAGAGATCTAGAACTGGTCGCATCTGCACACTGTCCCTTTTTGGCACTAAAAAGAGGTGTGACGTGAAAACTAGTTGGGATGGATTGACTGGAATAAGGACTCGTTTGGCAATCATTTCTTGTACTACGGCCTCCTCCTCCTGAGACACTGGGGTATACTCCTGTGGCCGACGCAGTCGGGGCCGCCGGAGCCATCGCCAGATAATTCCTTTGCTCACTACTTTTCTGGCCCAGGTATGCTTGGGCCAGGCTGAGCAGAATGAACGGAACGACCCCAGGTGCAACCGGGGATCGTTCGTCACGACAACTTCCCAATCCCGGGTCTTTGAGCTCGACTCCAGGATGTGGGGAGGGTGAGTGGCTAGTTTTTTGGAGGGGGAGGTGTGTTGGCATCGGACACTTGACTAGTTTTGGCTTGTGCAGTGTTCGTATGACTTTTATATGGGGCCTTACCTTTATACCTGTGAGGCTTACCTTGTTTGGTTTTGTACTGAGGACCTCCCAGCTGAGGGGGTAGTCTCGGGTCTCTAGATGACTGTTTAGGATGTGGTTGGTACTGCCCCTTGATTTATAAAAGGGTTTCTTGGGGGGGTCCTTCCTCGCTTGGGAGGTAACCTGTTTCCATCCGCTTACCAAATTAAAGGCTAAGCTCCAAGTTTCAGTGTTAAGAAGGGTGGCCGTAAGCACCGGGGAGAGAGTCACCCGGCGACCTATGTCCGCCGACAACTTCTTTACCAGATGCACTCTCAAGTCTTGGCGAGCTCGTACCGCCTCCAAAATCGCGATTCTAATGTCGCCTAGGGACTGAATGGCACTTTGAAGTGACAGTCTACGAGACAGCTCTCCGAATTTGGGGGTCAGTGACGGCCGAGATCGTACGTGCTAGAGAGGTGGCTACTTGATGGCTTACCAAGTATTGAGAGAACATCCGGTAATCCTTATTTCGTAACCTAAAATCTCGCTCCAAGTGAGTAGGTGGTGGTGGAGAAAAGGGGTCATCTAAGGCATGCAATGATACTTTAGGGGCCGTCAGAAAAGTTAGTAAGGCTGGTGGTACCCCTTCTGCTTTGGACACTGGTAGAGAAAAATAAGAGTGATTCTCTTGGGGAATTTGATGTAACACTTTGGATGTAATAGTAGTGGCAAATACCTGGGCCTCAAGTTCCCAATCCAACCACGGGCCGGCTCCCACTTGCCGCATCTGCAGGACTGGGTTCTGAGCTTGGTCTAGAGCCGGGGTTGTAGCCAACTCCGGCGTAATAGCATTTAAGGCCTTGACATCATTGATGCCATCAGCCTTCGACCAGTCAGCGAAAAGTCGTGCAGAAGCGGCGGAGGGGACTGCCGGAGCAGCTGAATATACAAAATATGCTGGATTAAGGGAACTAGGTACACCTTTAATTAGAACATCTAGCACCCTCCCTGTCTCGTCTTTAGCCCTAAACTTTCGGTTCTTATTGATCTCTATGGACCATTCTATAGGGACTAGAGGGTCTCCTGACACAGATGGTTGAGCTATAAGGGGATTCTCTGGTACTACAGGTACCCACGAGCAATCAGCACCATAGAGGAGAGGCATAGGGCCTTTCCTCACAGGTAACTTGTCTAAGGGGGGCGGTTGAACGTCAGTAATCACCCTCAGGTTGGACATAGCTAGCACCGCCGGTCCTATAGGACCTGGGGTCGCTGCCACCACTGGGGTCGGGAATGACGTCAAAATTGACGGAAGATCTAATGGTCTCACTGCAGAAGTACTAACGGGAGCAGTTGAGGTAATAACCGGCTGATCTGACGAGGCAGGGAGTTGGTACTGCTGTAACACCTTATGTAATAAGTCATTTACCTGGTCCGAAGTCATCCATTGTCGTGAGGGATCTTTGGATGAATTTGAGCTAGCTTCAGAATAATTACTTGGAAGCGACTGAGGAGCCGGGGAGAACATAGGATCCGCCGGCTCCTCACTCTGCTCCAAGAGTTCATGTGATACTAACTCTTGAGAGTCCTCGTGATCCCTAGGGGGCCAAGACAAATCAGGCACCGAAGATGGCAACACGTTGGTGTTGCTATCCTCAGTCTGTTCTAGAATGACATTGAGTGATGGTTCTGGATGGCGCCAGTAACCTCCTGCCGCCAAGGGCTGGGGGTCCTGATCCATCGGAGAGATAATTTGTGCCCCCGCCGGACGACCCCTAAATTGATCGGCCAGTACCCTACTATGGCCTGTTGATTTCACACCCCAGGGAACTAGAGATAATTTTGGTATTGCAAACGTCACATCAGAAGTTACATGCCAAGAATGTTCCTCACTAGTAGTGGGCGTCTGAGTGTCAGAGGGCGGTGACAGGTGGGGGGTCTCCCGCCGGCTGCTTGAAGAGGTATACTCTTCTCGTCGGCGTTTGTGCGACCTCGAAGAGTCCGAGGTAGAGTGGTGAACGCGTTGCCGTGGGGACTTTGACCTAGACCTCGACTTCCGCCGCATGGCACGGGCTGAGAAGGGGACCTCCGTGACATCGCTCTCACTACTACTATTGACATATTCTTTGCTTATGGCTTTAGTTTTGACCTTAGGTCTGACCGCTTTAGAGGGACCGGGTTTTACTAAAGGTGACTTTATAATAAGCTTCTCCCATAGGACCTCGTCATCACACTGGAGGGCCTTATGGGCAACATCTTTAGCGTATGTATTAATGTCGCTTTAATTTCATGTAGAGCCGCCAAACATGAAAGGTCTGTCTTAGCTAACAAGGCGGACTTTAAATCTGAACAAATGGCGCACTTTTTCGACATCCACACGCCGCGTGAGCGATCGAGGCACTTGGCACATTTAGTGCACAAAGTATGAGCAAACACTGGTAAGAGGGAACAAGTGGGTGTAGCGCAAAGATCAAATCTGGGCATAGTGCCGTTCAAAGAGAGGGTCCCCTCCTCCGTCGGGATCCGATGGCCAACTCCGCCGGCGAAGTAGTCTGGGGGCCTGGAGAGAAAAATTTCCAGGAATCAATGCTCATAAGGATAACCTGCGAGGTAATATACATCCTATCTCAAATCTGTCGGAAACTTAGTGAAAAGTACACAACTATTCTAACCTTCCGCCGGATCTGTCTAGCTGAGTTTCCCATAAACTTACCTGTGACAAGCGTCACAGGTCCCTTGACCTTATTAAGTTGTGACTGTATCGAACCCGTTTGCAAAACTAAAATATCACGTAGTGAACACTTGACTAATGTCGCCGCGGGCGATGAAGTCTTTACGTGTCACTAGGCCAGACAGGGTGAATTCACTCGGCGAGCCGAGATGGTGGCCCTGGTAGGATTGCAATTCCGCCGGGAAATTGTGGTTCAGCCAAACCACGCCGGGATCTTCTGAATGTTCCTGTCCGCCAGAGGCGGACTACTTGGACCCACCGCACGGGGCCGCCGGAACAGACAAAAACTGCCGGGAAACAGGGATGGCACAGCCCTTTTCCTGCAGTCCCACACACATAAAATAAAATGCATCATGACATATAGGGACGTTTCCCATGCCCCAAAGGTTCTAGCTCGCATGCCAGAACCAACACAGGGGGAAAACATACGTAATCAATAACAACAGAAAAATTTAGTCACCTAAATTACCTGAAGCCTATGACGGAGACCCCTAATATGACGACCACGTAAACCGAAGACATCCCAGCTGAAGACGCTCGAGAACCCGCAGCCGCACCATGTAGAGGGAGGCCCCAACAAGGGGCCTAAGCAAAACACGAACCCTGGAAGGTGGAGCACCACGTGCAGACACCCTTAAACCAGAGCATTTGCTGATAATTGTAGAAATTGGCATGTACTATCCTCAATATTGACAGTCTGTATCATGCCTATAGCGTGGTCGCCTACTAGCTAAGTAAACACAAGAGCTAAGGCGTCATACACAAATAAAACAACACACCTCCTCAAGTGGAGGAGGAGGTGAACCTGGTAGGAGGGAAGAGAAACAAGGAGGTGGATTCAAATATACTGTGCTACTACACTAATATAGATGGAATAAACAGTAAAAAGGTAGAGTTAGATGATATATTAAGAAAAGATCAACCACAGATAGTCTGTTTGACGGAGACAAAGCTGAACCAGGACTTTGACAGCAACATAGTGTTTAGTGAAGGATATAATATATGGAGATATGATAGGAAGGGTAAAAGGGGAGGTGGAGTGGCAGTATTAGTTAAGAACCCTATGACAGCAAAGCACGTGGAGTTAAATAATGATAAGGCAGACATAATGGCAGTTGAACTCAATGATATAGAAGGAAAAAAGCTAGACATAGCAGTAGCTTACATGCCACCAAAGACCAGAGCATGGAGGGAGTTGGAGTTTGAGGAGATGGTAGAGGATATGATTCAGTCGTTGAGAAGATTGCTTTTAAGGAAAAATCGATTGATCTTGGTAGGAGATTTCAACTGTAGTGAGGTTGATTGGGAATCGGGAGATGCAGGGCCAAATCAGAGATCTTGGGGAAGTCGGCTAGTGGAGTTGGTTACGGAAAATGTACTTGCACAACATGTGAAGGAAAATACAAGAATGAGGGGTAATAACGAACCTTCTAAACTCGATCTGATTTTTACAAAAGATCCTCACGAAATTAGTGATATAAACTATCTATGTCCTGTAGGTAAAAGTGATCACCTATTACTAAAATGGAAGTTGACCTCGAGTAATGCCAATAGATTAGACAATAGCTACATAAATGACAGATTAAATTATAGTAAAGCTGATTATGTATCCTTGAAAAGATATTTAGAGGGAGTAGATTGGGATCTTATTTTTAAGGAACAGGACGTACAAGGTAAATATAGTAGATTCCTCGAAATTTATAGAGTAGGAACCAATCTGTTTGTCCCAAAATATAAAACTGGAAATTTTACTAAGCAGAAAGATTGGTTTAATTTGAAATGCAAAAGAGCTTTGGGTAGGCGTGATGCAGCTTGGGCTAGATTAAGAAGAAGGAACACTGAGAGTAATCGGAATAAATATAAACAGGAGAGGAATAGATAATGTTAACATAATTAGGCAAGTTAAAATGAACTATGAGAAGAACATAGTAAATAAATGTGAAAGTGACCCTAGATTATTTTAAATATATAAACAGTAAGTTGAAGGTAAAGAAACAAATTACTAAATTAAGAGTTGATGCTAGGACGTATGAAAATGTATCGGACATGTGTGAGGTAATGAATAACAAATTGGGGTCAGTTTTTACTAGAGAGGAAGGTTTTGACGAACCACAGGCGGGAGTACTGGAAAGTGGTCTTAGTAAGATTGAAATAACTAGAGATGAGCTGTTAACTGCGATGAGAGGAATTGAAGTAAGGAAAGCTATGGGACCGGATGAAGTGTCTGCCTGGGTTTTAAAGGAGTGTGCAGAGCAATTAGTGGAGCCAGTGAGGGACATAATTCAAGCTTCCTTAGATAAAGGACAGGTTCCTGTTGAATGGAAAAGAGCAAATATCATCCCGATATACAAGAATGGAAACCCTGAGGACCCTCTAAACTATAGACCAGTTTCACTTACTAGTATTGTATGCAAGATTTGTGAAAAGCTAATTAGGAAGAGATGGATGAAAATGTTGGAGAGAAAGAAGATAATAACCCCAAAGCAATTTGGATTCAGAGAAGGGACATCTTGTGTTACCAGTTTGCTATGTTATTACAGTAGGGTGATAGATGTACTCCAAGAAAGAGGCGGATGGGTGGACTGCGTCTACTTAGACCTTTCCAAAGCATTCGATAAGGTACCACATAAGAGATTGTTATCTAAGCTTGAGACGCTAGGATGTGTCAGGGGGAGTTTGCTGAAGTGGATGGAGAGCTATCTAACAGATAGGGAAATGAGGACCAACATTAGAGGAACTTACTCATCGTGGCGGAAAGTTGAGAGTGGTGTGCCGCAGGGATCTGTGTTGGCACCTCTCATGTTCCTTATGTACGTGAATGACCTGCCGATAGGCATAAATTCCTACATGTCAATGTTTGCAGATGACGTAAAAATTATGAGACAAATAACAAATAAAAGTAGTTGTGAGGAGCTGCAAGAAGATTTAGATAGAATATATGAATGGAGCACCAAGTGGAAAATGAAATTTAATATAAGTAAATGCCATGTGTTAAATATGGGAAGAAGTGTGAATAGACCAAATTGGGAGTACAGGATGGGAGATAATATAATTAGCAAGGCCGAAAAAGAAAAGGATTTAGGGTTGATTATACAAGATAATTTGTCACCAGAGAAACATATTAACAAGCTCTTTAGCGGAATGTATGCAATGGCCGGGAATATAAAAGTTGCTCTGAACTACTTGGATGAGACCATGGTAGCGAAAATTATGAAGAGTATGATTAGACCAAGATTGGAGTATGCAGCAGTGGTGTGGTCCCCGCATCTAAAGAAGCATATTCACAAGTTAGAAAGAATCCAGAGAGCAGTTACTAGATTGGTTCCAAGTCTCAGAGAACTGCCATATGAAGGGAGGCTAGACAAATTAAATTTAAAAGAGAGGAGAGAGAGGGGAGACATGATAATGATGTACAAATGCACCCGGGGGCTGGAGAGGCTGGATAGGGAGGATATGTTAATTATGGATACAGGAATAACTAGAGGCCACAGCTACAAAGTAAAAAGACCTACCTGCAAGAACGATATCAGGAAGTTTAGCTTCCCCTATAGATGTATTGACAAATGGAATGGGCTGGAGGAGGAGGTGGTAGGGGCAAGGAACATCCATATTTTCAAGAAAAAATTGGATAAAAAGTAGACTGAGAGACGGGACAACACGAGTTTAGCTCAACTCCTGTAAACTACAATTAGGTAAATACAATTAGGTAAATACACGCGGTCCACCCATCCGGGACTCCTGGACACCTATTTTAACACACTCTTCCTGCGGACCGACCAATCTGGCAGCCGTGCTAGCTAATCTAAACCTTGTTACTGCAACACAGATATTTACAAATGAGTAAGGACTCACTAGAAGCTCTGCGAACGTCGAATGAAGCGGACACGGGGCAAGCCCTGTGATCGGGAGGGACGCGGAAGAAGGAAGAACGAGGATGGCTGCTAGGGGGCCTGGTATCGGGGAAGCAAAACATGAGAAATCCACGTACAGTATATGGCAAGTCATATGATAACAGATATTAAATTATCTTTTCTTTTTTATTTTTTACAGTTTTTTTCTGTAGGGTACCCAATCAAAATGACGATCCCATAAGGGAATTAGGCATGCACTTGTGATGAGTACTCCATGATCTTCCGCGCGGGTTATTCAAATTGCTGGCGCAGGATGTTGAAAGGAGACTATTAACCCGTCGAGCCCCGGCTGATTATTAATAAATGTACACCCAGAACCCGGCCGGTTTTGAAAAATGGTTTTTATTCCAGAAACAATAGTGAATGGGTTAGGAATGAAGGAAAAACCACTAAAAACCGATCAAAAAGCTAAAAAAATGGTCCTACAGAGCCCCCGAAAACGGATTTTACAAGAGTAAAAAATTGAAGGCAATTTCCCCCAAAAACCAGGTTATTGCGCGCTCACGCGCACGCACGTGGACTTTGAGAGTTTTCAACCATCGGCATGGTTGCGTGGGATACGTACACAGTTCCCATACAAATCTGAGCCCTCTCGAGTGGCTACACCTGAGGTTACGGTCGGAGCAATTAGGGTGACTCATCAGACGCGTCGCTGGGGCTGTGCATTACATACATCGCCGACGCGCCAGACGCGTCGCTGGTGCTGGACGGGTTAATGTTAATAGGCGAAGTCGTCAATGATGAAGGGGCCCTATTAAATACACTTAATTCAGGGTCAAGTGTGCCTTATAACACCAGTCTGGTCAACACATGTATACTTCATTCATCTGTCTCGAGTGTCCCATTCCAATACCATTTCCAACGTCTTGTTTCCACTTAGAGCAGATTGGCAACGTGCAGACTTGTCTACATTTAGCTTTATGGATATTTTCAAAGTCAAATGGCGGAGCTCTTATGATTAAGCTGTTCATGACAAGTTAACCAAACAGTTTACGCCTTCCACTATTAGACAGTATGAATCACATTGGAAACAATTTACCACGTGGATTGTAGAGTCTGTCCAACACATGGCTTCAGTCAGTTTATTTTTAAAGTACTTCAATTACTCTTTTGAAGACAAACAACTGTCAATTAACACACTACACAATCAATTCTCAGCCATTAAAGTGCCGTTCTTTGATCTCACTGGCTTCCGACTTACCCCTCAAAAGTTGAAAGGAGTTTTTCTTACGACTTGTTTTAGTTACGAGCTCCATCTAGACAGATTCTCCCACAGTAGTCACTAGACAAGGTGTTAAACTTATTAATCAGTAAACCTTACACAGTCAACCCATCATATGACAAATTATGATCTGAATGGGTTTTCTTAATTTCTGTAGCAACAGCTCATAGAGTAGCTGGGTTTGCGGCCATAGCTATATCTGATAACCGATTCCACTTTAAGGAGGATCTGAGCGCGGTCTCCCTGGCACCAACTCCTGATTTCATAGCCAAGTATGAATTTTCTGAATTTCTGTAGCAACAGCTCATCGAGTATCTGGGCTTGCGGCCATGACTAGATCTGATAACTGATTACACTTTAAGGAGGATCTGAGCGCGGTCTCTCTGGCGCCAGCTCCCGATTTCATAGCCAAGTATGAATGAGATCATGTGTTCTCTCTCCTTGATTTTATGGCCATAAATCAAAACGATCAACACCATGCTCTATGCCCTGTGATGGCATGATATAATTAGATACAGTATAACAAACTTCACCCTTACACCTGTCTCATTTGTGGATCTCTTCACATGACAAATCAAGGTTATCTCAAAGACAACTTGCATCTATTCTAGTTAACGTTATCTAAGTCGCCGAACCGTCAGCGGTAACAAAGGCTCATGAGGTGAGGGAGTGGGCCACGTCTGTCCGATTTCTTATTAATTACTCGACACAAAATATTAAACAAACAAAGGTCTGGTTCTCCCACCACACATTTTATCCAAGTACTGTACCTGTCAGTACAATTGAAGAGTCCCACTGTTCCATGCGTAGCCATGAAACTCCTCCATAAGCCAAGTTAATTTCTGTTTTAATTACAATAGTGCAATTGGTTTATGTTCCTCCTATGAGTGAGGTTCCCCAAGATCCTGGCTTATACAATTATTTCAAGAAAAGGGGGGGGGGGAGTGTTTCCGAACTGGAGAACCTCTCTCAGGTGATGATTAATATTAGGGTTAAGTAAGGTTGATAATAATGAGGTAATTAATTGCCTAAAGGGATTTTGGTAAATACACAAAAATCTTTTTGAGTTTAATAAATATGATAAAGTTTTCACTTTTAGAAAATCTATTTGTAATCTATAGAAATATACAACTTTTATGTTTTTTACACTATACAGTTGCTCTCTTATTAAGTTTTACTAAATCCTTCCACTTACCTTCCTTTAACTTTCTCTTGCTTCCTAAGGCTTACTCAGAAACCCTGCCTTATTCTTTACTCCTTTTTTCTTAAATTTATCTAAATGTTATCTATATCTAATGCGCGAGCCGTTAGTTTTGGTTTTCTCCAGTCTTTGACGTTGAGCATGAGATGTCCCAGCCACCGATCTTGGTTCTCTTGGATCTTAGGCTCTCACGTCATTGACGGAGAGAACCATTACTAAATTACGGGTTTGACAACCCGAAGGGAAGGAAGGAAAACTAACTATTTAGTAATGGTTCCGTAGTCAATGACGTAAAGCGGCTCCCTCCTCCCTCTTCCCATGCACATGCGCAACTTAGTACAAAGGAGTACAAAGGAATTCAAGCAACAACAGATCTAGTGACCCTTCTAGGTTGCTTGTCCTCCAAAACACTGAGGATCAAGTGCCCAAACAGTGGTTTAGAGGGGGTAAGGGAACATTGGAAAGGGAATTACTGCCCTGGAACTAATGTCTGTGGCAGGATTAGGAAGTTAGTAGGGGACAGATGGGTTAGTAACTGAGGGGGGGATAAAATAAAGTTATTCATTTACAAACGCAGTCAGTCGCGGGTTTGATGCGAGATATTTGTCTAGGCGGAGTTTAAATGAATCAACGGTGATGCAGTTTATAACGTTTTCGCCCATTCCACAAGTTGACAACTCGATTGAAGAAGAAATTCTTAGATTCGTGTGAGTTAAAAGATTTACCAATAATTTTGCAACCGTTTCCCCGCGTGTAATTAGATTGGTCGATAGTGAAGTACAGTACTTACTACAGTCCATATTGTCGATGCCTTTGATGATTTTGAACACTTGAATTAAGTCACCTCTTAATCTGCGCTGGGTTAAAGGAAATAGATTTAATTCTCTAAGACGCTCCTTGTATGGTTTGTTCTTTAGGCTAGGTATCATTTTGGTAACTCTACGTTGAACTCGTTCTAGCTTGTTTATATCTTTTTGGTAATAAGGGCACCAGGATTGAACGCAGTATTCCAGAAGAGGGCGGACTAAGGAATTGTAAAGGGTTAGGATAACTTCTTTGGATTTATGCTCAAATGACCTGCCTATAAAGCCAATTATTTTGTTTGCCTTCTTAACAACTTCTGAACATTGTTGACTCGGTTTTTGGTTACTCGATATTGTTACTCCCAGATCGGTTTCTCTGTTTACAACATTCTTAAGCTGAGTGCCATTGATCGAATAGTTTGCTTTCTCATTTATGTATCCGCTATGTAGTACTTTACATTTATCCGCATTGAAACTCATTTGCCAAATTTGGGCCCAACATGACAATTTATCTAGATTGTGTTGCATATCGTCAACTTGTTCTTTTGAGAGTACGCTATCTGCAATTTTTGTATCGTCAGCAAATTTTGAGATTGTACAGGTGAGACCCTCATCTATGTCGTTGATGTAAATTAGAAAGAGAATTGGTCCTAGTACTGATCCCTGGGGTACCCCACTACTTACATTAGTCCATTTAGATGCCTTACCGTTTATGACTACTCTTTGCTTTCTGTCGCTGAGCCAATTTTCTATCCATTTCAACACACCGTCTTGTATTCCATGCGCTTTAAGTTTTAGCAGTAAACATTTGTGGGGAACTTTGTCAAAGGCCTTTTGAAAATCAAGGTATATAATATCTACAGCTTTACTCTCATCGTAGAGGTTGAGGATATCGTGGAAGAAGTCTAAGAGGTTTGTTAAACAGGAACGTTTTTTACGAAAGCCGTGTTGAGTATCTTTAAGTATGTTATTTTCCTCTAAGTGATTTACAAGTCTGTCTCGTATGACCGTTTCTAGCATTTTACATACAACTGAGGTTAAGCTAATTGGACGATAGTTACTGGGTAGGGATTTGCTGCCTTTTTTTAATATCGGTGTTACGTTGGCTAGCTTCCACTGATCAGGCATAGTTCCAGACTGCAAGGATTTATTGAATAGTAATGTCAGTGGTTTGGAGAGCTCATCCTTAGCTTCCTTTAGAACTCTAGGCGAGATTGTATCAGGTCCAGGCATTTTATTTACCTTGAGTTTATCTAAACAATTCAATACTTCTCTCTCTGTAACGGTGATATTGCTTAGAACATCTGAATTATCAATCTGAATCGGCGATGGTGTAGGGATATCACTGAGGTCTTCTGTTGTAAAAACTGATGCAAAGAAGGTATTGAGGGCATTACTCATTTGTACTTCGTCTTTGGTGTATTCTCCATTTCATCGACTAACGGTCCAACAGTTGAAGTAACTACTTTTTTCTGATATAACTATAGGATTCTTTCGGGTTTGTTTTACTTTGATTCGCAATATGTAACTCTAAGGTATTTTTACTTTGCTTAATTAACTTTTTGGCTTTGCGTCGTAGCTCTACAAATTTCACCCGTTCTTCGTCATTTTGTGAGGATTTTAATCTATCATTAGCAAATTTTTTAGCAAGCAGGCAGTTTGAAATATCTTTATTCCACCATTTGGGCTTATTATTATGGCCTGGACGCCGTATTTTCGATGGTATGCAGTCTTGCACTGCTTTTATGTAAGTGGTTTCGAATAACTTCCAAGATGTATTTATGTCGTTATTGTTAATTGAAAAGCTCCAGTCAGTTTCCATAGCTCTAAGTTTATGGAAGTTTGCTTTCTTGAAATTAGGGACTTTTTCGATGCTACTATTTGGTTCGTTACTAGTAGGTCGCTGTTACTGAATTCATCACCAACATTCATATTCTCTATTAATTCTTCTTTTGTTGCAAGTACAATGTCAAGAACGTTATTACCACGGGTCGGCGTTCGAACAAATTGATAAAGCGAACTCTCTTGCAAGTTCGTATACAAGTCATGTCCGGAGTGTGAAGTAAGAGTATCGCCCCACTTGGTCACAGGTAAATTAAAGTCGCCAAAAATTACGGTATCTTGTGAGTTACTTACATCTGCAATTTGTTCGTAAATTTCTCGGTCAGTTTGCACTGATTGAGCTGGAGGTCTGTATATTAACGCAAGTATTATTTTTGTACCTTTATTATTCTTTATTAGCACAAAAGATGTGTCGACATTCACAATTTGAGGTTTTGACATGAGGGTAGGGTTAAGATTTTCTTTTATATAAAGTAAAACGCCACCTCCATTTCGATTTATTCGGCTTTTCTCAAACATTACATAACCGGGTACCATAAGTACTATGAAGGACGAATGAACCCAGCATGGTCAGCTGGAGGACGCGTGCAAGGGAAGGACTGTATAACGGCGCGCTAGTTAATTTAGTAATGCAACATTCATAGTTTCTAATCTTTTACCCATAAAAAATTTCTTTCTTTTTCTAATGGTTACCTTTTTTAATGACGTTCCCTAGGAACTAAGTAAAGGGTTTCACCCTAGGATGTACTTTTTATATATTTGGGTCACGTTATGCTTTCTCCAGGACCCTCACGGGGGTCTCCGGGAGCCCTTATATATATAAGGCTCTCACGTCATTGACTACGGAACCATTACTAAATAGTTAGTTTTCCTTCCTTCCCTTCGGGTTGTCAAACCCGTATTTTATTAATTTCACCACAACACCAAACTCTTCCAATGAAATTAATGAAAGCATATAATTATGTGATCCACCGGGATTCGAACCCGGGTTATCACACACAGATTTTAAACACTCTAAGAACGGAGTGTTACTTATTCTCCGAACTTTATTTATTTTACTTTTGCATTTTCAGAACCTGATTGATGAGCAGTATGAGAAAGTGTACTACAATCAGAAGAGCAGCCTGGAGTAAATCAACATTTCAATAAGAGGATATTTAAGACTGACGAACCAGAACAATACGTAGGGAAAGTAGAGTTAGCTTGAGGAAAAGTAAATAGTAATTAAATACGAGAGCAACACGAGCTGACGGACTGGATTATATATTATAAACTTTTCACTTCTCTAATTTGTACTATATTATCAGCTTTAACCCTCGTGACCCGGGCTGCCTTTCCAAAGGACGGAGGTCGTATCCGGGCGATCTGGCCGAAAAACGTCTAGGCCTAGGCAACCGTATCTTTGTTATTTTAACTGCTAGAAATTTCCCACGCATCTATAAACGTAGTGCGGTTTCCAATCTGTAGACTGGCGTTGAGTAGAGCTCTGTAAGTCAACTGGTTCAGTTGTGATGACGATTTCAGTGGAGCGAATTTTGCCGTGATGTTGACAATATCGGAGCTTTTCAGACACTAATTTCGTCTGACGTCACAACAATAACATTGATCCGACGTCTTCTTATTGTTTTCGGAGGTGCGGTGACGCAACGATCGGCTTTGTTTACATGCGTCGGACGCACGGCGTTCAGACCAAGCTGAATAGGCTTTCAAGCTTACAGATTTTAACAGGACACCCGGGTTCCTGCCCATCTGCTGCGGTGTCATTTTAACATGCTGCCCGGGCCAGGAGGGTTAATCACCAGCCAATTTTCAATTATCTAAGTGAAAAGACCCCGTAGTGACTTTTGACTTTTTTTATTATTCCCTTGCTTGATAAAGAAAGAAAACAAATTACCGAAGGTCAAATAATAAAGCAAGCAAAATGACGACCCGAGAATCTGGCCGCCTGAAGGATGCCTCAAGCCGGCGTATCCTGGACGAGGGAGCCCGGAGGAGACGCGCCCGCAAGGCCCTGGAGGCACTGGAACAGGACAACTTCCATGACGACCCACATGCCAACCTGGTGATGAGCAAGAAGGCACCCAAGTTTGAGGAAAGTTTGGGGGTTGGGGGCGGCAAGGACCGGAAGAGACGCACCAGGAGCGTTGAGTACTTCAAACAGAGGTAACTTGTTTAATATATTGTAAGCGTAGATGGCATGAGTGTGGAGTTAGAGATTATGAATCGAGACTGTAGCGATGTAGCTTCGAGAAGTCAAATTGCACAGAGCCATGGGGAGACAGCCAGGTGCTGTTTGTCTACCCACCACACCTTGGGTGCGTTTGTAGACAGCGACCAAAAAGCCCAAAATTTTGGTCGGTGACCAGTCTCTCACAAACCACAGTGACCGGTCCGCCAGTGGCTTGTAAACAAAGCTGCCTTGTTACCATGGTAACAAGGCAACTGAAGCATTTCCACGGATAATGGCGTACCAAGCACCATTGGAGGGTTATTTTGGTGAACAAGGTGTCTTAATATCGGGTTATATAAATGTGATCAACATTATTCTCCCACAGTGGATTATACATGAGTACAGTATAAGGATTCCATATTCCTAAATTGTCCCTAATAAATTATGTATAATAAGGCGACGAGTCTATTTCCTATAATTATCGAAAACAATAATACCATTATAGTAAAATGGAACTGAAACACACTTTTCATCTATCTATTCCCCGATGCCGTGATCCCAGAAGGGGTGGCCACGAACGAACCGCCCCCATGCACCTCTGTCCCCAGTCAGTCGACGCCCCTCCCCCCAACCAGCACCGCCTTCGTTCATATACTTCCTCACTCCATCCTTCCACCTCTCTTTCGGTCTACCTCTCCCTCTCTGTCCCTCCACCTCGCTCTCGTACACCCTCTTAGTCATTCTCTCGCTTTCCATACGTTTCATATGGCCGAACCATCTCAAGTTGTTCCTTTTCTTACAGTTTCTTACAGTAGATCCTCTGGAAAAAGGCAAACTAGGTCTGTGTATCCAGCTCAGTACCAGTACTTGCACTGCTGCGGTCGTTCACGGTGTTGGCGGCGGCGGTAGCAGACGCAATATTTTTACTATTCTGTATTTTTGCTTTATAATCAAACTTCAAATCTTGTCTTCCCCATGCTTTATCAAGATTACTTTCAAACTCAGTGTCCTCAACCTCTGCTCATAGCCCGCGTTCTTCAACGTTGGTACCAGCTTGCTAGCTCTCCTCTGCACTTTCTCCACTGCTTCTATATCCTTTACCATATATGGAGCCCACACCTGGTTCGCATATTCCAGGTGCGGCCTAACCAGCGCTGTATAGAGATTCCTGAAGATTTCTTCGTCAAGTGACACAAATGTTGTCCTTATCAGCCCTACAATTCTATTGGCTTTGTTTATCTTTTCCGCTAAATGTTCTGAGAAATTTAACTTATTGTCTTTCACACTTTCCAGCACAACTACCTCCACACCACACCTCCTTCTTACTTCCTCATTAGTCTGTCAATCCCTCCATGTAACTCCGCATGCACTTCTTAAGTAATTAATTTCCACTGCTCTCACTCTTGGTCTGAGTCTCTCAACCAACGTCCATGCTTCGCTTCCGTAAGTCAGTGTCGGGATTACCACACTGTCATGCAAGGACTTCTTCACTTCCATACTGACCACCCTATTTCTTGTTACTGCTTTCAGCGTTCCTACAACCCTCTCCCACACTTCTTCATACACTTTTCATACATTGGAAAAATATAGTATTTATTTGTGAAACTCATAGTCTAAACTGCACTCACAATACACTTACTATATAACGGTAGCAATCTATTGACCCTAAATATATAATCCCAAATATATAGCGAATTAACCCCTTCTGTAGTCTGTACCGACGACGCTTTTGTATTTTATTATAGCTACATTTAAACGCTTTTGTGCTGCTTCAGGAGTATCTGTGGTAGTATTATGGGTTAAGGGAGATAGTTCGAAGCCTGTTTATTATTGTAGACCCTTTCTAAACTGAATAAAATTGTCTAATAGTAGCCAGAATGAAGTACAAATGACGTTGACGGTACAGAAGGGGTTAAAGCGGGAAGTGTTAGCGCTAATATTACCTTATTACTTTCTTTGTTCATTTTATATTACATTATATAAATGTGCGGATGATACAGTTCTGATGAGTGATAATGAATGGGAGGGAGTTGCAGGGTCTGGTAAATGAGTTTGGAACAGTGTGCGAAAAACAGAATTTGAAGGTAAATGCGGGGAAGAGCAAGGTTATGGTCTTCGAAAGGGGTGAAGTCACAGAGTGTGAGGTGAAGCTGAACGGTCAGGCTATGGAGATCGTCAACTCTTTTAAGTATCTGGGCAGTGTGTTGAATAAAGATGGGACTATGGATGAAGAAGTGCGGGAGAGGGTACAACAGGGGAAGAGGGTTGTAGGAACGCTGAAAGCAGTAACAAGAAATAGGGTGGTCAGTATGGAAGTGAAGAAGTCCTTGCATGACAGTGTGGTAATCCCGACACTGACTTACGGAAGCGAAGCATGGACATTGGTTGAGAGACTCAGACCAAGAGAGCAGTGGAAATGAATTACTTAAGAAGTGCGTGCGGAGTTACATGGAGGGATAGACAGACTAATGAGGAAGTAAGAAGGAGGTGTGGTGTGGAGGTAGATGTGCTGGAAAGTGTGAAAAGGAATAACTTGAGATGGTTCGGCCATATGGAACGTATGGAAAGTGAGAGAATGACTGTAAGAGGGTGTACGAGAGCGAGGTGGAGGGACAGAGAGGGAGAGCTAGACCGAAAGAGAGGTGGAAGGATGGAGTGAGGAAGTATATGAACGAAGGCGGTGCTGGTTGGGGGGAGGGGCGTCGACTGACTGGGGACAGAGGTGCATGGGGGCGGTTCGTTCGTGGCCACCCCTTCGGGGATCATGGCGTCAGGCAATAGATAGATAGATAGATATTACATTAGTGGAAGCTAGGTTGTAATAGTATACAGTAGGTTAGGTCATTGCATTAAATATAATTATATATTAAGGCTAGCTTGGGTCGAGTTTGTTCCCTTAATGATTATGGGATATTTATAGCTCAAACCGACGTGAGTGCGATGGTTTTATAGGATAATTTATTAAACTTACCAGTGCACCTTAATAGGTGCTCACTAGCCACATCATAATCATTGAAAAAGGTATTACATTCCGAGGAACTGTATATTTGTTGATGTTGAGCATCCATCTTTGTTTATATTGTGACGTCACAAGAGACCGGAGTGACCAAAGCGCCCCACCTCCCGAGGTGGGGCGGTTTGGTCGCCGACCGGGACGGATCAGGTTTCTGGTCACTGCCGTTTGTGAGAGACTGGTCTCTTTGGTCTGTCCCGGTCGCTGTCTACAAACGCACTCCTGGTCTACTCACCTGGTTGGCCCTCCCAAATAAATATTGCAAGGCTCGAAGGTTAGGCTAGTACAGTAGTTTCAGGGTGGGCCGAAGCTGCTGGCACGCCAGTCCAGATAGGGTTGAAATTTCTTGGTGTGTACATTAGATG
Organism: Paralithodes platypus; assembly: GCA_032716605.1. Lineage (NCBI taxonomy): Eukaryota > Metazoa > Arthropoda > Malacostraca > Decapoda > Lithodidae > Paralithodes > Paralithodes platypus. Next base: position 2,713,453 of record CM064559.1, read on the forward strand.
TATGGACTGGAAAGTGTGCCTTGCAGTGTTCAGAATTTCTTGTTTGCAGGTTAATCAACATATTTGAATAAGGAATCACCCAGGAAATTATGTAAGGCAGACTTAAATGATTCCAGATAACCATATTGAACCACACTAGCAGGGAGGGCGTTCCAAGTAGCTACATGTCTTAGAGAGAAAAAACTTCGGTATAATCCAGTGTAGCGGGCAACCGTGTATATATATCTCAATAATTTGGTAATATATTTTTACATTTTACATTCATAAATAGTACACTAATATACTAGGTTAGGTTTTGGTTAGGTTAAAGTAGGCATCTGAAAAACAGTTACCCGCTACACAGGATCTTACCAAAACGTCTTCTTGATTCAATTTGAAAAGATACATGAGCAAGCTTAAACATGTCCCCTAGTACCAGTGTGAGGTGGAAAAAACGAAGAGATCAGAGGGAGCTACAGTATTGCAGAATGGTTGTTTAACCCTTCCCGCACAGGCTCGCCATCCTAAGGACGTTGTTGAGATCTGGGCGATCTGACCGAAAAACGTATTAAATAGGCTACCCGTATCTTTATTATTTTTAACTGCTAGAAAATTCCCACGCATCTCTAAATGTACTGCTGTTTCCAATCTGTAGACTGACGTTGAGTAGAGCTCTCTAAGTCAACTGGTTCAGTTGTGATGACGATTTCCGTGGAGAGAGTTTCGAGGCGATGTTAGCAATATGACACATTTTTCAACACTGAATCTGTCTTAGCAGACCACACAACTACAAACTCCGATCTTCTTTTGTTTGGAGGTGCGCGGCGTCGCTCCGACCGGCTGTGTTTACATGCGTCGGACGCCCGGCTTTCAAAACAAGCTTAATAGGCTTTCAAGCTTACGGATTTCAAGGGGACACCCGGGCTCCTGGCCATCTGCCGCGGTGTCATTTTAAAATGCTGCCCGGGTGGGAAGGGTTAATATCCTCCAATATTTGATCAAGTCAGCTCTAAGCAACCTTCCTTTTACAGAGTAGAGATTCAGCTGAAATAGGCGAGTTGCATGGTCAAGATGTTCCAAGCCTTGTATCTGCTTGGTCCAGCATCTGTGGAGATTCTAATAATTTGAGATCAGTTATGTACTCAGTGGCCCAGGCACATGAACAAAATTTAAGTGGTGGTCCACAGAATGGCCGCTTCGGAAACCAAATTACCCTGCAGATAATATACAGTTAGATTCCAGGTAGTTCAACAAGTGGTTCGAAATAACTTATTGCCCCCCTTACCAGTTGGGGGCAAATAACATAAAAAATTAAATGGCCCAAGCATGTTATCAGTGGCCAAATGTTGGTATAGCACTAACCGTGTCTCATCAAGACTGAAACACTTGCACCACACCAGCCTTAACCGTGCTACAATAAGGCAGTAACAAGAATTCACCGTAACTGCTACAGAGGCTGACTGCACTACTGAAGTGGCAGGTAGTGGGGCCGCTGCATCCCTACGCTAGTGAGAAAGGCCGACTTGTGTCACTGGGCCTTAAAATTGAACAGAAATCATTGTTATTTGGTCTCTTTAATCTGTGATTAATTTATAATACAATGGAATTGAAAAAAATAATATTGGATAATCTTCAAGGACACTACATCCGCCTTATTAGAAACAATTTATTAGGGAAAATAGGGACCAATAGACTCCCCATATTTTTCTCATTATAGTCCGCATGGAGGAATTTCGTTATCGACACTTGAAAAAACCCGATTACACCGAAAAATAACAAAAATAATGTCCCGACCGTAAACAAAGCATTGTGCACAATGAATCCTTCGTCCTTCTTCTTCGTGTTTTGAAAGAGTGAGCGTTAGGGTGAGGTGGGGGTGTAACGAACTATTAGTGGATAAAATATTCATAAAAAATCAGGTAACAAACTTTATGGAAAAATAGTTATATCACAATAAACTATGGGTCAAGGCCTATAATGGTGATTTTTGCTAATCGTGTAAGTAGTAGTTAAGGTCAACTTATTGAATTTTTAAAAAAGGGTACCCCTTGTTCGGACCATACCCACCATATGGGGTGGTCCGAACAATGCATGGGAGTGATCGAAACACCACCCTTTTCACTATTAAAATGCATAGTGAGATTGTAAAAACTGGTGATCTCAAATAAAATATAATGTTGAAAGTGTCTTTATTGCCAATTTTAGAGCACATTCTCAAGAAAGAAATATTATATTCCATACTGTCACAACTTATGATTTTACCAACATAAAACACCTTACATCCGACATTCTTCCCTTCTTCTAACTCCAGCTGAACACAACCAAGTACTTTTTGTATTATTTGGATTTTTTTTTTTTTTTGGTCTTTAACCCTTGGGATCCGGGGGGCCTCATATAAAGTCAGGTACTTTCAAACTTCATAATTCAGTAGCTACTGATTGAGACCACCTACAGTAGAGCAGTAAATTTTTTTGCAAAATGTAGAACGTTTTCTTGTCTGTAGACTGCCGTTGAGATGACATCGCTACGTTGCGTGGTTGCCGAGGTCGGCGACTTTTTAGCGGCGCATTTTGCTTCATATGAGGCCTCCCGGATTCCAAGGGTTAAACGCCATTTAAATTTGTGGTGTACCGAACAGTTCGGTACGCACCCCATCGCTACACCCCCTTCGTGTCATCAATGTTTACACATGCATGATGCTGAATGAAATGTCTGAATGGAAGCCTTTCTCACCAGATATCATTGCAGCTAAGTACATTTCACTATTAAGCATCACACCACTAGAATCAGCACGTTTTCACAGTCAAGAAGCACTATATTAGAATGCGAAATATTACATCGATCACCTAAAAAATAGAAAAACTGACCTGAAAACTCTGTCCGTCGCGATGTATACAATAGTTTCCCGTCATCCTCAAGCGCTCCGTTTTCTTCTTTTGAGGTGTTGGGGAAACTATTTTATTATTGATAGGGCAGAAATTATAGACACTATTCGTTTCACCCCCATGTTCATTACACCCCACCTTCACCCTACTCATAAAAACTAAATACCGGCAACCTGTTTTTGCCCCCTTACAGATCTACATATATGAGGATGACAATAAATCAAGGGGGGGGTCAGGGGGCCCCTCAACCCATCGTGTATCCAATGTAGCCCACAATTTCCCTTACCTACTGTAAAAGCTCGATTCACCCAATAAATGGCGCAATTTGACGCTGTATCTTTAGATTGTTAGATAATGGGTATGTTTATGCAAATCCTCCACTCAAACCATGCAAAACAACTACAAAAACACAAGGCGGGTGCCCAACCCCAAAAGGGTTTGAAATAGGGGAGCTATCCCCCCGCCAAAGGTGGCTTTCTAGGGCCTTTCCTAGCTGATGCTGAGAGGATTGGGTTCTAGTCATGTGGTGATGGGCTGGTCTATCAGAGTGAGAACTGAGCGATCTCTGCCATACCCATAGCTTACTCTGACTGTTCCTTTTACTTATATATTTTCTAGATCTCAAGTGACGGCGTCTCTTCCGTGGATTGACCTCCCAATCTACCAAGATTGGAAGCCAAAGCGTCACATTTTTCCTTTGCCCCTCAACTTTCTCTTCATAATTGCTGAGAGGCACAGGGCCCTGGGTGGGGCTTTGGTTTCCCGGGCGTTTCCGCACCCTCCTCAGCTCCCCGCCATGGAGTGGCTTTTGTCACCCAGGCTTTATTGTGGTAGGCAGGGAGGGTTCTGTGGGGGCGCTCGGTTATGGCCTTGGTCTTGCTCGGGGCCTTGGGGCTGTTCGGCCAGGCAGCCTGGGGAACAGCAACAACAACAACAACTATGAAACACTATATTCCTTGAATAAAAAAACAAATAACATGGTAAATAGCCGCCCAGCTGCTTGGCCGAACAGCCCCAAGTCCCCGAGCAAGGCCAAGGCCTTAACCGAGCGCCCCCACAGAACCCTCCCTGCCGACCACAATAAAGCCTGGGTGACCGAAGCCACTCCACGGCGGGGAGCTGAGGAGGGTGCGGAAACGCCCGGGAAACCAAAGCCCCACCCAGGGCCCTGTGCCCCTCAGCAATTATGAAGAGAAAGTTGAGGGGCAAAGGAAAAATGTGACGCTTTGGCTTTCAATCTTGGTAGATTGGGAGGTCAATCCACGGAAGAGACGCCGTCACTTGAGATCTAGAAAATATATAAGTAAAAGGAACAGTCAGAGTAAGCTATGGGTATGGCAGAGATCGCTCAGTTCTCACTCTGATAGACCAGCCCATCACCACATGACTAGAACCCAATCCTCTCAGCATCAGCATCAGCTAGGAAAGGCCCTAGAAAGCCACCTTTGGCGGGGGTATAGCTCCCCTATTTCAACCCCTTTCTGGGTTGGGCTCAGTTGATAGCGTGCCTGATTGCCATCTTGAAGGTCTCGCGTTCAATCCCCGCTCAGATTGAAGTTTTTCTGGGATATAGCTGGCGGTTACCATCTCCCCATGAGCAAGGGGGATGGGTAATGGTCTCTGGTAGACTAAAGAAAGCCAAGCGCTTGTGAATCCTCGAAGGAGGAGATACGGGCGCTATATAAGTAACCAGAAGATTATTATTATTATTAAATAAGGCCGATGTAGTCTTGTTGAACGTTACCATGATTACCATCATGTGAAAACTTCTCCCTCGCCCCACTGACCGTGGGAATTTTTTCCCCCTTTTTTCATATGGTGGTAGCCACAACCATCACAGATCTGGAAATAAATGTTATTGACTCTTTATAATTTTGTTAGTAATGTGTTGGTAGGATCATTATTTTTTTCAATTTCATTGCATTAGAAATTATTCACAGATTAAAAAGAGACCACAACATTTATTTCTGTTCAAAATTAAGAAAGATAGGGACTCATCAAATATACAAATAAATAGCATAATAGGAGTGGAAATTGGCAAATATTATCACTACCACCATCACTACTACATGCGGATATTTCCCTCGCTTATTATGGTGGGGGTTCACAATAACACAGGAAATGCCAGATTTAATTAATTTTGTATCCCCGATTCACACATTACGAACACACCTCGCTCAGTAAGATTTACTAAGATTCTTGGACCCTCCTCATTATGTTTAACGGAGATTACTCATTGCGGAAAGTAACAAGTGTAATGGAGGCGGACTATATTCTCTCTTGTTTTTTTATGTTGTCAAGAAATTGAACGTCTTGTCAACTGGTACTTACTGTCCGAGTCAAAGTGTGAAAAGAAACTACATATAGAAAATTGTCATATAATTGGAATGAATGATTGTAAGGTTGAATGCTTGTAATATTTTTTTGTTTTTTTAAGTTGCCTTTGCTTTGGAAATTTTATAATACAGTACAAGGTAACACCAGTTTATCAGGCTAATGAGCGACATTTCTTGTCGTGCCTATTTTATCAATTTTCAGAATGACTTAACTTTTGGTTTCACAGTTTTATCTTGTTTTACAATAACTTACCCTTCGTGTCTCGCCTCTAAAGTTTGATAAGCAGCTCCCTCTTGTCTCTTCACCCGCCTTATTAGATTTTCCAATACCTTTTCTCGTCTCGCCTGTTTTTATAATGTAAAACTTGCAAAATAAACAAACCAAAACTTATACGAATACAGTAAAAAGACAAAACAACTAATCAAAATCGCTATGTGGAAACAACGCTTAACCCTTACAGTCCCAGGCCCGAGTATATTCGTCAGTAGATAAGTAACTCCCTAGTCCCAGGCCCAAATATATTCGTCAGTAATGTACTTTCCTTGTAACTGCCTGTACAACCCTGTAGTTGGTAACACAATAAGCACTGCTACCGGTCTGGCAACACTTCTCAGCTTATATAAGACCCGCTGAAGGATAACTGGGCCAGTCTTGCTCCAACTCTTGAGGCCATTTGTGCCACAGTGCTTGGGACTTCAGGGGCTTTTATTACTGTATCCTACTGTATGGTATGGGTTAAGTAAAATAATAATTTATAAATAAAAGAACACAATCCACCACATAGGGTGTACAGTACATTACTACATGAGCAATAACTTCGTCTCTTCAGATTCCGTAAAAATTTCCCGATCTTGCTGGAGGAGGAGCAAGTGCTGTACCCGGAAGGCCCAAACTACCTGAGTGTACAGGCGCCACAGTCCAAGCTGCCAGAGCGCAAACTGTGTGCCGTGTGTGGCTTCCCAGCACCCTACACTTGTCTTCCCTGCGGCGCTCGCTACTGCTCCAAGCGCTGTCTCTCCACGCACGAGGATACCAGATGCCTGAAGTGGACTGCTTAATAAAATAATAGTTCTGTTCAGTAACAAATAAAGTAAACTGATCAAGATAATCTTAAGTGCATCGCTGGGTTTGTCATTCCAATCATTATCCTCACCCAACTGCATTAGGAGCCATGAGGGGAGGATATTCCATTAATAGCTGTAGCAATAATATAGGCCATACATCCTTTACTTTATATGAATTAAAGTGTTCATTGTAATACTGTACTGTAGTGTACTATATCTATACAATTAACATTTGTATACCTTTTGGGTACTGATTATTATTATTAGTTTTATATTTTACTTCATTGTTTATCTTGGACTGAAATAAAATGAGTCTCCTTTATAGTGTCTTTGTTTCTCTCACTACTTTTGCATAATTTTCAGCCATGTATTGCATATGATTGTACAGGTACCTGAATAGTACCAAGCTCAAGGTGCAACACACAGCCTGGTGATAAATCCAATTAAAATGTATGTACAGTAAACTTCCGTTAATCCGACGACCGATAATTCGAATCTCCCAATAGTCCGAATTTTTCAATTTGAGGCCAAATCCGAATTTCACCCAATAGTCCGAATTTTTCAATTTGAGGCCAAATCCGAATTCACCCAATAGTCCGAATTTTTTAATTTCCCGGGCGCGCGATATTTCCAAATATCGGCCCTCTAGCGGCCAGGCCGGGCTAAACAGTCTGCCGTTGTCGGTCTACCTGAAACGTTGTTTATCTCATGTTTATCCTGTGATATAGTGACTTAGTGATGGGTCCCACAGCAAGTTCAGGTGCATGAGGGAGGAATGACAAGAACAAACATAAGAGGAAGCACGTACCTCTGTCCATAGCTGATAAATTGCGAGTGATACCGATGGTAGGGAAAGGCAGTGATCGGCGTAAAGTTATGGAAACTTTTAATATCGGTGCCTCCACAGTTTCAAACATTGTGAAGGCAAAAGCTAACTTATCGAAGTTTGTTGCCTTTGGAAAGTCAAGTTACACGGGTGATGTGAGAAAGACAATGAAAAAACCAAAACATGAAAAACTTGACGAGGCAGTGCATAAGTGGTGTACGGCCAAGCGGGCTGAGGGCAAGCCTATATCAGGGCTTATGATAATTGAAAAGGCCAAGCAATTCCTGCGTGATATGAATATGGAAGACGATATAAAATTCTCCGACGGCTGGTTGAGAAACTTTAAAATTAGGCATGGAATTAGGGTCCTAGATGTCGCCGGAGAAAAGAATTCTGCCGACAAAGAGGCCGCCGATCGGTTTGCACACATTTTTGCTACCATTGTTCATGATCACCAGCTGACCCCAGACCAAATCTTTAACGCCGACGAGACAGGGCTATATTGGCGCTGTTTGCCAACAAGGACATTAGCTGGTAGAGGAGAGAAGGCTGCACCCGGATTCAAGATGAATAAAGAACGTCTCACAATCCTGCTGAGTGGGAATGCTTCCGGTAAATGTCGCAATCGTTTGTTTGTTATCGGCAAGGCTAAGAATCCCCGTGCTTTCAAGAACATGCGAGGGAAGTTGCCAGTGATCTATGATGCACAGAGCAATGCATGGATGACTGCCCAAGTATTCCATGATTGGTTCTTTAAGCACTTTGTTCCCGAAGTCAAGGCCTACTTCAAGTCGATTGTCCTTTCTGAGGACACCAAGGCTGTCCTATAACTGCAGAGCACATCCCCCTGCCCACGAACTAGTGTCTGGAAACATCTTTGTCACCTACTTGCCCCCTAATGTGACTAGTCTGATACAACCAATGGACCAGGGTGTGTGCCAAAAGTTTAAGCAGAGCTACAAGTCCTCATTTGCCCGCAAGCTGATTAACTCTGATGCATCAGTAAAAACTTTCCAGTCAAGTTTTTCCATCAAGGATGCCATATATGATGCTGCCCTAGCCTGGAAGGATGTTTCGGAGGTAACCCTGAAGAAATGTTGGAACAAGCTGTATGCCCAGGTTGATGACCCTGAAGAGGTTGAAGAAGATGAGCACGATTTCGAAGGCTTTCTTGGGCGTCGCAGGGAGGCAATCAACGAAATCCGAGGCCTGATGGATACCGTGCCGGCCAACGACCCCAAGAGGATGACTGAAGAGGACATTGAGGAGTGGGTTGATGTGGATGGTGACCTGCAGGGCGAGGAAGAGGTGACAGATACAGAAATTATCCGGAGTGTTGTGGAGCCAGAATATGTTGAGGAGCACTCGTCTGAGGAAGAGGAAGAGGCAGATGACGATGGCAAAGTAACCTGGAAGGAAGCTGCTACCTATTTCGATGGTATGGTCAAATTTGTGGAACAGTCTAGCCAATATAATGGAAGTGAAACAATCGATTTCCACATCCTCCGTAATGAGTTCTATGAGAAAAGGGGCAGGGCAGTCAAGCAGGCAGACATCAGGGACCTGATGAAAAACATGCACCAACGGGGCCGCCGATCAGATGAACCAGACAACCCTAGACCTGCAACAATGCCTCTCACAGACGACTCGCGTACCAGCTCACCTGAACCTCTTACCACACCAGAACCTATGCCTCCTGCAGATTTTGAAGGCTGGGAGGACCTAGCATCCCCTGTGAAGGCCACTCCTGAGGTAGCCCCAGCCGCCCCTGTGGTAGCTCCTGCCAGCCTAGCCACTCCTGAGGTAGCCCCAGCCACCCCTGTGGTAGCCCCAGCCGCCCCTGTGGTAGCTCCTGCCAGCCTAGCCACTCCTGAGGTAGCCCTAGCCCTAGCTCCCCCTTCAGATATTGAAGGCTTGGAGGATATGGCTGTGGAGTAATAATCAGTGAAGTGTAGTAGATTTAAGGACCCCCAAAAAAAATATAAAACCAGCAAAATAAAAAAAAATAAAAAATATTTTTAAGTTAATTTTACATTAAAGTACACTTACAGTGCAGAGCAGTGATTATAAGTTACTAATATGGGGCTAGGGGGCTTGGGTTGGGGCTGGTGCTGGGGGCTTATCTTCTATGCTACACATCTCTTCTCTTCATATAAGGTGAGTTAAAGTCATGATTAGTCATTATTATCATTATTATCATTATTATCATGTGTTTGTGTCTTGGTTTGGGTCTTCAAAAAAAAGTCGGGGGGGGGGGTAACGTCTGATAATCCGAAAAATCCACTAATCCAAACGAGGGCCGGTCCGCTGCCCTTCGGATTAACGGAAGTTTACTGTACTTGTATATTATACTCAGGCACATACCCCATAGCTGGGGGTGGCCGACTCGAGACAGAGCCCGAACAGGGACAACACAACACAACACAACATAAATAACAAAATATAAATTGACACACATCTAGGTCGCCCAGGAGAAGACCCAGAGACAAAGGATCACTAAGGGCCTCCAGCACTCCCCCGGCCCCAGACCTCCTAGAGAGGTTCCGGTCTAAGCAGGCAGACACGCAGCGGAGCACACCACAATGCCTGCCCACCTCACATCCAGGCATAACCATTCATATACACCAGCTCCTCGAGCCATGCGCCTGACAGACTATTATCTGGTCTAACTGGCGCCCGACCCCCTCTCCCAACGACCGTGTAATCATCTATTCACAAGCATTCTCCATTAATTCCTATTTATTACCACTTCTCTTGCCTGTTCTACAGTCATCTCTCTATCTTCCAACGCTTGTACTACACAATCTCTCCATCTAATCGGAAGTCTTCCTATCCCTCTACCTCCCCTTGTATCTGACTCATATACTCTTTGCCTTTCATCTCCCATTCGCTCAACATGTCCATATCAGCACAGCACCCTTCTGTCCACTCTGGCCGACAAGGGTTCCTGCTGGCTCACTCTCCTACGCACCTCTTCATTCCTCCATCTGTCTGTACACATCACTCTACATACAGTATACTCCTCAAGCAGTTCATCTCCATAACATCCAGCTTTCTTCTCTCTTGTGCTTTCAGAGACCATGTCTCTATTATTATTTGATACTATCCTTGATACATTGTACTTTTAGCTTTCATTCTGAGATTTCTCACCTTCCACATACTTCCTATTGCTCCAAAAACTGTCCTTCCTTCTCATACTCTCTGTTTTACCTCTATTTCCACACCTTCATCCTTGCTGATCACTCCTAGATATTTAAAACACTCCACTTGATCCAGTATTTCCCCATCCAGCCTTACATCTAGATTCACCCTACAAGCACCTCTACTACACACTTTACTATTATTGACATTCACCCTAAGCTTCCTCCTCCCACATACCACACCAAACTCTTTTACTACTCGCTGCAGTTTCTCCTTAGAATCCGCCACCAATGCTGTGCCATCAGCAAACAGCAACTGGTTCAAAAATAAAATTTAATACAGTACTGTACTTGCAAAACAAACAAACCAAAACAGGAACGGTGATTTCAAGGAAACTCTTTACGTGATCATACTGGCCTAGAAGTGTTACAAATAGTTAGACCAATGTGTCAAAGCTGTTGTTATTATTCCCCAGGCTGTCTGACCAAACAGCCCCAAGGTCCCGAGCAAGGCCACGGCCATAACCAAGCGCCCCCACAGAACCCTCCCAGCTTTACCACTAAGAAAGCCCAGGTGACCGAAGCCACTCCCAGGCGAGGGTCTGAGGAGGGTGCGGAAACGCCCAGGACACCGAAGCCCCACCCAGGGCCCTGTGCCCCTTAACAATTATCCCTGCTGTACCAGCGACGGTATACAGCGGTCAGTAAAAAAGTCACTCGTCAGTACCAGGGACGGAAGATGTCCGCCAGTAGTATGTGGTCCTTGTAACTGCCCTATCGAGCGGAGCTGCGGTACCTGGTACCATGACTTGTATGCACTGCTCTGAGACATTGGCAACACTTCTTAACTTGGATCCAAGCCTGTGGGAGCTAGCTGGGTCAGTAATCCTTCAACTTTCGGGGTGAGTGTGTGTTCTCTCTTGACTCTGAAGCCATTTTGGCCACAATGCCTGGTACTGGAGGGTACATTTATTGTAATACTCTCTGGTACAGTAGGGGTTATGAAGGGAAAGTAGAGGGGCAAGGGAAAATGCGACACTTGGCTCCCAGTCAAAGCTGTTTATCATACTGTGTATGAGTTGTCTGTGTCCAGAGTTGTACATATGAGTCTAAACACTTTGCCACTAGGTGTTTGAAGGTTTTTGGTCATATGCAAAAGACAACTACTGTACCTACAATGCACGCACAAGAAGATTTTTATTACTATAAATATATCGGAAATCATGCCAATATTGTATTAAATCTAACTAAATCAAACTTTCTTCACAAGCAGGCAAATAGCCTACTAAACAATCCGAAAAATATTTTGGTCTAATCTTACCTCAGATTGAAATCTAACTTCACTACGGCTTCATCCAATCCACCATAAAAATCTCTCGATAGCAGTCTTGTAAGTGACCCAGGAGGTACAGCCAACCTGCTTGCTGATATATTCTCCACACTCGACCTTAGATGAAAGAAATTAAGATAGTCCTGTACTTAATTTTAATTCCCTTGAAATCCCCTCAATAAAGATTCACACCAGATATGTTTAATTATGTGAAACTTGCAAAATAAACAAACCAAAACAGGGACATACTATAAAGGCAAAAGAACTTAATCAAAATTACTATGTGGAAATAGCGCTTTAATAAAATAAAATTTTGCAGAATCTCTCGGTAAATAAAGTTGGTTCAGACGAATTCCTCCAATAGTGCTTAAGAATTGTGCCTGTACTGTATTGGCAATTTTTTCCGTCTGTACTCAAATATCATGCTTCCCATTATCCTGGAAAGAAACAAACCTCCAGCCTTTCCTAAAAAGGGGGGGCCTCTTCAAATCTATCTAACTTCTGACCAGTAGCTATAACTCAACTTTCTCTTCATAATTGCTGAGAGGCACAGGGCTTTGGTTTCCCGGGCGTTTCCGCACCCTCCTCAGCTCCCCGCCATGGAGTGGCTTCGGTCACCCAGGCTTTATTGTGGTCGGCAGGGAGGGTTCTGTGGGGGCACTCGGTTATGGCCTTAGCCTTGCTCGGGGCCTTGGAGCTGTTCGGCCAGGCAGCCTGGGGAACAACAACAACAACTTCCACTCCTAGTCCAAGTCTTAGAAATAATATTTATTCATATTTTTTCACCAATCAACTTTACTTCTAAACTCAAAAAATTAAATCAACAAATACATGTGGCACTCCAAGGACTCTAACCTACGACACTCACACCGAAATTCGGCGCATTTATGCATTACGCTATCAATATCACATAATCAAGCAATAGAGACTAATGAATTAATTAGTAATAGGCAATACGGTTTTAGACATGAACAATCAACTGCAGATATTCAGGCCTCCTCAACTCCTCATTAGTTATCCTATCTTGCAGTTTGGCCTCAAAAATCATTCTCACTATTGTTACATACGATTTTGTTAACCCTCTCCGACATATATCGTGATTTTGAGCCGATTAGGGATACTTTAAAGCCTTTGTTACCATCAGGGGTATTTAGAAACCTTTAGTTTAGTTACTTCAACCTCTGCAGTTGTCTTTGAGTTAGCTGTGGGCAGAAAACTAATTTTGGAGAGGTAATTTTAAGAGTGAGAGAACTCTATTTCTTATTGCTAATCTGGCAACCTCTGCATCATATGAGTCTGAAGGGGTTAATATCATCCACTTTAACTGGCCATATTTCTGAAGCATAGGTCATTGCACTTCTAATACATGAAACCTACACATTTCACTTCAAGTGGAGTGAAAGTCTTCTCATGGTAAGGATTTGCAACAATTCTCTGAACATTCTCAGCTACATCTACTGGCGATAGTGTCAGCTACCATCGGTAGGTACCATAGGTATTTCTCAAGTAGGAATACTTGTTACCTGTTCTAGCGACTCACTATAGTACCGTATATAAGTACAGGATGTAAACAGGAAGTAATAAATGTATCTCTTAAATAATTCAAGCAGATCTGTCTTTATATAAACAGTGTATGCATGCAAACATAATATATAGTTTACTAACATTTTTATATTATTTAACAGGATTGTACAGTACTGTAATCATATATACAACTGTATTTTTTTTTTTTTTTTTTTTTCATGTTCCCTCCACCAACCGACTTTACTCCTAAACTCAATTAATGAAATCAACAAATACATGTGGCAGTCCAGGGATTCGAACCTAGGATGCTCACATCGAAATTCAATATCCACACTAGGCTCATCCTGGTTATACATATAAAATGTTAATATATAATACATAATTATTTACAGCATAGTTGTTTGTTGTTGCTCCCCATGCTGCCTGGCCGAACAGCCCCGTGTTCCTGAGGAAGGCCAGGGCCATGATCGGGCTTTCCCTTGCCCGGGCGACTGAAACCATTCCCAGGTTCTCATTGATTGTGGCAGTTTGGTTCACAGGACTGCTCCCATTGGTCGGCGGCCCGCTGTCCCCCACCAGTTGCAATATTGTCCCCGGTCAGGAGAGCCGGCAACCATCCATGGTCGGCAGTTCCTGGAGGTGGACCCACGACGAAGACGCCGCCACTCTAGGTCCTTTACATTCTGTGGCTAATGTTTTGGTCAGAGAATGCATATTTACTAAAAAGGGTATTAGAGGAAGATCTCGCATCTCAAACGCAATGGTGACCGAAAGAAATGGGCGAGATTCAAATGTTGAAGATGCAAAGTTAACTTCTTATGTGGAAAAATACAATAGGAAACGGAGATTCGGCAAGTAACCCACACCAAATCTGACAATGACCACTTTTGATAGCCCAAAATCAGACAAATAGTATTTCACATAGTACAATACATGTACAGTGAACCCTCAAATTGCGCGCAATTTATCTACGCGTAATCAAAGCTACGCTTGAACCACAATTGAGGCAACAAATTGAAAAATACGCTCAATTATTCATATGTACGCGCCGAGCGAACGAGCGGGAGTCGATTCCTATATGTTACACCCCCAGGGGGTAAGGGGGCCTTCAACTAATGGTGGAGGAAAAAAATAATATGCCTCACGTATCCTACTGCGTGGCGTACAAGGCGACTAATAGGGGGGATGGCGATAGACTTGTGGACCAACAGCCATTACTAGACAAAAAAGTCTTTATCCTAGCACTGTCTTGGTATGGCACTGCCGAGGCTGGTGGGGTGCGGATAGGTGCCACAGGGGACCGAGTCTTACCTGGGCGCCGTTTGGCACCACACTTGTGTCGGCAACAGTGTTTGCATGTTGGAGCAGTGTTGGGGCAGGACTTTATTGTTCTATAGTCCAATTGCCTAATATACAGTAGAGTCTTGTTATGGTGCTGTCTTTTTGTAACACTGTTAAGGCTGGTGTGGTTGCAGATACTGCAGGTGCAAGTGCTGCAGAGGGACTCTGTTGAGTCTTGCTGAGGCACGGTTAGCACTATACCAACATCAGCCACAGTGATAACTTGGTGGGGCAGTGCTGTGGCTGGACTTTGTGGCTTTGATTTCCCTAAGCCACTCACACATGAAAAAGTAATCAGATTTAGAAATTATAAAAATGCAGACCAAAATTTGGCTAGCAGTGAAGTAAAACAGTACTTGGGATGTATTGATACTTCCAACCTTACTTCAGATGAGCTGGTGGAGGTACATGGAAATGCACTTAAATTAGTGTTCGATCATCACTGTCCAGAAGTAGAGAAGAAAATCATAGTACGAGATGATTCACCCTGGTATAGCACTCGAGTTAAATTTCTTAGAAGAGCGCGTAGAAGAGCTGAACGTGAATGGCGGAAAAAATAAAACAGACTCTACATGGTTGCAATATCTGTCAGCCAGAAGAGCTGTGGTCCACACAATCAAAGATGAAAAGAAAGTGTATTATCAGGGAAAAGTTGACTCATGTGGTAACGACCAGAGGAGGTTGGCTTCAATTGTAAACAGTTTACTTGGAAAAACAAGAGTCAGCTTAAGACCTTCTGTACCTGATGCCGAGTTGGCTGCCAACTTTGTGGCATTTTTTGCTGGCAAGATAACTCGCATAAGACAGGAACTGGATGATGCTTCTGTTGGTGAAGAACCTTCAGTTGTACTCCAACCCCGACACATTCCTAATAATGTCCTCTCATCCTTTCACTCAGTAGAGGTGGACATGATCTCGTCCTACATAAGAAACCTCAATAAAACATTTTGCCCGTTGGATCCCATAAATGTTTCCAAGCTACCAAGAGTCTATGATCACACAGTTGAGTTTATTTCCAAAATAATAAATAAGTGCTTCTCTGAAGGTAGCTTCCCACATTCTGAAAAGCATGCACTACTCTGACCTACTCTAAAGAAACCTGGACTTGATGTTGAGAACATGTTGAACTATCGTCCTGTCTCCAACCTGTCCTTCATATCAAAGATATTAGAGTGTGCAATACTTGACCAATTACAACCACTACTTCAGCAGAATGAAACTATCCCAATTTTTCAGTCTGCTTACCGACAGCATCATTCAACTGAAACAGCATTGATTAGAGTACATAATGATCTAGTTGAGAACATTTGCAATGGTGTGGCCTCACTATTGGTCTTGCTTGATCTCTCTGCGGCCTTTGACACAGTGGATCACGAGTTGTTATTGAGTGATCTTTATGATTGTGGTGTGCGTGACTCCGCTCTCTTGCTTCTTGGGTCGTACTTGTCAGGTAGATCCCAGAGTGTGATGGTAAATCAAGTGGTCTCGGACTCGACACCCCTGCAGTATGGTGTTCCGCAGGGATCAGTTTTAGGTCCTATCCTATTTATAATTTATATTAGCAGTTTGTCACTTCTGCTTCGTGCACATAATGTCACCTTTCACTTTTATGCAGATGACACCCAGATTTATGTGAGAATCACAAATATAGTTGATATACGGAGTAAGATGGAATTGTTGATGTCTGATATCAAGAAGTGGATGAGAGCAAGAAAACTTAAACTAAATGATGGTAAAACTGATATTCTCATCATCCGAGGAAATAGGAGAGCTGATGATATAGTAGGTGCCCTCTCCATCAATGTGGGTGGATCTCAGCTGCGACCGGCCAACTCTGTTCGAAATCTGGGTGTATATGTGAACTCCCGATTAGATTTCAAAGAGCATGTAAACCAGATAGTTAAAAGTTGTTACTTGCACATCAGAAATCTCTATTTGGTGAAGCCGTTTATAACCAGACGTTGCCTCCTGACGTTGGTTCACTCATTGGTCTTCTCTCGTGTTGATTATTGCAATGCCCTGTTGGTGGGTCTTCCAAATTATATTTTGAAGAAAGTTCAGTCTGTTCTTAACAGGTCCGCAAGACTAATTTTTGGTGTTCCACCTAGAACTCCTACTACATCTCTTCACATAGAACTGCACTGGCTGCTAGTAAGAGCAAGAATAGAATTTAAGTTGTGTTTGGTGACTTTTAAGGTTCTCAAATTTGGTGAGCCTAGGTACCTTGCGGAGCTGCTCAGGCGCCCACCGGCACACCATGGTGTACCCTTTTCGTCTTGATGAACCAAGGGCTTTCCAGCAGTCTTCTTTCTTTGAGAGGTCATTCTCCTACATGGCTCCGAGGTTGTATAACAGGTTGCCGCTGTCCATGAGACAACTGAGTTCTGTTGAATGCTTCAAGAGACAACTTAAGACTTCTCTCTTTGAGAGAAGCTATGATCTTGAGAGAGAGGTGTCATGACAGATGGCTATAGAGTTTAGGCTATTTTGCCACTGTTAGTGATTGTTAAATGTGTGTTGTATATAAGCCTTCTTTTGATGCATTGATTTTGTTCTTTTTTCTTTCTCTTTTCGAGCGCTAGTGAATTCTTCGGAAAAATTGGCGCTTATGAGAAATAAGTAACATGCTTATTATTATTATTATTATTACTACAGTACACTCCAACTACTGAAAGGCAACCCCATCTGAGCCGTTACAATGCATGTAATGGAAAAATGACGTTAAACCAATGTATGTATGTATGTATGTTGGAGAGTTTCGGGCGGCCATATTGGCGTGACGCCGGGCCCTCCGACGTCGACACCGTTGACTGTGGAGGAGACACATCTCCCGTACCAAACTATTATGCATCTATAAAGCACAACAGGATATTATGAATCTATTAAAAGACTGTTCTTCGTTTTTCATTGCATGTATCATTTATTGAGCAAACAAAATCGGAAATGGAAAATCTGTTTCTGAGTTGGAGGTGAGATTGTTTACACTTCTCTAGAAAGTCGCTTCAAAGCTTACTGCTCTCCCCTGGCTGAATGATGTGAAGCCAATTCCATAATATGTATATGAGCTATTGAACTTCAAAGCTTACTGCTCTCCCCTGGCTAAATGATGTGAAGCCAATTCCATAATATGTATATGAGATATTGAACAATCTCACTTGACACTATGTAGGCTATATGAAACTATATACAGGGTGTATTACTTTTCGACTCAAAACTTTACCAGTAGGCCTAGGCGGCTAGGCCTATTATTTCGGTCGATCCGTTTCGGGTGCAGCGCTATCGATCGATGGCGTAGATCCATAACATCGGCGTTGCTCAACCACTACCAATGTGAGTTAATTTACGTTTGTGTCTTATTTTTATACATTAAATGTATTTTGTGTGGTAGATTAGGTTATAAAAACATATTTGTACAGTAATATGTTATATATTTGTGGTTTTTAGGTGATGAAAGGTAGAAATAGTACAACTTTCGGTCGGACCCAGACCAATACCTATTTTCCCTATTTATATTTAACTTCCATGTACTGTACTCGCAAACGAAGGTACGCGCCGACAGCACAGTACACATCCCCCGCGTAATTTGAGGGTTCACTGTACTGTATATTTATATTCATCCTGCATATGGTACTTGGTACTCTTTGGAATACCAGTAAGGCTATGTATCTCGCAAAAAAGCTGTAACACTATCTCCTCTTCCGTTTTCTATTTGTTAAGTTTCTTGCCCTTCCGATACTCCTTCTTTGTCCCTCCTCTGGCCCTCTTAACTACTGTTTGTGGCCCAGGGTTACCCCCGCCCCCTCCCCAACCCTGGTCCCCTCCCGTGGCCTTGGCCGACATTTTCCTCTCCACCAAAAACTGCTTGATGGACGACCTTTACAACACAATGGCACACACTGACAATCCCAATGGGATCTTCAAACTAGCTAGGCAAGTTAAAAATGACAGTAGGGATATTATAGGTGAACAGTGTGTTAGAAATGATAATGGGAAGATTGTGTATGCAGAAAATGAAATCGGAGAAGCATGGAAGGTACACTATGAACGATTGCTAAATGTAGAGTTTGAATGGGATAAGGAACAGCTTAGTATCGAAAAACCAATATCTAGGCCCCCTCCTTTGATAGCACCAGCTGTAGTGAGCGACACAATCAATAAAATGAAGGACGGTAAAGCTCCAGGTTGCTCCGACATTGTCGCTGAGATGATAAAAGCTTCAGGGGAGATTGGTGTAAACTTAGTCACTGAGTTCATAAGCACCATTATTAAAGATGAGAAAATTAAAAGGAAAGGGGGATGCGCTAGATTATAGGTTTGACTCCTGTAAGGAGATAAAGAAAACCTAATATTTAGTAGTGGCCCCGTAATCATTGACGAACATGCCTATTACATAAGGCATCCTCTTCAAACACTAATCCGCTGTAGTTTGAATCTACCGCGCAGAGCATTTAAAATCTGAGGAGCCTTCATCATGAGCGCACGCGACTTCACTCATGGCTTCAGTCATTATGAATTGGGTTCTCACTACGAAAAAACTTCGTAAAAAATAAAAAACAAAAACAAAATAAGAATAACTATCCAATAAGCTTTCCATCATATCGTGGATGTACTTGTGTGGATCTTTGACCAGACGCTGATTCAGGCGTCATTCTTCCTTCACTGACATATCAAGTAAACCAAAATTCTTAATACATCAACGAATGGAAAGGGGATGGTCGGGAGGGCCCCAGTCGTCAATGATTACGGGGCCACTACTAAATATTAGGTTTTCTTTATCTCCTTACAGGAGTCAAACCTATAATTTATTAGTGGCCCCTCCATCATTGACGAACATGCCTGATTTCTAAGACTGGAGGGGGACATTCGTAATCATATCATAACTCTAGAAAAGCAGATAATCAAACAACCACATAGTATTCTTACTTTTGTAAAAAAAGAGATATTCGGGTGCATAAACTTTATACAGCCTAAATCTTCAAAAAGGGGTACAAGCAGGAGCGTGCTTCAAAGAAGCCTGCTTGAAAAAGGGTTAACTCTGACTCTGTGCACAGATCTGCTAGTTAAGAAGGCACCCCACTTAAAGTAAGTGGTGAAAACTAAAAACTTATAAGTTTACATGTGCACATATAAACCCCATTAACTAGTGGATATATTCCTAAAAATATAACCAAACATAAATGAATTCTTGTACATTCGTAGAAGTACTGAACTCGTGTACTTATGCAGAAGTAATTACTGCAAAAGTAAAAGTCGTAGTTGCCACTACCGAGATTTCTCAAAAATCTATTGCTTCACAGCCAAAGCTACTTACAACAAGAATTGTCGTAACACTACTATTTCTTACAGTAGATCCTCTGGAAAAAGTCAAACTATGCCTGTGTATCCAGCTCAGTACCAGTACTTGCACTGCTGCGGTCGTTCACGGTGTTGGCGGCGGCGGTAGCAGACGCAACATTTTTAATATTCTGTATTTTTGTTTTATAATCAAACTTCAAATCTTGTCTTCCCCATGCTTTATCAAGATTACTTTCAAACTCCCTTATTGATTCGGAATCGACTACATACTGGGGCAGTGCGTTCCACTCATTTACCACTCTATCACAAAATGAGTTCTTCGCCTTCTCAAGCCTATTTCTTTCTTTGTAAATTTTCTTAGAGTGTCCTCTCGTTCTTGTTCCCTCCCGCATCAAGAAGATACCTTCACACACATCCTCATCATACTTTCCTGACACTATCTTAAAAGTCTCTATCATATCCCCTCTCTTTCTCCTATATGCCAGTGTCGGAAGTCCCAGTGTCCTCAACCTCTGCTCATAGCCCGCGTTCTTCAACGTTGGTACCAGCTTGCTAGCTCTCCTCTGCACTTTCTCCACTGCTTCTATATCCTTTACCATATATGGAGCCCACACCTGGTTTGCATATTCCAGGTGTGGCCTAACCAGCGCTGTATATAGATTCCTGAAGATTTCTTCGTCAAGTGACACAAATGTCCTCCTTATCAGCCCTACAATTCTATTGGCTTTGTTTATCTTTTCCGCTAAATGTTCTGAGAAATTTAACATATTGTCTATCACTACTCCTATATCCTTTTCTGCACTCACTTCCTCCATCGCTTCATACATACTGTATCCTACCTTGTCTATCTTGCTGGTCCCAATCCGCATGTACTTGCATTTTTTTGGATGAAAAGGCATTAACCAATGCTCAGACCATCCCTTCATGCCCTCCACATCTCCTTGAAGCAAACCCATATCTTCCTTACTCCTCACTCTTCTATACAGTTTAGTGTCATCCGCATACAGGTATACCTCACTTCCATTAGTTATAACTTCAGGCAAGTCGTTGATAAATATAACGAACAGCAGTGGTCCCAACACAGATCCCTGAGGTACCCCACTTGTAATTTCCCTCCACCCCGAGCCTATTCCATTCACCAATACCCTCTGTCTCCGATCTTTCAGGAAGGCTTCTATCCATTTCACACATTTCTCCCCTATATTATAGCTTCTAACTTTCTCTATTAACCTTTTATGTGGGACCTTATCGAAGGCCTTCATAAAATCGCAATATACCACGTCTATTACATCACCATCTTCTAGAATTTGCATCCAATCATCTACCACCTTAATTAGCTGTAGTACCGTCGACCTCCCCGGCAAGAATCCGAACTGTCTCCCACTGAAAAGTTGGTTTGACTTCATATGATCCATTATTCCTTCTCTAATTACCGTTTCCATTAGTTTACACACAACACTTGTCAAACTGACTGGTCTATAATTCCCTGGGTCATTTCTCTTTCCCTTCTTAAATATAGCTGTTATGTTCGCCTCTCTCCAGTCCATCGGGATTTGTCCTGTATTAAACGATACCTCAAATAACATTTTCAATGGCTCTACTAACATCTCCCCTCCTTCCTTTATGATTCTTGGGTGTATCCCATCCGGTCCCGGTGACTTACTTCTGTTCATTTTTTCTATAGCCCTTCTTATTCTAGCATGGGAAAACTCTACTAGTTCTAGTGCCGGTGCCTGTTTGATGGGAATAGTAGGCACTGCATCCTCCGACTCCACTGTTAGTACCCCCCCAAAGTATTTCCCCAGCACCTCTGCTTTCTCCTTATCAGTCTCCGCTCTACTCCCATCATTCAACCCCCCCACCAGCTCTGGGATCCCTACTCTTCTTGTTAATTTTTCCTGAATGTACTTCCAGAATATTTTTGGATTATCCTTCACATTTCTAGCTATCTCTCTCTCCCTCTCCTTCACCCCCCTCCTTGTTTCCCACCTTATTTTATTGTTTATTTGTCTACGTTCCAGATCCACTTCCTTAGCCTCTATACTAGACCCCCTGTTCTTTTTTAACAATTTTAATTTTTCCCACAATCGTTTCTTTCTTCTAATCAATATCCAAAGCTTTCTTTTCATTGGCAATTCTGGGTTAGTTCTTTTCCTCAATTTTGTTTTATCCTTATATTCCCTTACTGGTACACTTTTGGATACAGCATTCTCCAGTTTGACTCTAATTTTCCTCCACATTCCTTCAGCGTCTTCACCGTTCAAATATTCCCCCCAGTCAATGTCCAAACACCGTCTCAGCAGCTCATAATCTGCTCTATCATACATGTATATTTTTCTATTGCTTTTATTATCCCTCTCCGATTTAATGTTACAACTAAAGCTTATACAGGCATGGTCACTACGACCTATAGGGCTATCCACATTAACATGTTCCACTATATCCTCTTCATTGCTAAAAATCAAATCAAGTACACTCCCCTGCGTCCCATCTCTATATCTTGTCATCTCTACAATATGTTGCGTTAAAAAACAATCTCTCACTTTCTCTATAAACTTATTTTCCAGGCTACCCTGTCCCGCTGGAGTAGTACAATTTGCCCAGTTGATCCTTGGCAAATTGAAATCTCCAATCAAAATTTTATATTTGTTCTCTCTATTATCTATCTCCTCCATTGCTTTCAGTAGGTTATCATCCTCTCCCCTGCTATTATTTGGGCTTCTATATATAGAGGCAATTAGAATTGATCCTCTTACACATTTTACTTCAATACACAAATACTCACAATACTGCTGTCTCATATCCACCTCATTAACCTTGAGCTCTTTTCTTACATAAATAAACAGTCCTCTTCCAACCTCTGCTCTAATAGCATTTCTCTCATATAACTCAAAACCCTCCAAACTATATTCCACCAGTTCCCTCTCCATTCTAACATTTTTTGGTCTTACTTCCTGTAGGGCTATGATATCAGGTTTTTCCTCTTCATCCTGCAACCTACATATCAGTTCTCTTTTCTTGTCCTGAGTAAACACATCCACATTACTAAACATAATCCTTAATCCATCTACCATTCCTCCAGCAATTACACCATCCCGCTCCTCCAGTCCGTACCCTACTCCCCTGTTAGCACTACTGGGTCTGCCTCTTTGTCTCCTGTCTCTCCCTGTGACACCTCCACCCCGTTCTCCTCCTCCGTCACAACTCTCATCACATTCTCTCCCCTCCCTGATCTCCCCCTCCTTTCTACTCTTATAAACCACTTCCTCACTTTTCCGTCCCTCACTCTCCAGTAAAAATTTCTCTTTTCCTCCTCATCCAACTTTCCATTATTTTCATCAGCCTTTTCTTGTAATTCCTTAATTTTGTTCCTTTGTTCTATACTCAAATCCTTCTTTAGTCTTATGTGTTTCAGTTTATCATTTGTATTTAGCCTCCAACTAAAATTTGTCACAGTCTCCGCCACTACCCTAGTTTTAAACTGTACCCTTATAGGTCTCATCTCTCCCCTTTTATATTTACCTATCCTACTGATCTCCTCCACCTGCCCTTCCCATCCATATTCGTCCTCATCCACACCTTTCAAGACCTCCTTCACTGTCTCCATATCCCTCACTTTTCTCACTCCATTATCATTCATATGAGTCTCTATATCTCCATACAAGATTACACCCCTATCCCTGTCCATGGCCTCCCTCACGACACTCTCCTTGTTCTTCATGACCCCTACAACTGCACTCTCAAAACTTTGTTTGGTCATATTCATTTCTTCCTTTTGCTCTTTCATAATATCCTCCAAATCCTTGACTTTTTGTTTACCTACCACCGTCCATGCAGTCGACTCCTTTACTTCCGTGAAACGTCCTTCGTATTCCTTCAGCTGCTCCTTCAATGCCATATTCTCTGCTCCCAGTTCATCTACCCTTTTCAATAACATCTCTAGGCTCTCATTAACTGCCAAAAAAGGCCTGCATTCACTTCCTTCGCTAGGCCTATTCCCTTCCCCACCTATCACACCACACATTACACACAGTGCCTTAACTTTCTCACCAATATTCCCCTTCCATTTCTCCGTATCACTCATCCACTTTTCCAAATTCTTCACAACAATACTAACCTCTTCTAACTTCTTATCTGTGCTCTTAAATCCCCGAAAACGTTGTAACCTTCCTTCCGACTCCGTCATACCCGAAATTCCCTCTGCCATGTTTGTTTACAAACTCAACAACTCACAACCCTACCGCTGTCCCGTCACTACACACTCTTATTACACTATATATCACCCCTCCACCACACCAATATATCCTCCAAACCTTCACTAAATCCTTCCTCTTCTTGTTAGCCCCGTATGTACTCGATATCCTTGAATTAATTTACTATTCCCATAACATATGCCGGAGCCTCAAACTTGCGTCCGCCTTCCGCCATGGTGTGCCGCCAACTATTGGCCTTTAGCACAATTTCCTGCAATGAATACTACAGAGAAATTTTATAATACAATGCCTACAACCAGTATCACAGCTCGTATGTTCCGAACACATACTCCGGAGGGGTCTAGGGTGTCCTATGTCACACTGACTGCACCCTCCCCCCCCTTTTTCTTGAAATTAAACAAAACGTGACTAAAAGGGCCACCTAGACCCTCTGCCGTAAAGCTATACATGGCAAGGAAGGTTTGTCCAGAGCTACTGAAAGGTATCGAGGCAAAAACTCCTGATTAGAGGCCCACAACTGTGTGGACGTAATAACTTCCACCGAAAGATTATTAAGGAAACGTAAAGAGCCTGTCCCCTTGCGTAAATCGTGGGTCTTACCCACAACGTCGGGATTCTTCTCTTTAAAGTCCTCGACCAAGAGAGAAGCCAGTGTACGCTCCATCAATCGTTCACCCGGACTTGCGACCCATAAAGCACCCTGGTGATTTAGAGGTGCCACTCTTAAATATTTGGTTAGAGCTTGCACTGGGCAAAAAAGATGGTGCACCTTTTCCCTGTTTAACGCCGGCACCGTGAACTCTGAAAACACGTGTTCACTGTGCTCAATCTCGGCTATGAATCCTGGGGAAGGTGCAATGTGAATACACTCATGAAGCCTATCAAACCTGAGGCAATTAGGTGCGTTGCTCATCGCCGCCAGCTCAGATACTCTGTTCCCGGTAGCCAAAGCCATAAGGAATACTGCCCTTTTGTAAAATCTGCCGTCTTTGGTACATACGGGAACGAGAATAACGACGATGCTTTGTCCAGAGACCATGTAGGCCTGAGCTGACGGGGAGGTGGGCGGAGTTTAAAACCTGCCCACATAAATCACTTTCAGATAAATGTTTCTGCAGGAACAGATAAATTAAATAATAAACAACCAACGCCACCGAGGGCACAGTTTGTTTTGTTCTAAGAATCCGAGACGTAAAAGCTTTCCAATGCGATTGAAACTGTCGCTTTGTAGACTGGGTATATTGATTCGTGAATATCTTGGTCACGTCGCTACCATAAGGTGCTAGCCACTTGGCCTCCTGAATGTCCAAAATGAACAAGTCCGCGAGGTTTCTAGGTTGCCAATTGTGTTCTAAGTGGAACAACCCGACCAGGAGGGACACTGGGTGCGGGCACCACGTGTTCAAATGCTGGTACCACACTGCGCCGACCACAGGGGCGCAATTAGCGAGACTACGCCTCGCTAATCCTGTAGTTTGTTGACTACGTGGCACATTAGAGACGCGTCTGGCGGCGGAAAAGAGATAAATGGAACTCAACCTGTTCTCGTCCGTCATCAGAGCGTCAGGTCCGCCCGCCGGCGTTATCGTCCGGCGGGTGAGGTACGACTGTGAGTATCGCCATACACCTTGGCTGTGGCTGTCCCTCGCTTGCGAGCTTGGTATACTCCCTGAACGGGAGCCCTCGACCGAGTCCCGTAAAGGTTTATGATAATTAAAAGCTCCCATAGCTCATTAACACATTGAAAGCAGAGCTGGTGAGCAAAATCATAAAGTATACTAATTAATTTAATTTATATTTAATTGTATTAAAATAAATTACTATAAATAAACACAAAATTATCATAATATAATCATAGAAAATATATATGTTTATTATGATTCAGCTATTAAATTATTTCATTAACAAATAAAAATAAGATAGGGCTACCTGAGCTTAACGGCGTTGAACATACAGCAATGAGAGGTTCAAGTGCCGACACGACAGAGACTGGGGGAAAACTACCCCGCCCCCGGGAACTACCTGGTCACCTGGTGCAACACCGGTAATCCGCCCTGGAAAGAGAATTTTCCGGGGATTAATGCTCATAGGGTTACACAAAAAAAACGGTACAAAATATGTGCCTCAAAACCGCCGGTCAACGAACCGTAGCACTCCACCACTACTTTTCGTTGTCCTTTAGTATCATATTAAAGATTTCAGCATATCTTTACCTGTCCAGAAGATTTAAGCATATCTTCTGAATCCTCATAAAGATGAAGCATATCTTTATTAAAGATGAAGTCTTTCAAGTATCCCTTTACACTTGAAACACTAGTAAGATTCCGGCATCTTTTTATCCCATAAAAAGTCTAAGCCTATCTTAATCTCTAATCTGACGTCACCCAGAAGCCCTCATAGATCGCCGTCTTGAAGGCCGTGATACCCTATTGTATCAATCAATTGTTTGGCAAATTATCGCGAATTGCAAATCAGTTAATATAACCACCCAAAGGTACAACCGCCGGGTTTTATATGCAATGTCAAACCAATTGTACCTGCCCCAGACCTCTTTGTAAAAAGGTCGCCAGGAGGGAAAGACTAAACAAACAAACGGCATTGTTTCAATGGCTTATTAAAGATTTCAGCATATCTTTAACTGTCCAAAAGAATTAAGCATAACTTTTTAATCCTCATAAAGATGAAGCATAATCTTTATTAAAGATGAAGTCTTTCAAGTAACCCTTTACACTTGAAACACTAGTAAGATTCAGGCATCTTTTTTATCCCATAAAAAGTCTAAGCCTATCTTAATCTCTAATCCGGCTTCTCCCAGAAGCCCTCATAGATCGCCGTCTTGAAGGCCGTGATACCCTATTCTATCAATCAATTGTTTGGCAAATTATCTCGAATCGCAAATCCGTTAATATAACCACCCGAAGGTACAACCGCCGGGTTTTATATACAAGGACCCCAATGGAAATACGCCTAATGGCCTTATTGGGCTATCCTTAGTTGGAATTATGCAAGGCTGGTACATGTCATATTTATAACATACTATGTGGTACCAACTCTGTAAATTGCTAACTGAATAAATATTATTATCAGTATTATTATTATTATTATTAATGTCAAACCAATTATACCTGCCCCAGACCTCTTTGTAAAAAGGTCACCGGGAGGTAAAGACCAAACAAACAGACAGCATTGTTGCAATGGCTTTGAAAAGC
The DNA here is from genome assembly GCA_032716605.1 of Paralithodes platypus. Lineage (NCBI taxonomy): Eukaryota > Metazoa > Arthropoda > Malacostraca > Decapoda > Lithodidae > Paralithodes > Paralithodes platypus. The sequence goes on from CM064559.1 coordinate 2,740,597, forward strand.
AGAGAAAACCAAGGCCAACAGTGGTCAGCCTGATCACCTAGAAAACTGAGTGGAGCCCCCCTCAACGGGAATAACTCAGGAAGCCTGATCCCAGGCTCGACCATAGAAAACGCAGTTTCTGATGAGCCCTCAAGCGACCAAACTCGTCGGGGTAACTTACCTATTTTAGCCATCCTGACTAAAACTCGGTAAACAAAAACGGTGTTCTCGGAGCAACAAGAAAAACGCCGGAAAGGTAACCCACACTAAACTATACATTACAGGAAGGCGTAATGCATAAAGCAATGAATAACACAGGAAGCCTGATCCCAGGCTCGACCACAGAAAACGCAGTTTCTTAGGAGCCCTCAAGCGACCAAACTCGTCGGGGTAACTTACCTATTGTGAGCCATCCTGACTAAAACTCGGTAAACAAAAACGGTGTTCTCGGAGCAACGAGAAAAAACGCCTACACCAAACGAGACATTTTAACACATTTCATACAAAGGGTGTGCGCAAAAATAGGGATACCTGAACAGGAGGGCGTAATGCATAAAGCAAAAACCGGGGCAAAGGTAGCCATGACAGAGACTGGTGGGATAATTACTCCAGGTTCTGCATAGACCCGCCGGGACCCAGCTCTGGAAAAAAATAAAATTTCCAGGAATTAATGCTCATAAGGGTAACCCAAACATGTTCGCACACAAGTGTTAAATAACCCGCCGGGTAACGAGACGTAATACTCAACGACGACAGCTCGCTACGCGGTGGGGTTTCCTAAGTAAAAGATTTCAGAATATCTTAATTTGTCCAAAAGATTTATGAATACCCTCTGACATAATATATAAAGACCAGCATGGCGTTTATAACTGATGAAGCCTTTCCGGTGGTGTTTGTTTCAAGATTCAATTTTGGAAAAAAAAAACTAAAAAAGACGCCGGCCCCCGAATTATCTCGTAGATCAAAAACTGGGAAGCCTGACAAATATACGAGATCTAACTTCTCCCTAAGTATCTTTTTAGATCGCCGTATGTTGAAGGCGGCGATACAAAACGTATCCCTCAATTGTCTGGTTAACTAACTGAATCGTAAATTCGTTATTCCCATCCCTCCAAGGAGCACCCGCCGGGTGTGAATATTAGTTTTTTTTTTAAACGTTAACCCCAATTGTGCCCTAAAGCGCCGTATGTTGAAGGAGGCGATACACAATGCATCCCTCAATTGTCTGGTCAACTAAACTGAATTTTGCAAATTCGGGCATACCACCCTTCCAGGTTGCACCCGCCGGATGATTTAAAGTTTAAAAGTTAACCCCAAATGTTCCTAACCCCACTTCTTTGTAAAAGATCGCCGGGGAGGAAATACAAAGATCGCGAATTGCAAATCAGTCAATATAACCACCCAAAGCTACAACCGCCGGGTTTTATATGCAATGTCAAACCAATTGTACCTGCCCCAGACCTCTTTGTAAAAAAGTCGCCGGGAGGGAAAGACTAAACAAACAAACGGCATTGTTTCAATGGCTTATTAAAGATTTCGGCATATCTTTCACCTGTCCAAAAGAATTAAGAATAACTTCTTAATCCTCATAAAGATGAAGCATATCTTTATTAAAGATGAAGTTTTTCAAGTATCCCTTTACACTTGAGACACTAGTAAGATTCAGGCATCTTTTTATCCCATAAAAAGTCTAAGCCTATCTTAATCTCTAATCCGGCTTCTCCCAGAAGCCCTCATAGATCGCCGTCTTGAAGGCCGTGATACCCTATTGTATCAATCAATTGTTTGGCAAATTATCTCGAATCGCAAATCCGTTAATATAACCACCCGAAGGTACAACCGCCGGGTTTTATATGCAATGTCAAACCAATTATACCTGCCCCAGACCTCTTTGTAAGAAGGTCGCCGGGAGGTAAAGACCAAACAAACAGACAACATTGTTTCAATGGCTTTGAAAAGCAGAGAAAACCAAGTCCAACAGGTGTCAGCCTGATCACCTAGAAAACTGAGTGGAGCCCCCCTCAACGGGAATAACTCAGGAAGCCTGATCCCAGGCTCGACCATAGAAAACGCAGTTTCTGATGAGCCCTCAAGCGACCAAACTCGTCGGGGTAACTTACCTATTTTAGCCATCCTGACTAAAACTCGGTAAACAAAAACGGTGTTCTCGGAGCAACAAGAAAAACGCCGGAAAGGTAACCCACACTAAACTATACATTACAGGAAGGCGTAATGCATAAAGCAATGAACACAGGAAGCCTGATCCCAGGCTCGACCACAGAAAACGCAGTTTCTTATGAGCCCTCAAGCGACCAAACTCGTCGGGGTAACTTACCTATTGTGAGCCATCCTGACTAAAACTCGGTAAACAAAAACGGTGTTCTCGGAGCAACGAGAAAAAACGCCGGAAAGGTAACCTACACCAAACGAGACATTTTAACACATTTCATACAAAGGGTGTGCGCAAAAATAGGGATACCTGAACAGGTATCAGGTACTTGTACAGGTACTTGTATTGAGTATTGTTCACATGTGTGGGGAGGTTCCTCTCACACTGCTCTCCTAGACAAAGTTGAAAGGAAGGCCTTTCGTATCATTAACTCCCGTCCACTCACCAACTCTCTGCAATCTCTCTCTCTCCGCCGCAATGTTGCATCTCTCTCGCTACTCTATCGCTACTATAATAATCAGTGTTCCTCAGAGCTATCCCACTGCATACCACCTCCTTTACGTAGGGCACGTGGTACCCGTCTTGCAACTCAATCCCACCCCTACTCTGTGCAACTCTCCAACCCAAGAGTGAAACGTTATCTCAAACTTTCTTCTACTCAACAGCTGAGCTCTGGAACTCTCTCCCAGAATCAGTCTTTCCCTCTTCCTATGACTTAAATTGCTTCAAACTCGTGTGTCCAGGCATTTTGGCTCGAACGTCCCTTGATTTTGGCCCTGTCACTCTTTCAACTATGGGGGAGGCAATCGCTATAGGCAGTTATGCCTTTTGCCTCCCTCAATCACATAGAAAAAAAAAAAAAAAAAAAAAAAAAAAGGAGGGCGTAATGCATAAAGCAAAAACCGGGGCAAAGGTAGCCATGACAGAGACTGGTGGGATAATTACTCCAGGTTCTGCATAGACCCGCCGGGACCCAGCTCTGGAAAAAAAGAAAATTTCCAGGAATTAATGCTCATAAGGTTAACCCAAACATGTTCGCACACAAGTGTTAAATAACCCGCCGGGTAACGAGACGTAATACTCAACGACGACAGCTCGCTACGCGGTGGGGTTTCCTAAGTAAAAGATTTCAGAATATCTTAATTTGTCCAAAAGATTTATGAATACCCTCTGACATAATATAAAGACCAGCATGGCGTTTATAACTGATGAAGTCTTTCCGGTGGTGTTTGTTTCAAGATTCAATTTTGGAGAAAAAAATAAATAAAAAAGACGCCGGCCCCCGAATTATCTCGTAGATCAAAAACTGGGAAGCCTGACAAATATACGAGATCTAACTTCTCCCTAAGTATCTTTTTAGATCGCCGTATGTTGAAGGCGGCGATACAAAACGTATCCCTCAATTGTCTGGTTAACTAACTGAATCGTAAATTCGTTATTCCCATCCCTCCAAGGAGCACCCGCCGGGTGTGAATATTAGTTTTGTTTTAAACGTTAACCTCAATTGTGCCCTAAAGTGCCGTATGTTGAAGGAGGCGATACACAATGCATCCCTCAATTGTCTGGTCAACTAAACTGAATTTTGCAAATTCGGGCATACCACCCTTCCAGGTTGCACCCGCCGGATGATTTAAAGTTTAAAAGTTAACCCCAAATGTTCCTAACCCCACTTCTTTGTAAAAGATCGCCGGGGAGGAAATACAAAGATCGCGAATTGGGCGGGTGCCCAACCACGAAAAGGGTTGAAATAGGGGAGCTATCCCCCCGCCAAAGGCGGCTTTCTAGGGCCTTTCCTAGCTGATGCTGAGAGGATTGGGTTCTAGTCATGTGGTGATGGGCTGGTCTATCAGAGTGAGAACTGAGCGATCTCTGCCATACCCATAGCTTACTCTGACTGTTCCTTTTACTTATATATTTTCTAGATCTCAAGTGATGGCGTCTCTTGCGTGGATTGACCTCCTAATCTACCAAGATTGGAAGCCAAAGCGTCACATCTTTCCTTTGCCCCTCAACTTTCTCTTCATAATTGCTGAGGGGTACAGGGCCCTGGGTGGGGCTTTGGTTTCCCGGGCGTTTCCGCACTCTCCTCAGCTCCCCGCCATGGAGTGGCTTCGGTCACCCAGGCTTTATTGTGGTCGGCAGGGAGGGTTCTGTGGGGGCGCTCGGTTATGGCCTTGGCCTTGCTCGGGGCCTTGGGGCTGTTCGGCCAGACAGCCTGAGGAACAACAACAACAACCACCCAAAGCTACAACCGCCGGGTTTTATATGCAATGTCAAACCAATTGTACCTGCCCCAGACCTCTTTGTAAAAAAGTCGCCGGGAGGGAAAGACTAAACAAACAAACGGCATTGTTTCTATGGCTTATTAAAGATTTCAGCATATCTTTCACCTGTCCAAAAGAATTAAGAATAACTTCTTAATCCTCATAAGATGAAGCATATCTTTATTAAAGATGAAGTTTTTCAAGTATCCCTTTACACTTGAGACACTATTAAGATTCAGGCATCTTTTTACCCCATAAAAAGTATAAGCCTATCTTAATCTCAAATCCGGCTTCTCCCAGAAGCCCTCATAGATAGCCGTCTTGAAGGCCGTGATACCCTATTGTATCAATCAATTGTTTGGCAAATTATCTCGAATCGCAAATCCGTTAATATAACCACCCGAAGGTACAACCGCCGGGTTTTATATGCAATGTCAAACCAATTATACCTGCCCCAGACCTCTTTGTAAAAAGGTCGCCGGGAGGTAAAGACCAAACAAACAGACAACATTGTTTCAATGGCTTTGAAAAGCAGAGAAAACCAAGTCCAACAGGTGTCAGCCTGATCACCTAGAAAACTGTGTGGAGCCCCCCTCGACGGGAATAAACCAGGAAGCCTGATCCCAGGCTCGACCATAGAAAACGCAGTTTCTGATGAGCCCTCAAGCGACCAAACTCGTCGGGGTAACTTACCTATTTTAGCCATCCTGACTAAAACTCGGTAAACAAAAACGGTGTTCTCGGAGCAACGAGAAAAACGCCGGAAAGGTAACCCACACTAAACTATACATTACAGGAGGGCGTAATGCATAAAGCAATGAATAACACAGGAAGCCTGATCCCAGGCTCGACCACAGAAAACGCAGTTTCTTATGAGCCCTCAAGCGACTAAACTCGTCGGGGTAACTTACCTATTTTGAGCCATCCTGACTAAAACTCGGTAAACAAAAACGGTGTTCTCGGAGCAACGAGAAAAAACGCCGGAAAGGTAACCCACACCAAACGAGACATTTTAACACATTTTATACAAAGGGTGTGCGCAAAAATAGGGATACCTGAACAGGAGGGCGTAATGCATAAAGCAAAAACCGGGGTAAAGGTAGCCATGACAGAGACTGGTGGGATACTTACTCCAGGTTCTGCATAGACCCGCCGGGACCCAGCTCTGGAAAAAAGAAAATTTCCAGGAATTAATGCTCATAAGGTTAACCCAAACATGTTCGCACACAAGTGTTAAATAACCCGCCGGGTAACGAGACGTAATACTCAACGACTACAGCTCGCTACGCGGTGGGGTTTCCTAAGTAAAAGATTTCAGAATATCTTAATTTGTCCAAAAGATTTATGAATACCCTCTGACATAATATATAAAGACCAGCATGGCGTTTATAACTGATTAAGTCTTTCCGGTGGTGTTTGTTTCAAGATTCAATTTTGGAAAAAAAAAACTTAAAAAAGACGCCGGCCCCCGAATTATCTCGTAGATCAAAAACTGGGAAGCCTGACAAATATACGAGATATAACTTCTCCCGAAGTATCTTTTTAGATCGCCATATGTTGAAGGCGGCGATACAAAACGTATCCCTCAATTGTCTGGTTAACTAACTAAATTGTAAATTTGTTATTCCCATCCCTCCAAGGAGCACCCGCCGGGTGTGAATATTAGTTTAAAAAACGTTAACCCCAATTGTGCCCTAAAGCGCCGTATGTTGAAGGAGGCGATATACAATGCATCCCTCAATTGTCTGGTCAACTAAACTGAATTTTGCAAATTCGGGCATCCCACCCTACCAGGTTGCACCCGACGGGTGATTTAAAGTTTAAAAGTTAACCCCAATTGTTCCTAACCCCACATCTTTGTAAAAGATCGCCGGGGAGGAAATACAACAACAGCATAGTTTTATATTGGCTTTGCAAAACCGAAAAAACTACAAACAACACGTGTCCGTATGAACACTGTTAGATGGGTACAGCCAACCCACCGGGAATCAGAAGGAGCCTGAAACAGGCACCCCAGAGACGCAGTCCTGGGGAGCCACAGACACCCACTCGCCGGGGAAACAAGCCTGTTTTTAAACCATGCGTTGCCAAAACTCGGCCACCAGCCGGGGTTATCAAGGTGAAACCGAGAAAAACCCGCCAGAAAAAACCCACCCCGTCCAGATACCATCTGAACGCACCACCGGACCGAGGCGTAGCCAAAACACAACTAACGCCGGGCCCAACATAGTCCGTGGAATTAGCCAATACACAACTAACCCAGGACACATAAATAGTCCGTGGAATTAGCCAATACACAACTAAACCAGGACACACATCACACAGTAGTACATATTTAGAAAATAAATCAATAACACTTGTATATGTGGTAAAGCTACGAGAGGCTGGCTAGGCCTAGGCAGACGGATAACATTAACATGTCGGAATATAAACAAAAAGCACTGAATTATATCACAACAGGAACCACCGCCAACGCACCACTGTAGCAAATACTTCCGGCAAAGGGAAGAACTGACTCGGGACCCAGAAAAAACTTCACTAAGTGAAGAAAAATACGCTGGGAACGTCAGCAAAAATACGCTACCTCATCAGAAAGATAAAAGGAAGCAATAACGCGTAATGAAAGCCGCCTGCATCACAAAGCTAGCTAATTGCGAAAAAGTTCACCTGTCCACAACCGGACCACGAGGGTACATCCGAAATAGATGCCCCAAACACACGACCCAAAATACACTGCACTGCGGGCAACCAGCCCAGGACACTCCTGCTACGCATATCCTAACCTTACTCGATACATCCCGGAGTAAACAAATGAGAAAAAACTCACTAGGGACGCAGCAAATGCGGAACCAGCGGAGCGTGGAGAGACACGTCCGGGCCGGCTGACCGCAGAGCAGAGAAGGAAGAATGACGCCTGAATCAGCGTCTGGTCAAAGATCCACACAAGTACATCCACGATATGATGGAAAGCTTATTGGATAGTTATTCTTATTTTCTTTTTGTTTTTTATTTTTTACGAAGTTTTTTCGTAGTGAGAACCCAATTCATAATGACTGAAGCCATGAGTGAGGTCGCGTGCGCTCATGATGAAGGCTCCTCAGATTTTAAATGCTCTGCGCGGTAGATTCAAACTACGGCGGATTAGTGTTTGAAGAGGATGCCTTATGTAATAGGCATGTTCGTCAATGATGGAGGGGCCACTAATAAATAGAGGAAATTATAGGGGCCTGAAAATGCTTGACCAAATCATGAAGGTCTGTGAGAGAGTCCTTGAGGGTTTGATCAGGCAAAGCATCTCTATTGATGATATGCAGTTTGGTTTTATGCCAGGACGTGGTACAACCGATGCTATCTTCATAGTCAGGCAGATTTTTTTTTTTTTTTTTCTATATTCAAACTACTGTACTCCCTCTCGGGCATAGGCTGAGAGCCTGTACATTCCACCGCTCAACACGGTGAAGCCCGTGAGGTCTTGTACCAGTCTGGAGAGTGAGACATGTGAAGCATCCATTCATGGCTCGAAGCAGCTCCATCTCTGAAACGGCTGGTTGCTTCGTTCAAGTGCTTCACTGTCTCACCCTCCAGACTCAGACCCTCACTCTCAGATACAGGAAAGATACTTACTAAAAGGCAGGGATCTTTACTTTGTGTTTGTAGACCTGGAGAAGGCCTTTGATAGGGTGCCTAGAGATGTTGTGCAGTGGGCTATGAGGAAACTTGGTATGGAAGAGTGGCTGGTGCGTGTGATAATGAAGATGTATGAGGATTCGCGAAGTGCGGTGAGGGTGAAGGGTATACTGAGTGATGAGTTCGCAGTCTGTGTTGGAGTCCATCAGGGTTCAGTGTTAAGCCCCCTCCTCTTTATTATGGTCTTGGAGGCACTGTCTAGAGTTTTTAGAGGCGGACTCCCGTTGGAACTGATTTATGCAGACGATTTAGTCCTAATAGCTGACAGTATGCAAGATGCTGAGGCCAAATTCAGAGAGTGGAGAGAGGGCATGGCGAGCAAGGGTTTAAGAGTCAATATTAACAAACCCAAGGTTATGCATTGTAGATTGAGACGAGGCAATGTGGAAAAGAGCGGTGCATACCCATGTGCAGTGTGTGGAAAGGGAGTGGGCGTTAACTCAATTCAATGTAGCATCTGTCGATGTTGGGTACACCATGGGAGTAAGAACTGTAGTAGAATAAAGGGATCCTGCCGAAGGATAAGTCAGAAATAGATAAATTTGAGTGCGTAGTGTGCAAAGGCGAGCTTGTGTTAAGTGATGATCCTGTGGCTGTGAATTTTGGAAATGAGTCTTTGGAGTTGGTGAACAAGTTTTGTTACCTAGGAGATACCATCTCTGCCGGTGGTGGGGCCGAGGCTGCCACTGTTGCTAGAATTAGGTGTGGCTGGGGGAAGTTCAGAGAATTGATGCCAATCCTGACCATGAAAAGAATGCCTCTCCCCCTGAAGGGAAAGGTGTATGCCTCATGTGTTAGAAGTGCAATGACGTATGCCTCAGAAACATGGGCCGTTAAAGTAGAGGATGTCAACAGAATGGAGCATAATGAGATGAGAATGGTGAGATGGATGTGTGGGGCCAGGCTACAGGATAGAATAACAAATGTTGAGCTGAGGAGACGTTTAGGTATAAAGAGTATTAGCGAGGTGATGCGTACAAGTAGACTGGGATGGTATAGACATGTGGAGAGAATGGATGAACAAAATTGGGTGAAAAAATGCAGGTCTGTGATTGTGGAGGGAGCTGCACCAAGGGGTGGACCGAGGAAGACCTGGGATCGGACTATACGCGCCAATCTCAAATCCAAGAACTTGACAAGTGAAGCAGCCCTTAACAGGGTTGCCTGGAATGCCGCCATTAGGACAAGAGACTGAAACTGCACTTATGTGTGGAACATTCAGTCTTAAAATGTTATATTTATTAGTGGCCCCTCCATCATTGACGAACATGCCTATTACATAAGGCATCCTCTTCAAACACTAATCCGCCGTAGTTTGAATCCACCGCGCAGAGCATTTAAAAACTGAGGAGCCTTCATCATGAGCGCACGCGACCTCACTCATGGCTTCAGTCATTATGAATTGGGTTCTCACTACGAAAAAACTTCGTAAAAAATAAAAACAAAAAGAAAATAAGAATAACTATCCAATAAGCTTTCCATCATATCGTGGATGTACTTGTGTGGATTTCTGACCAGACGCTGAATCAGGCGTCATTCCTCCTTCTTTGCTCTGCGCTCAGCCTGCCCGGACGTTCCTTTCAGGCTCCGCTGGTTCCGCATTCGTGGCGTCCCTAGTGAGTTTTTTCTCATTTGTTTACTCTGGGATGTATCGAGTAAGGTTAGGATAGGCGTAGCAGGAGTGTCCTGGGCTGGTTGCCCGCAGTGCAATGTATTTTGGGTCGTATGTATGGGGCATCTATTTCGGATGTACCCTCGTGGTCCTGTTGTGGACACGTGAACTTTTCACAGTTTGGTTTAGTTGGTGTTGCAGGCGGCTTTCATTACGCGTTAATAATTGCTGCCTTTTATCCTTCTGATGAGGTGAGCTGTGTGTTTGCTGACGTTCCCAGCGTATTTTTCTTCACTTAGTGAAGTTTTTTCTGGGTCCGTGTCAGGCTTCCCGGGGTTGGGAAGTTATCGCTTCGGTGGTGTGTTGGCGGTGGTTCCTGTTGTGATATTCCAGTGTGTGTTTATATTTCAACTATTTTCATGCCGTCTACCTAGGCCTAGCCAGCCGCTCGTAGCTTTGCCACATGTCTAGTGTTATTATTTATTTTATAAATATGCCCTACTGTGTCATGTGTATCCGGGTTTTAGTTGTGTATTGGCTAATTCCTCGGACTATATTGTTTCCTGGTTTAGTTGTGTATTGGCTAATTCCACGGATTATGTTGTGACCTTGGTTAGTCGTGCGTGTCTCTCCTCGTGTCGTTTTGTTCAGATGGTGTCTGTTCAGGGTGGGGTTTGCCTTCCGGCGGGTTTTTCTCGGTTTCACCGTGAAAAATCCTGACCGATGAGCAGTGTTAGGCCACACGTGGTTGTTAACACTGGCTGGTTCCCCGGCGAGGGGAGGTGTCTGTGGCTCTCCAGGACTGCGTATCTGTGGGTGCCTGGTTTCAGGCCTCCTTTATAATTCCCGGCGGGATGGCTGTACCCATCCTTACATATATATTTAGTTATATATAAAGAAACGACGTTCGTGAGAACACTCGTTTTTTATAGGTTTTTCTACCTGGTTTACGACAAACCACGGGGAAAACCTAGCTGTTGTTTAGGCGTTCCTCCCCGGCGATCTTTTACAAAGTAGTGGGGTCAGGAACTTGTGGGGTTAACTTTTAGACTTCTCACCCGGCGGGTGCACCTTAGCAGGGTGGGATAAAACGACTTAGGTCTCTTATAGTTAACCAATCCATGTGAGTGATACTCTGTGTATCGCTGCCTTTACTCTTACGGCATTTGAAGGATCAGTGAGGTTTAACCAAATCGATTTCCACACCCGGCGGGTGTCCCTAAGTAAAGGAACTAAGGAATTTATAAACAAATTCAATTTCGATTAACCTTAATTGGGTGATACTTTCAGTATCGCCGCCTTCTAATTTACGACGATCGTTTGGGACAATTCGTTAAAAAATCAGATCTCGTATATTCCTGCCCTGGGCTATTCTACTAAAATATTTCAAGGGCCGGCGTCTTTATGAGGGGGGGCTTTGTTACAAAATTGAATCTTGAGACAGTCACCACCTCCTACAGACTATTAGTGCCATACTGGACCATTATATCAGAGGGTATTCTTCATGTTCTTAGCTAAGAAGACTTGTTTAGCCTCTTTATACCCAGCCGCGTGGCGAGATGTGTTAGCTGTGTCTTTGCATCCCGTTACCCGGCGGGTTATTAACACTTGTATGCGAACACTTGGGTTAACCTTATGAGCATTAATTCCTGGAAATTTTCTTTATTTTTCCAGAGCTGAGCTCCGGCGGACCAATACAGACCCGGCGGTAGTTCCTCTCACCAGTCTCTGTCATGGCTAATGTGACCCCAGTTTTTGCCCTGTGCATTACCCCTACTTGCGCGGGTATCCCAATTTTTGCACATACCCTTTGCATAAGGTGTGTTAGATGTCTAGACCGTTCAAGGGGTCTCTGGGTTACACGTAATTGTTCTTTTTGCTCCCAATTAACCAATAAAGTCCTGTGTGACAATGACAAGACCGCGGCGGTAGCGTTGAGAGAGGTCAGACAACAAATGTCGGCCTACACTACCATTGTCGCACATAAGTCACTTCAATGTGACAACGTCCCACTTTGGGATAAGTTGCTGTCAGAGCACCCTCCCCCTAAACGTACCTCTAGAGTAAGGGGTTTTAAGCCGACAGAGACTAGCCGGGTTTCTGTATCGTCTGTGGAGACGTTTAAACGCCCGAGAGAGCCTACTCCCCCGGCAGCCACCTCCTCGTCGCAGGCGAGATCGAGGTCAAGGTCACCCCTCTTCCCCGGCTAGTAAGAAGTGCAAGACTGAAGCTTCCCCCAGGGGCCATGGTGGTGATTCTTCCAAACCTAGGTCCAGTTCGCGGTCACACCGTAGCCACAAATCCTCCAAAAAGGATTCCCATAAGAAGTCCTCTCGACATTCTTCTAAGTCTAGTGCATCTCATCGTACCTCTACACCTGACAATGTTTCTGTTACAGCCTCAGAGTATAGTGAAGCGCCTGTCCCTAAACAAGATTTACCTATTGATATTTTAACCCTAGAAATGGAGAGTTCAGGATATTCAATAATTGAGAATGTTTCAGACTCTCAAGAGAGCGTAGGCCAGAGCCTCGGTGTTTGGCGATTTGCTCAGCCAGGGTCTGTCCATCCACGTCCGACTCATACGAGTCACACAGTAGCCGATGTCCACAGGGACGCGGCGACCCCATCCTCTATCCCTGATTTATCTTGGAAACAAGGTGCCCCTGCCTCGGCGGGGTCTTCTCAGGAGGATCGGGAGGAACAAGATGAAGTGTCATTAATTTCAGATAGGGAAGGACAAGGGTCAGGCTCAGGCCTGGACGCCGCCCATGATAATACTAATTCACCTGAAAGTTCTGCACCTAACCAGTTTGTACAGCACAAGAAATTGATGGGTTACTTACTCATGCTCTATCAAAATTCTTTAATCAACAACGAGAAAACCCCACAATGGACTTGGGGGCTCCCTTGACAGGTTCTGCGGTACGGCCTCTGATAACGTCAATCGATTTATCTAAGATTCCTAACCCTCCTACTCTGTCACCGGCAGGGAGCTCTAAGCCAGCTACGGCGGCATTCACTACGTCAAATGTCAGGGTCATTACGGATGTTAATCCACCCCCTCTAGACAAAGCGCCTCTTAGAAAGGTAGCTATGCCCCTGCTTTATGGGCCAGACGAGTCATGGGTCCCTTTGAACCCCTCTAAGCCAGAGCTTGCCCAGCCTACCTTGTCAGGGGAACTCCCGGTACCACGTGAGTGGTTTATCCAGGGAAATAAGTCTAAGAAATTAAGGGCATTGGATGCCTTGGGTAATGTTTTGGACGTAAATATCAAGGCTATACCTAGTTATTATTATCAGGATTATTTTGTTTATGCATCTAAGCCTGCTTTACCCCCTGCCTCAGCTTCAAAACTTTTTTCAGACTGGTCTAAGCTGGATGGGTTTAATGATATTAAGGCTCTGTTGGCTATTACTCCTGAACTAGATTTACAGACCGTCACAGACGAGACAGCTAATCCAGTGTTGAAGGTGGGACAGTTAGGACCAGGACCTTGGGTGGATTGGGAGGTAGAGGCTCAAAACTTTGCAACCACTTTCACTTCTAAATCTTCCCACCAGATCCCTCAGGATACACATTCATGGTTCTCAATGCCGGTAGGTTCTGCCGGCGGAGTTCCGTCAGCTTTATTTTCCTTTTTAGCTGCCCCTAAGATTAATCTTTGTGAACTAAAGGAACCATTCATTACCCCTACCCCTTCTCACCTAGACAGAGAATTTAGGCTAAGGGGAAAAGCTTTCCGCCTGTTTTCACAGTACATAGTTTCTCAACAGGTGGCTAAGTCTTTACTCAGGTCTACTCAGGCAATCGCAGACGCGGATGCTCGAAGATCAGTTGAATTATCCCGGCGTCTGATTCTTCAGTCGTCAATTCAATCCTTAGGTGACATACGCACAGCCTTACTTGAGGCGGTGCGAGCACGACAGGATCTTAGAATGTCATTAGTTCGCAAGCTGCCTGATCGCATTGCTAACCAGGTGGTAATGTCCCCAGTACTTACACCTTCTTTAATGTCCCCTGATGTATGGCGAACAGTGTTTAACATGGCACAGGCCGTGAAGCACAGTCCCGCACAGGCTAAGAACATGTCAATATCATTTTAAATCATGTCAAAACTCTAGGCTTCAAGGTAAATCTGGTAAAGTCAAACCTTGTTCCCTCAAGAGTAATTCAGTGGATAGGGCTGGTCTGGGACACCGCCGCTCTCACTCTGAGTCAGAGTGTGGACAATCGCAACAGGTTTCGCAGGAAACTGTTCAGGTTTCTTCACAGTCTGACTACGACACGAAGAGTCTGGGAGTCTCTGGTCGGCTCTCTCAACTGGATTCAGCTAACTGTCAAGTTGGGCCGGTTGAAAGTAAAACGATTAATATTGGAGGGCAACAAATATTTCCCACTCTTACCGGCGGGAAAATTATGGCCCATACCAAAATTAATCCACACCTTACTAGCGGTCTGGGCGAAGAGGGAAACATTGCACTCAATCATGTCATGGACCTCTCCTCCTCCAACGGTATGGGTAGACACGGATGCGTCAGGCACCATAGGGTGGGGATTTCAGTCAAATCAGGGGCACCAGGGTCAGGGACTTTGGTCCCACTTAGAAATCTCTCACATAAATGTCAAAGAGTTACTAGTCCCATTGTATTTCCTTCAGGCTCACGGCCCGGCGTTACGGGGCAAGTCAGTGGCCTTCAGAATGGACAATCTGAATGCAGTTCACTGTATTCAGAAACAAGGGTCAACGAGGTCAAGGAAGTTGCTACTCGTGTCGGAAGAGATTTTTGTTCTAGCCACCAGTCTAGATATTTATCTTCACGCATCTTATCTCCCAGGCGTAGCGAACGTCTGGGCAGACGCTCTGTCCCGGAGACAGAGCACGACAGTAGAATGGGAGCTCAAGCAACCCATTTTCGACCTAATGATTGCGGAGCTCTCCCATCCACAAGTGGATCTTTTTGCGTCCGAGGAGACTCACAAGCTCCCTCTATACCTCACCCGCCGGACGATAACGCCGGCAGGGGGCCAGACGCCCTAGTGACAGACTGGAACAGATGGAGCTCCATCTATCTGTTTCCACCGCCAGATGCGTCACTAATGTGCCACGTAGTGAACAAACTACGAGTTTATCGAGGCTTAGTCTCGCTAATCGCGCCCCTGTGGCCAGCGCAGGTGTGGTGCCAGCAGTTAATAATGTGGTGCCCGGACCCGGTATCGCTCCCGGTCGGGTACTTCCACTTAGACACGATTGGCAACCTAGAGACCTCGCTGACTTTTGCATTATGGACATTCAGGAGGCCAAGTGGCTAGCACCATACGGTAGGGATGTGACCAATAAATTGCTCAATCAATATACTCAGTCTACTAAGCGACAATATCAATCTCATTGGAAAGCTTTTACTTCTTGGATTGTTAGAACGGAACAAACTGTACCCTCAGTGGCATTGGTTTTTAATTACTTGAACTATCTGTTTGAGCAGAAACGTTTATCTGTGGTTACTTTGAAGAATCACTTAACTGCGATTAGAGTGCCCTTTTTCGACCTTACAGGTCTATCCATACCGGTGGCGGAGGAAACAGGATTTATGAGAGCGTGTTTTAAACTCCGCCCACCTCCCCGTCAGCTCATGCCTACTTGGTCTCTGGACAAAGCTTTGTCTTTACTTCATTCTCGTCTGTATCAAAATACTGCAGACTTTGCTTTAATCTTAAAGAAGGCAGTTTTCCTTTTGGCTTTGGCCACCGGAAACAGAGTGTCTGAGCTGGCGGCGATGAGCAACACACCTAATTGTCTTAGGTTTGGTAGACTTAATGATTCAATTTCCATTGCACCCTCCCCGGCGTTTGTAGCCAAGAATGAGCATAGTGCACACGTGTTTTCTGAATTCACGGTGCCGGCGTTAAAAAGGGGAAAGGTGCATCATAATTTATGTCCAGTGCAAGCTCTAACCAAATATTTAAGAATAGCTCCTCATAACCCCCAAGGTGCTTTATGGGTAGCGAGTACGGGTAAACGCTTACTTAAACGGCGATTAGCCTCTCTTCTAGTAGAAGTCATTAAAGAGAGTAATCCCGGCGTTGTGGGTAGGGCCCACGATTTACGCAAGTGGGCGGCCTCTTTACGTTTCCTGAAAAACTTTTCAGTTGAAGATATTGCGTCCACACAGTTGTGGGCGTCTAATCATACGTTTCTCTCTAGATACTTGTCAGTTGCTCTAGACAAACCTTCCTTACCATGTATAGCTTTAAGGCAGAGGGTCTAGGTGGCCCTGCAGTCACTTATGTTTATTTTCAAGGAAAGGGGGGGGGGGGGGGTGCAGTCAGTTGACATAGGACACCCTAGACCCCGCCGGAGTATGAGAACTGTGATACAATTTAAGGTTGAAATGTGATATGAAAATTTCTCTGAGAGAATTTGTGCTAGTACAAAGTTTAGTACAAAACAACGGTGTTGTTATAGTAGTTTTAGCTGCGAAAGCAATGTAACATTAGTTCAATGGAGTTCATTAGCAATTGATCTCCACATGTATTTTGGGGTTTATGATGTGCACATATAAACTTATAACTTATTATTTGTCACCACTCGTTGAGTGGGGTGCCTTTTGTAACTACAGATCTGTGTTCAGAATCTTCAGGGTTACCTATTTTTGTCAGGCAGGCTTCTTTGAAGCACGCACCTGCCTGAACCCCCTTTTTTGTATATTTCCGGCCTACGCCGTATTAAATACATTTTTCAAAAGTAAGAATACTATGTGGTTGTTTTTATTATCTGCTTTTCTAGAGTTATGATATGATTACGAATGTCCCCCTCCAGTCTTAGATATCAGGCATGTTCGTCAATGATGGAGGGGCCACTAATAAATTATAGGTTTGACTCCTGTAAGGAGATTAGGAAAACCTAATATTTAGTAGTGGCCCCGTAATCATTGACGACTGGGGCCCTCCCGACCGTCCCCTTCCCATTCGTTGATGTATTAAGGATTTTGGTTTACTTGATATGTCAGTGAAGGAGGAATGACGCCTGATTCAGCGTCTGGTCAGAAATCCACACAAGTACATCCACGATATGATGGAAAGCTTATTGGATAGTTATTCTTATTTTCTTTTTGTTTTTATTTTTTACGAAGTTTTTTCGTAGTGAGAACCCAATTCATAATGACTGAAGCCATGAGTGAGGTCGCGTGCGCTCATGATGAAGGCTCCTCAGTTTTTAAATGCTCTGCGCGGTGGATTCAAACTACGGCGGATTAGTGTTTGAAGAGGATGCCTTATGTAATAGGCATGTTCGTCAATGATTACGGGGCCACTACTAAATATTAGGTTTTCCTAATCTCCTTACAGGAGTCAAACCTATAGTATGTATGTACATGGATCTGGTGCACCAAACAGGCGGTCGGTAATGTTCTAGATTGGCTGTATGTCACTGTGATAACCAGTTACACTTTCCAACATTAATATGAGTCAAGGTGGTTGACAATATTGAATATATTCTGGGGCACCAGCAAGGGTCTGGTTCAACTAATATTAAAAAAAAAAAAAAAAAAAACAGCAAGGATATACATATCCTACCTGTACTGTAGTTATATTGTATAACTTGCAAAATTATGAGTTACATATTGTAACTCAGTGGTCTGGTTAAACTATTCATCAAGAAAATAACTTGCAAAATAAACAAACCAAAACAGGGACGACACAATAAAAAGGCAAAAGAACTTATCAAAATCATATAAAAGAAAAAGAGGAGTGTGCTGTTCCTAACACTATCATATGGTAATGTAAAACTTGTAAAATAAACAAACCAGAACTGGGACGACACAAGATAAACGAAAAGGAACTAATAAAAATCGCTATGTGGAAATAACGCTTAATCAAATCAAATTTGAAATAAAAGAACACAATCCACCACATAGGGTGTACATCACTACATGCGCAAGTTAATTTATTTCCCAAGCAAACTAATCGCACACATAACAATGCACTATCGTCATGTTCAAGGAATTAGTCAGTTTGGGAAGTACAGGACGTTTTGGTAAATTTTACTAAATTCTGTATGAATAAAGAAACTACAATTTGTATCAAATTTCATAATAAGGTAATTTGCAATTTGACAAGATATCTACAATAATTCTAAAAACATACAGCACTCTAACGATTTTGTGGTAATGTGGTGTTAGAGCCAGGAACTATCACACAACTGTTATGTCGCAGTTGTGGATTATTCTCTCTGTTTGGCATGATCAAGGTTCACATGTACAGCTACTGACAAATGTTTGTGAGCTATATCAATTTTCTTTATATAAATATTATAAACATTGACATTAGTCACTAAACTTCTTGTAATAATTATAATTATGTTTACTATTCATTGATTATAAGCTTAATTTGAAGCTAGATAACTTTACTTAGTAAGAGAAAACATCACCATTAACTTTGCAATGCTCTTCCAACACTTTTCCTTAACGTTACAATCTGTTAACTAAACTTTCGCCGTACAGTGGAGCCCCCATTTTCGCCACAGCAGTCTTCGCTGTTTCAAATTTCGCGGCACACACCAAATATTCCCAATTTCCATTTTTGCTAAAAAGGTCAATCTTCGCACAAAAATCTCAGTCGAAACCCGAAAAAAGAGCAAAAATAATGAAACTCAACATAAAACTAGAAAACAAACAAAAGCAATAAAAAAAAGTTTAACATAACTAAAAGAATCTGCCAGGTGTTTGCCGCTTAGAGACGAAATCCGAGTGAATCCGAGATCCGATCGTCAAATGCGCAAGATGCCGCCATCTTTGTATGACGTCATCACTAAGCAGACGCTTGCAGTTTAGCTATAGTATCTGTGTTGACAAAACAACCGTTTGCAAGCTTTATTGTGCCTGAACCCCTTATCTCTCGCGTTTATTATAACCTCTAGTACATCTGGTGATAGGGATGGTGGGCCTGGTGGTAGCAATGAAGGAAATCCATGCTCAAAACACAGCAAAGGCCAGTCCATGTCGGACGAAAGAGGTGGAAATGCCTAGACGATATTAGGCTAGGCTAAATATGACAATGATTTAAAATAAAGTCTATGTGGTAAGTGATCTTCTCATAATATGTATTTATTGGATGTATTTGGGGCGAAATGGGTACTTGAGGGGTGACTGGACGAATTTAGAACCTAGGCCTAGCCTAGGCCTAAAAAAAATCCAATGATAGAACAATGCCCCAATCAACAGTATTTATAATGCACCTAAGTTTTATGGTTAGGACTGTTATTTAGCCATGTCTACATTATTATTTACAATGCATAAGATTTAGGCCTACTTTATGTAGACAAAAAACATGTTTTCAAAGGCTAAAATTGGAAAAAAGTGCAACTTTTAGAATGAGCACGGAACCGATTAGAATTTTCCCCATAAGAACAGTGCCCCGATTTTGGCCGTTTCAATCTTAGCTCGATTTCTACGGAACCAATCAGGAGCTAAGATGGAGGCTCCACTGTATACTTGAACTGGTTACAAAGTTAATGCTAACTTTTGCACTAAAAAGGGCCAAATAGAACACCCCTGGTAACCTGAATGATACTAGGTACAGGTCTCCCTCACAATCCGATGCCCCGATTTACCATATTATTTTTTTTTTACGAGTTTGTTTGGATTTTGGCTGGTCCAAGAACTCGTCCCCATTTACCCAATTAATTTTAGGGTTTGCTAAATGATTTTGCTATTTAAGATCAGGTTTTCAGGAACACCCCGATTTATGATATTATTATAGTTTTTTAGGAGTTTGTGTTAGGATTTTGGCTGGTCCGAGAACGCATCCCCATTTTACCCCATTATTTTTAGGGTTTGCTATATGATTTGTCTATATAAGATCGGGTTTTCAGGAACATAACACATTCGTAAATCGAGGGAGATCTGTACGGTACCAAGCACGGTAACTGACTCGACACAGGCTC
Organism: Paralithodes platypus; assembly: GCA_032716605.1. Lineage (NCBI taxonomy): Eukaryota > Metazoa > Arthropoda > Malacostraca > Decapoda > Lithodidae > Paralithodes > Paralithodes platypus. The sequence continues at coordinate 2,760,249 of CM064559.1, forward strand.
CAAAGGACAAAGACACAGATATAAACACTGGCAAAGATCAACCTACACCCTGTTCCAAATAAATACAGGTCTCCCTCGATTTACGATTGGGTTAAGTTCCTAAAAATCCGATCTTAACCTTTCCAGCCCGGGTGTCCTTTTAAAAGGACGGCGTGGCAGATGGGCCGGTACCCGGGTGTCCTTTTAAAATCCCTGTGCTTGAAAGCGTGCTTTGAAATTCGCGCAGCCAAAATTTACTTTGCAGGGGCGATCGCAGCGCCACCAAGCCTCAACTACTACCGTTATCAGTTCCAAAGTGGCCGCCATAGCGAGTTATAGTGAAATCATGAATTCCGACGCGTCCGATTCTGTGCAACCTCCCGCGCGCCCCACTGCTACCCCGCTCGCAACTTTGACGCCTGTTGCAACCGAGAAGAAAGCTCAACGAAAGAAAGTGAAACGTTTGTTGAGTGATAGTGCTATACAGAGAACTTTTTGCCCTTGAAGAGAGCAGTGGCGAAAGCTTGGTGGACAAAGAACAATTTATAAGTGCAAGCGAAGATGACGATTTCGTTGGCTTTGGAGACGACGACAATGTAGATTTATTTGAGGGGGGAGACAGTAGTGAAGAACCTGATGTGGAAGTGTTTCAGGAAGGTGCTATTGAACTTCCAAGTGTACTAGAACCTAGGTCTACCCCGTCGCCATCTTTGCTAGGTCAGGCTAGGCCTAGCCCTAGCCCTAGCCCAGGACCTTCCCCTTTGCCTGCCCGTACGCCCTTGAAAGTGGGCAAATATTTCTATAAACAATCTTTGGTGAAAAGTGCAGCTAAAAAAGCACGCAGGGCAGCAGCAGAAAAGGCTAGGGAAGCGGAAGACAGTGATAGTGACGCCGACCTTGGTCTAGCAACCACCCGCATTCCTTTGTCCCGACGCCTTGACCCGGGACGCCGCGTGGGTCACCCACAGCCCTCAGCTTCATCTCTCCCTCAGGATGACCAAAGTGCCTCTACAACTGGTATTAGTGGTGTGCCACAGCCCTCAACACACCGCAGAGCATTATTTGGTGCGGAGAAGCCCTCGGCTCGCCGCAAAAGGAGCCCAACTCCCGAGGCTGAGGCTCCCATTGTTGAACCTCCCGTAGCCTCCCGCGACCCACGCCCGGTCACTTCTTCACCCAAATTGTCTCCTGAAGAGGATGCTGACGACCCCAACATTGCCCCAGATGACCTGACGTCGCCTGAGGAGGAGGAGGAAGAGGAAGAGGAAGTCCCGACAAGACGAGTTCGAGGGCGAGGTCGTGGGCGTGGTCAGCCTGCCGATGCCGATACCCCTGGGCGTGGGCGTGGGCGTGGGCGTGCAGGGCATCTGCGTGGCCAAGGGCGTGTGCCAGGGCGTGTGCCTGCTGCAGCTGCACGTGCTCGAGCATCCGACCTGTTTGTGTGGACAGATGGGGCGGATTTTGAGCCAGATTGTCCTGCCTTTGATGAGGTACAGATGGGTTCCGGGGTGTCACCAGCATATCCCTGTGGCCCAGATGCTACCCCCAGTGAACTTTTCTGTGGCTTCTATGACAATGAAGTCATGGAATACCTTGTCGAAGAGATAAATAACCACCATGCTATCTGTGCCAACTTTCTTGGGAGGAAGACCAGTGCCAAGATGGTGGCATGGAGAGCTGTCACTGTGGCAGAACTATATGTGTTCTTGGCACTCACAATGCTGATGACACATATAAGGAAGCACATTCTGGCAGACTACTGGATCACTGGCGACCTCATAACGACTCCAGCATTTGGCAAGTACATGTCCAGGGAGAGGTACTTTGACATCCTCTCCTATCTCCACCTGACAAACAACATGGCAGTCCACCTTACCGACACATTATGGAAGATCAGGAAGCTGTATGACATGATACGTCATCGGTTCACCACCTACCTGATTCCTTTCCAGATGTGCCTCGACGAGTCTCTGGTCCTGTTCCGTGGTAGGCTGCACTTCCGACAGTATATCCCGTCCAAGAGACACCGCTTCGGCATCAAGCTCTTCGTCCTCTGCGACTGTTTGACGGGATATGTGCTGGACTTTGTGGTCTACAGCGGCAGGGGTGGAGAAATTGAGACGACCCCCACATTGGTTTTGGCGGCGCTGTAGTAAAGAAGATGATGGAGAGGCACTTCCATAAGAACCACATCCTCTAGAGTCTACACCGATAACTACTACACGTCACCTATCCTGACCAAGTACCTCCATGACCGCAAGACCGGAACTGTCGGCACAGTCAAGGCCAAGAGGAAGGGCATGCTACCCAACCAAGACGAAGAAGACAGACATCTTCCACAAGAAGAGTGGCCCCATCCTCTCCATCCACTGGCATGACCAGCGGAAGGTCAACCTCCTCACCACATGCCACAAAGCCCAGATGGTCGTCACAGGGAAGGTGGACCGAAGAACCAAGAACCCCGTCCAGAAACCAGCTGCTGTCCTGGGCAAGGAACATCCATATTTTCAAGAAAAAATTGGAAAAAAAGTAGACTGAGAGACGGGACAACACGAGCTTAGCTCAACTCCTGTAAACTACAATTAGGTAAATACAATTAGGTAAATACAACATCAACATGCACCTCATCGACAAGTCCGACATGCAGATGGGCTTCATCGACTGCCTGCAAACATCTTGCAGGTGGTACAAGAAGTTTATCCTGCATACGGTAGATATGTCGGTCCTCAATGCCTACAACATCTACCGTCTGAGGACTCCAGGAGCCAAGAAGTACAAGTCCCTGCGGGAGTTCCACAAACAGGTGATACTTGAGCTCCTGGCTAAACATGCGGGTACACCAGGGAGGCCACTACAAGGACCAGGCCAGCTGGACAGAACGGGGTGTGCTGAATTTTTCAGGAAGCACCAGCTCAACGCCGCCCTTCCTCTCCAGGCTCCAGGTAGTAGAGCCAGAACCCAGAAGAGGTGCCATGTCTGCAGCCACACAACTCGAAGACCCCGCAAAGTCACAAAAACCACTTGGAACTAAGAAAAATAATATAACTAAGTATAAGTGAAAAGGACACACATAAGTGATAATAAGTGCCTTCATAAGAATATGAACAAGTGAAAGTGACACTAAAATATATATTTCTAACAATAAATAAGTTAAAATTACACTATCAATAAGCCTAGTCTAGTGAAAGTGACACTATAATAATAATAAAACTAAGTAAAAGTGAAAGAGACACACATAAGTAATAATAAGTGCCTTCATAACAAGTGAAAGTGACACTATATATATTATTAGCTTACCTAACAATACATAAAAGTGAAAATGACACCATGAATTATCAAAGTCCAGTGAAAGTGACACTATAATTATAATAATAATAATGAAACTAAGTAATAGGTGACAGAGACACAAATAACTTCATGTAAATAACTTTATTGAGTGAAAATAACATAATAACTATATAAAATAACATAATAACTATATAAAATAACATAATAACTATATAAAATAACATAATAACTATATAAAATAACATAACTATATAAAATAACATAATAACTATATAAAATAACATAACTATATAAAATAACATAATAACTATATAAAATGACATAATAAACAATAAAACACTATAAAATCGCTTCCCGGCATAATTGCGGGTGGAGCGACGAGTGCAACTGGGCGTCGTAGCCGGGGCCGCGGTTGAGTGTTCGGACGCGCCGAGGTAAATACGCGGAAAAAGTTACCTCCACTTCCATCGCCATAACTCCGGAACCAGTTGAGCTAGAGAGCTCTACTCAACGCCATTCTACGCGGAAAGGTAAGGCGCACATTTTGACATCTCTTTCATTAATGTAGGTAGTATATTAAGCGAGATTAGCCTTAGTTTACTTTTGTTGTTTTTCAGCCAGATCGCCCGGATACGAGCTCCGTACTTTTGTAAGGCAGTCCGGGTTGGAAGGGTTAAGGGGAGATCCTTCACTTTTTGGTAAATTTTTTAAATTATTTATTATTATTCTAGTTTCCTCGCTAGACCTCCATCAAGCTTAAAATGAAGCCCCCTAGACCCCCTTTCAAGATAAATTTGTACATTTTTCGGTAGAAACATTTCCTGGCCGAAGGCCGATTCCTCTTAAATTACAGGCTCACTATCGCTCGCCAGGAAAAAATCGAGACCTAATTGGCAGGAAAGGTCTTAAAATTGACAGAAATGGGGCGAAAGTTCATAAAATCGCCAAACTAACGGGTCTAAAGACGAGGGAGAAGGTAGTCTAGAAAAGCGCCATGTCTCCCCTTTGTGACGTTAACCACTCCGTTAGAACCGCATGGCTTGTCCTACAGTGACTCGCTAGGATCGCCAGGGCAGTGGATGGGGCTACAGTTTATGTATTAGAGTGTGCTTTATTTCATATGAAAGCTCGTGTCATGGGCAGTCCAGAAAGGCTCTTTGTTTTCACCCATGTCAAGGCTTTATATATTTAATTGTAAAGCATATGTTTTATCATTAACTAGTAATGATGGGATCTGGGAGAGAGAGAGAGAGTAGAACAGAGTGAGAGGGGGGCGCGCAGTGTTTTTTCCCCGCTCGATGATGTCACGGCTGGCTGCCTCGTGGGGGTTGGTTGAGAGAGGTCCTTACCATGCTGTTAGCTCCCTTGCTAGTGGCTAGAGGACTTGTAACCGCTTTTTTCCCACGCGGCTCGAGCTAGTGCGAGTATATATACAGTTCCTCGCCACTCTCTCCCTCAGATCTGGTTTCTAGAATGCATCTATCTTATCCCTTGCTACCTGTCCTCTGCTCTGCACCTGAGAATCTTTTCCTCTGCCTACCTCTCTCTTTTTCCATATCTTTCACCACCTTTTATTAATACCATATCCCCTCTGGTTAACTCTGCAAAATCAGCTTCATGCTGGCCAGTTGTATTGTGCGTTAAGGTCTGATATAACCCATGTATGTTAGTTGTTAAGATAAGTTGATCACGAAGCATTGGTTGGCATTCATATTGTTTAGTACCGCTTCCTTTAATTATTAGTGTTCTGCTGGATTAGATAATGCTAGACTGGGGGTCTGATATTATAAGGTATTGTTTCCTATGAGTGCTGGCTTTAGGAAAAAGCTGCACGACATACCTGAGAACTGGAGTTGATTGAGTAAATTTTAGTCTGTGTGCCATTGAGAGTAGAGCATGCACGAATGAGGGCTTTTTGCCTATACCATTCTGCACTGTTCTAAGCTCGTTGTTTGTCTTTGAGGTACGCCAGGAGAACGCTTAATACTTCGGTATTAAGGTTTCTCAAGAGAGCTACCCTTCCCTATAACGTAATATTTGACGCACAGACTTGAGATTTGCACTAGGCTATGCGGCATGCCATGCGCACCAGTATCTCGTATCATTGACTCTAGCTAGACTTCATCAATCATAGTAGACATTAAGTATATTAACCTAATTACTCTTTTTTTGCATACCCATTTATGATTACACAAGCATTTCGCAGCCTAGTTTGATGTATGGAGACACAAACGACTTAGGCTCTTTTTGTTGATAGGAATACTGCATTGTCGTGGCGATTATTATTGTTGTAGCGTTTAGGATATTCTTGGCCCCGACTGCATTATATATCCTGCCTTTTTGTGTGCATAGCCTGCACGAGCATTGTTCCGCTGCCTGCCTTTTTGGGTTCCATTTCCAATACGAGCATATTTATAGCATCTAACATTTAAAGAAGATTCCTTGTTAGTGTTGAAGGACTTTAGTGCACTTTCTTTCATGCAGGAGTGCCTGACATTTATTGATTAAAGTAACGTAAGCTGTAACTTCTCTTACCACCTTACTTTGCATACCATAACCAAGCACCTTCGGTTATAGGTAGTAATAGGCTGTTTTCACATAACATTAAGCCTAGAGTAGACGCACATTTATTGAGAGTTTGATAGCCTATTATTGCATATAGAACTCTGTAGAGTATTTGTGTTCTTTGTTCACTGAGAATATACATCAGAGGTTGGAGCTAGCGCTTTCCGTTGTAACATTTATGCCATTACTAGTCCAATGAATAAGAGCCCTGATATATTTAAACCCCAGTCGTAACAAATGGCGACCTTACCTAGGATCTGGTGAACCTACATTTATTAGCAGGGAACATTTGTTGTTTTGGGGAATATTTTGCGGGGATCAGCAAGAATAATTTTTTTTTTTGCAACATAGTATAGCCCTTGAGTATTTCCGAGAATTTTTGTGTGTATATTGAGGTATAAGAGTTTGGGGTGCTTCTTTTCTGGATATTGAGGTGGGAAATTTTTGTGAGCATCATGTCTTATACAGTATAATCCCTTATAACCGTATTTCGTACTACCGAAAATCTCAGTCAACCGTACATAATCATCCTATTTTCCTAAACTCTAATAACCGCAGAAATTCGGGATCCAACCGTAATTTCAAACAGACCGCTCTCCCGTTCGTGTGGGGCGGCAATTTTACGGCCCAACCGCAAGGTGTCGCACCGCGCAGCCTCCCGCCTCCCTGTGTTGTTTCGGCGTCATTGTATCTCACCATTGTCCGTAAAATTTGCTCGTGACGCTCCGTGTTTATCGCTGTGAATCGCCTATCATCTATGCCTATCATCTACGCTATGGTGCCTCCGAAATCATCTAAATCAACGCCTAGTATACTCAAGATGTCGACAGGATCTTCAAACAAGAGGAAAAGGGTTGTACTCACCATTAAACAGAAGATAGAAATATGTCACAAGATGGATGCGGGAACCAGTAGGACGACATTGATGCGCCTGTATAATTGCGGTTCTACAACGCTTTATGATATAAGGAAACAAAAGGACAAGTTGCTGAGCTTTGTGGCCAATTCCGACGTTAAGAAGACCTTGGAGAAGCGGCATACAATACGAGAAGCCAAATTTGTGGAGCTTGACAAAGTGTTTTACGAGTGGTTTTTGGTAAAGCGAGCCGAAGGATGCCCTACGAGTGGTCCAATAATCATTGAAAAAGCAAGAGATTATCATGAAAAGATGGGCATAAAAGAAGAGTGTGGCTTTAGTGATGGCTGGCTAGTGAAAGTGGATGACAAAAACCATTTGCTGATATGGATAGTGGAATAGGCCTACTGGGGAAACCACTGAAAAAAAAACGAACCAACATGCCTACCTCTGTTGGTGGTTTGGAAATGGCAAAACCCTGGATTACAGCACTACCTCTGCATCACCCTGGATTACAGCACTACCTCTGCATCACCCTGGATTACAGCACTACCTCTGCATCAATCTTCAATGGTGAGTTAAACACTTTATTTTGTGTATATTCATTGATTATTTAATGTAGGCTAGGCCTACTAGAGATTTGTTTAGCTTGCCTGCCTTGCTCTTCTATGTTAGTAAACATTTAATGGTTAGTTAAACTTTGGACTTCCCAGGCATCCTAGAAGCCTAGAGGCCTAATTCCTAATAAATAAATAGGCCTAGGCTAGGCCTAGTAAAAAAAATAAAAATAGGCCTAGGCCCTAGGCCTAATTTTCGAATATCCGAAATGTCCTGAGATTCGTGATTTTCGGATATAAGGGATTATACTGTACCGGATCAGAGGAGAATGGAGACACAGTACGTAATGTCGAAACTGAGGAACAGCAGTATGATGATATGGTTAATCAGGTGAACTGTGAGGAGGATGCTAGGATATTTTTGCAATGGCCTGTTACTGCCGAGCGGTTGGAGGGTATGGAGCGGTACGGTCTTCAATGCCTGGACACAGCTATCGGTCATGCGGTTACTAGCAGCATGACCAGGGATAACTTGATAACGTGTGTACTGGGCAGGGTGACTGGTGAGCGAGATGGGTTGAGTGCTCAGAGCCCTTCGGCCATGCTTCCCCTACACTCGACTCCCAGCCGTCCCAGTAGTTTGCCGACCCCGGGTACGCTCCCGCAGTTGGGTGGTGACTGGCAGGGTGGGTTGCCCCTGGGGGGACCACCGGTAATTTCAAACATTGTAGCACCTTCACCTCCTCAAGGGTTAACTCCCGAATTATTGCTTCAGCTCGAATTAGCTAAGATCCAGCAGCAAATAGAATCAGCTAAGATCGAAGAGAGAAAGGCTATCAGGGCATCTGAGATTCAACAGCAACAAAGGGCATGTGAGCTTCAGCAGCAAACAGAGCTAGCAAAAATCCAAGCTGATTTAGAGTCGACTAGGTACTGTGCCGACATGGACGTAGAGAAGTCGCGAGTAGAGACAACGGGACAGCGACTTGGGGCTGGTAACCGTGTTCATGAGCAGTCTCTCTCGCACTTATTGAAACTGGTTCCGGTGTTTGATGAGAGTGGTGTAACAGAATTTTTCACACGCTTTGAGAAGAAGTGCCAGGAACACCAGTGGCCAGAGAATAAATGGGCAGCACATGTATCCTCTAGATTAATAGGCAAGGGTCTTAAAGCCTACGATGCGTTACCTTTGGAGTTATGTATTGTGTACGAGGATCTCAAGGAGGCTGTCCTGAGGGCTTACGAACTGCAACCAGAAACGTACCGTTTGAAGTTCCGGGGTGTAACTAAGGGAAGAGATAGCACCTTTTTGGAACATGCCCGGGACTTGTCCGATGCTATGGGGAACTGGCTCCGATCTGAGAAGGTCACAACATTTGATGAAATTAAGCAGTTAATGATGTTGGAGCAGTTCTATAAGAGCACGGGCGGTGATCTAACTTTGAACTTGAAGGAGAAAAACCCAAGAACTCTAGTCGAAGCAGCAGAAATGGCTGATCGACGGCTGTCGTTGATTCGGGGTTGCGGGTCCTCACAGAAGTACGATGCAAGTGCTAAGGACCGTTATCCTCCCCCTCCCCGTAACAATGACACATTTAAACAGAAGAGCCATGAAACTAAAACTGAATCCAAACCTTACACCACACCGTATGTGAAAAGTCAGGGGCCTTTTACATCACAGTATAAGCCGAAACCGAAATTTATGTGTTTTAGTTGCCACCAGGAGGGTCATAAGGCAAATGAGTGCCCTAGTCGACCTCCTCCGGCAGCCGTGTCTTTTGCTCACGGCATTGGAGTGTTCAAGAGGACATCGGAGTTTGTTAGAGGCATTTCTTCCGAGGTAAATACACTGCCAGTGCAGAAGGATCCGGAAGGCTTATTCCCTGTCCGTGATGCCTTTAGTGACCACAGGGGACTCGGTTGTGTGGAGTGGGGGGGTAGAAGACATGAGGTGAGAATTTTGCGTGACACTGGGGCATCGCAAACACTGTTGAGAAATTTAACTGGTAAACCTGTCAATACGGCACGGGTGGTTGTGGTTCAGGGAGTTAATGCGACAAGGTCATACCCGCTTGTAAGAATGAAGGTGGAAGTTGATGGTGTGACTCGGGACCTGGATGTAGGAATTGTGGAGAAGTTACCTGTTGGGGACGTCGACCTCCTTCTTGGCAACGACTTTGCGGGGCCTACTTCTGAGGCTCCACCCTTAGTCGTTGTCGAGAAGCCGGCCGACATGAGTAGGGAGGAGCAGGAGTGGGTTGAGAAGTGTCCGGTGCAACCTATGGCGTGTGTTGTCACCGGAGATCTTGCATCCAGGGAGTCACATTCTGGTCAACAATCTTTAGATCAGCGGAGGAAGGGTACCGAGAAGGGGTTGAAAGTTGATGCGGTTGAGAGTTTAGTATCAACGGACCTTCTCGGGGACTCATTATTAGGACCACATTTCGAGTCTGGAGAAGACCCAGTAACTGTTCCTGAAAAGGCAGAGGATGGGCTTAAAAAGACGAAAGACTTGAAGGAGGACAGTGATGCACAGTCGGGAGATGTAGCAACAAGGTACCCTGACGCGTACCTTATGAGAAATGGGTCGGCGAAGACGGTGGTCCGAAGCTTGCTAGTGTATTTTCCCGGTATGGTTACCCGCAGGGGATTCAGTCAGTCCAGGGACCCAACTTCACTTCTAGCCTCTTTGTTCAAGCAATGCCGCAGCATGGGATTGTTGGGGTTGTGTCATCTGCGTATCATCCGGAGAGCCAGGGTGTGTTAGAGCGATGGCACTCAGCCTTGAAATCTGTGCTTCGTTGTTGTTGCTTTGAGAGTGGGAGGGATTGGGATCTTGGCCTGCCATGTGTTTTGTTTGCTGTGTGGGAGGTACCTGGGGAGAGTTTGGGATTCAGCCCTAATGAGCTCGTCTTTGGACACCGTGTCAGAGGGCCTCTCCATATGGTTGAAGAAGTATGGGAGGGCGCAGAAAAACCTTGTTCTATGCTCAAGTGTGTCCTCAACAGTCGAGAACGGATGTTGCGCAGTCTGGAGTTGGCTGGCCGTAATTTGACTAGCTCTCAGGCCCTCAGGAAGGACAGGTACGACCTCAAGGTTGAACTCAGGGAGTTTCACGTGGGTCAGGTGTTGATTCTACTGCCCCCTGTAGGTCACCACTTATCCGCGAAGTACGCTGGTCCTTATAGGGTGGTGGAGGAGCTATCGGACCTGGTTTACTTGGTAGCCACTCCAGACAGACGGAAGCGCAATCAGTTATGTCATGTTAATCCCATGAAGGAGTATGGGAGGCACCCCCCTGAGCCTCTCACTGTGCCTGTGATGACGTTTAGCAGTCAAGGTGGAGAAGGAGAACGGGACAGTCAAGCTAAGGTGGAGGATAACTGGAAGGATAAGAAGTTCAAATGGGCGCCTGAGTGTGAGAAGGTGTTTAGAGAAGTAAAACACCTGTTGTGCACTCACCCGATCCTCAGGGCCCCTGACTTTAGCCTACCTTTCCAACTAGCAACGGAGGCTAGTGGTGTGGGGGCTGGTGCCGTCCTTGTGGAAAAGGACGATGATGGGCTGGAGCATCCTGTTAGTTTCTGCTCGGAGAAGTACAATTCGGCCCAGGGGAGCTGCTCTGTTGTCGAGGAGGAGCTGCTGGCGGTTGTACTTGCTCTGAGGCATTTCGAGGTCTGTGTTCCAGCCTATGGTCCGGTCGTTGTAGTTTACCCAGATCATCACCCTCTCAAGTTATAATAATAATAATAATAATACTTTATTTCAGACTCACACAGTACAGAGGGGACCATACTGGGGTCCATATATACCTTACAGTAACATAAATATATATAAATATATATAAGCTACTGTACATAGGCTACATAAAATAAAAAGAAATTAAATAATACCCAGCTTGCTATCATGTAGTTCACAGCACTGCCTCAACCAAAAACAGTGGTCATCAAACTACAGTACTGTGTTACCAAAACCACTGTCCTAATTGTGTACAGTACCATGCCTCACATCATTTAGCTTCCGGTACAGTATGTTGCTACAGTACAGTATAGGAATATCGGTACTGTACTGCACTATGAGGATCAGTACCGGTATGCTAATTCTGTAGAGTAGCAGACCTGAAATCATTACTTAAGGTTAAATATAGAGCAACTTCCTCCAGTGTGCCTGGATCCTGGAGGTGTACACTATGCTTGGAGTTTGTAGCATTTTAATGATCCTGTTCTCAGAAGTGTTAAGGCGCTGAATGAATTTATATGTTAGCTTTCTAATGAGTGATTTGTAACAGTGTAAGTTCATATAGGCACATAGCGTACTTGTACTCTCATATTTTGAGAGCCCCAGAAACATTTTCATGATATTGTGATATGAGATACTTAGTCTATTCACTGTCATTTTCTTATAGTTCCACCATAGTTGTGCTGTATACATTGGTGAGCAGTAGGAGTTGAACAATGTTATTTTTGTATCCCATGTGCACATATGAAATTTTCTTAATATTGAATTTCCCTGCATGTAAAGTTGCCTTCGCTGACGACCCATATCCTCATCATCTGAGCGATCACATGAAATATAGTGTCCTAGATACTTTACTTTACTTACTTCTTCTATAATTTCTTCATACAAATGGAATTTAGGTAGCTTTGATTTCAATAGAAGGTTAGATTTAAATATTATGATATTGCTCTTTATAGGATTAAATTTGACTGAATGTTCGATTCCAAATTTTTCACATACTCTTAATAATTTATCCAGTCCTGCTCCAGAGGGCGCGATTAAGGCTAGGTCATCAGCATACATGAGATGATTTACAATGGTGCTGCCAATACAGCACCCAGTGCGAGTCTTGTTCAGCTCCAGACTAAGATCATCCATGTAGACGTTGAAAAGATACGGAGACAATATCCCCCCCTGCCTAACACCATTGGTTACGGCGAAAGAGCCTGACAGGATGTTGCCCCATCTTACACACATTTTTTGATTAGCATACCAGAAAATAAGTATCCTAACAATATAGCTAGGCACTCCCCTGTTAACTAATTTTTCAAATAAGGTTTTGTGACACACCCTATCAAAAGCCTTACTTGCATCAAGAAAACAAGAGAAAATTGAGCTATTTAGTTTGTTGTATGTATCAATCACTTCTTTCAGCACATATATGCATTGGTCTGTGCCGTGATTTTTCTTAAAGCCAAACTGATTGCTGCTGGTGACAATATATGCAGACATTCTTTCTAGCATTATCATTTCAACTACCTTACTCACCACACTAGCAAGTGCTACTGGGCGGTAGTTGTCTTTTGCTGTAATTTTACCTGATTTATCTTTAATGACAGGAACAAGTATTACGGATATCATAGACTCCGGCAGGACACCATGCGTAAATAGACTGGTGATGCAAGAACTAAGTTTATCTATTAACAACTTATCTGCATATTTAAGATGTTCTGCATATATACCATCCAGCCCACAAGCTTTATTTAGGTTAAGTTTTCTTATGGCATTCTCAAGATCACTTTCAGTCACTTTAATGTCTTCATAATTACTATCTTTCACATATTGAATTGCACCATTAGTAGACCTTTGGTTTACACTGTTAAGTAGTTCCTTAAAATGAGTTTTCCATAAGTCAGCAATGTTCTCTTCACCCGTAACCCCGTCAACACTGACAGGTAATGGTGTGTTACAATTTTGCATGGATCTGATGTCCTTCCAAAAACAGTTAGTATCCTTTTCTGCCAGACTCTTTGCAAGGGCTTCCTTCCTTAATTGGTTTTCATTTTGCTTAATAAATCTAATGGCATATTTGGTCCTAGCCTTTGCTCTTTTGTGAAGTTCAAATATAGGCCCCTGTCTAGGCTGACCTACTTCAAGCCAATGAGACCTAGCATCTCTGGAGGCCTGATACAGGTCAGCCACATAGTCTTGCCAACCTGGCTTATTGAATGAGGACTTATATTTACGGCTATTAAAAATACTTTCCCCCGCTCTTGATAAAGAATCTATTATACTATTGTAAAATGTAATAATGTCCTTTCTGTGTTGTGCATCACTACATTTTGGATCCCTGCATTGTGCTACACCATTACCATCATATTGCACCCTATTTAATAAGTCCTTGGTTTTATCACAGTACATTTGGCACTCTTCATTTGAGATTACATTCCATGGAACTTTTGCCTTGATGCTATTGCTAGTTTCTGTTATTTCCGGTGCTTTATTAATTTGGATTGTTAATTCTATAGGTATGTGGTCGTCATCCGTAATGTCGTATCTTATGGCCATTTCTGAGATAGAGTCATGAAAGTCAGAGCTAGAGATTGCATGATCAAGCCACGACCTGGTCTCCCATGCTTCACTAACATATGTATAGCTATTTTCTGGAAGCAGGTTTTTGGAGGACAAAATTAAACCTTGCTCCTCACAAAACCTTAACATATGTTTAGCAAACATGGAACCACCCAACTCGTGAGGGGTAGCATTCCAATCACCTACCACTGAGTAACACGTTATCTCTAATTCAGAAATTAGGCCACCAAGCTCCCCTAACTTTTCCAAATAAAGTTCTTCATTTTCTGCACACTGATACGGTAAGTAAACACAAAATATTGCAAATTTTCTGTGTCCCACTTCCAGCTGTATTCCCGCACACCAGCTTAAATTTGTCTCAATGGTTTTAATTACACTATCTAGGCACGATCTCCACATTATTGCAACTCCCCCTGGGGGGTGACCTGCCACAATACCATCACGTGTGTCCGTAGTGGAGACCCCGTACCCATGGAAATCTTTATCTAATATGTTCAAATTACCTAAGTCCTGTTTTGTGTACCAGGTTTCCTGAAGGCAGACTATGTCACTGGTCCTTAATGTAGATACGATGTCAGGTCGCAACAGGAGATTCCTCTTTGTTTTGGGGAGTCCTCTGCAATTGTATGAAGTTACTTTTATACTTGCTGCTGTTGTTGGTATCCCCTCCATTACTGCGAGTTGGATAGTGGTGTGCGATGCCTCCAAGTCCCAGAAGCCTCTGCACTGTCCTCATTGGGATATTGTCTTGGTTCTCTGTACCAGTTGACATATGCATCTTCTGGCCACAGGTCAGGATTCATGAAAACATCTGGATCTGGACATTCGCTAGTTATACAAAAGGAGGCACAGGTAGTGGACCTGGAGAGGGTGGTCAGCTGTCTTACCTCTATATTTATATGTAGATTATCAGCCAAGTATGTCTTGAGATTCTCAGCAGTAACACTAGGGTTGAATCCTGTGGCAAACACCCTAGCTAGTCGGGGCCTTTTGATGGTATTGAGGCCAGTATCCTTGACCCTACCTTTAATTCCTGGCTGGTTTCTCGGTCTAGGGTGAACCTGCTCGCCTTCCCTAGAGTAGCGAGGCTTGCCATTCACCCATTTGACCATAGTCCATGGGTTTTCCCTTGCATTGGCTCCTTCATTTGGTTCAGTTTGTGTAGGTAAATTTGAGGATGGTGTAGCTGGCACTGTATTATCTTCTCTCGTTGCCGACGATAAAGATTGCTGTTGTGTTCGGTGTTGTTGCTGTTGTGGTCGCTGCTGCTGCCACACCTGGTGTTGCCTTTGATATGAATGCTGCTGCTGGGTTAGTTTGGATTGTTGTAGTTGTCGCTGGTGTTGTTGTTTTTGTTGATGCTGTTGCTGCTGCTGCACCTGCTGTTGTTGCTGCTGCACCTGCTGCTGTTGTTGCTGCTGCACCTGCTGCTGTTGCTGCTGCTGCACCTGCTGCTGTTGTTGCTGCTGCACCTGCTGTTGTTGCTGCTGCATCTGCTGTTGTTGCTGCTGCACCTGCTGTTGTTGCTGTTGCTGCTGCTGTTGTGGTTGTTGCTGCTGTTGTGGTTGTTGCTGCTGTTGTTGTTGTTGCTGTTGATGCTGTTGTTGTATGGGTCGCTGTTGTTGCTGGGGCTGTTGTGTTTGGAGTTGTTGCAGCTGTTGCTGTTGTAGTTCAGCCTGCTGTTTCTGGTGGTGGTGTTGTAGGCCTATGGGTGGTTGTTGTTGTTGATGCTGTTGTTCTAGATGCTGCTGCTGTTGTTGTGTCACTTGTGCCTGTGGTTGAGGTGGAGCGTTAGTAGAGTTATTTTCTAACTTATTCACTCTGTCAGCTACATTTGAAACCACACTGCTTATGTCCACTATGGTTTCTTTTTGACCTGTGGTACACTCTCTCAGTAATTTAACTTCCATTTGGGTGTTCTTGGTTTCACTAAGTAGCACTGACACATCTATCCTATCAAATTGTATAGGTGGTAGGTCCTTTAGGTCCATGGCCACGAAAGTGGGTAAGCCCATAGCCTTACTCTCTTGTAGCAATTTAATAATGTCTTTAATGTTCTCAGCACTTTTGTTTGCACCAACTCGTTTAATATTTCGATAATTGTTATCTTCACTAGTACCAATAAGATCGAACACTCTGTTCTTGGCTGCCACAATTTTATCTTCATCATAAAAGGGCACACACAGCTGCACAATACTGTCTGTAGGTAGACTATCTATTTTATTTGATATAAAGCATAACAGTTCGTTGATTTCAAGGCCATCACTATTTCGTCCCTGGGTTGAGATTGTCCCACCTCGCCCCGCCATCTTGTTTGATACCCAGATGACCAGGGGGGCAGATATTCCACTTCACTTTTCACTCACTTATGGACTATTCACTAACACTGTATATGTTCCACCACTTTCTCTGTGCATTCATTGTGGAGTTATATACGTTGTTTGCTCTGTGTAGTGTTGACATAGGGTATATATGTTGATAACTTGGAGCAGCAGTTTACCCAAGGTACCTCTCTTCTTCTTCTTCTTCTTCTTCTTGTATCTTGTTCTTGTTCTTGGACCAGTTTCACAATCGGAATATGAGGCTGACCAGGTGGTCACTAAGGTTACTGGTATATAACCTGGACATACACCATATTGCCGGTTGTAACAACGTGGTTGCAGATGGTCGTTCAAGGGTATATGATCCTGGGTAGATTGACACACGGGTAGCCTCCTGCTTTAGTTTGAATAGTATTTTGCGCTTGGTGCTTGTTGGCTCGCGGTTGTAGCCCAGCGTATTGGGTCGTAAAGCAGGAGTTGAGCGTTTGGTATAGAAGAAAAAACTAGGCTTGCCCCTATAGTGCAGCCGAAATAAACAAATTAAAAACATAAAAATCAAATAAAAACTCTTTCTTTGATAGTTGAATTTTTTCAGTATGTTATAGCAGTAATTCTGAGTTGCACTCCTCTCAGAATGCTGGGCTAGAGAAGCTCGCTCTTGAGGAGCATAACTACATATAATTTAACCTATTGTGTTGGGGAGGGTTATAATTTTGTAAAATGTTTTGTTGAGGAACTGTGCCAGATATTTTACTGCCGCTGGGTGATGGGAAGTAGAGATATAGAATGGGTTCTAACCATCAGATTTTTGTGAGCCTTGGGGCCTCTGAGAAAAATCTTGGGGGGGGGTGTGACGTTAACCACTCCGTTAGAACCGCATGGCTTGTCCTACAGTGACTCGCTAGGATCGCCAGGGCAGTGGATGGGGCTACAGTTTATGTATTAGAGTGTGCTTTATTTCATATGAAAGCTCGTGTCATGGGCAGTCCAGAAAGGCTCTTTGTTTTCACCCCTATATATTTATATATTTAATTGTAAAGCATATGTTTTATCATTAACTAGTAATGATGGGATCTGGGAGAGAGAGAGAGAGTAGAACAGAGTGAGAGGGGGGCGCGCAGTGTTTTTGCCCCGCTCGATGATGTCACGGCTGGCTGCCTCGTGGGGGTTGGTTGAGAGAGGTCCTTACCATGCTGTTAGCTCCCTTGCTAGTGGCTAGAGGACTTGTAACCGCTTTTTTCCCACGCGGCTCGAGCTAGTGCGAGTATATATACAGTTCCTCGCCACTCTCTCCCTCAGATCTGGTTTCTAGAATGCATCTATCTTATCCCTTGCTACCTGTCCCCTGCTCTGCACCTGAGAATCTTTTCCTCTGCCTACCTCTCTCTTTTTCCATATCTTTCACCACCTTTTATTAATACCATATCCCCTCTGGTTAACTCTGCAAAATCAGCTTCATGCTGGCCAGTTGTATTGTGCGTTAAGGTCTGATATAACCCATGTATGTTAGTTGTTAAGATAAGTTGATCACGAAGCATTGGTTGGCATTCATATTGTTTAGTACCGCTTCCTTTAATTATTAGTGTTCTGCTGGATTAGATAATGCTAGACTGGGGGTCTGATATTATAAGGTATTGTTTCCTATGAGTGCTGGCTTTAGGAAAAAGCTGCACGACATACCTGAGAACTGGAGTTGATTGAGTAAATTTTAGTCTGTGTGCCATTGAGAGTAGAGCATGCACGAATGAGGGCTTTTTGCCTATACCATTCTGCACTGTTCTAAGCTCGTTGTTTGTCTTTGAGGTACGCCAGGAGAACGCTTAATACTTCGGTATTAAGGTTTCTCAAGAGAGCTACCCTTCCCTATAACGTAATATTTGACGCACAGACTTGAGATTTGCACTAGGCTATGCGGCATGCCATGCGCACCAGTATCTCGTATCATTGACTCTAGCTAGACTTCATCAATCATAGTAGACATTAAGTATATTAACCTAATTACTCTTTTTTTGCATACCCATTTATGATTACACAAGCATTTCGCAGCCTAGTTTGATGTATGGAGACACAAACGACTTAGGCTCTTTTTGTTGATAGGAATACTGCATTGTCGTGGCGATTATTATTGTTGTAGCGTTTAGGATATTCTTGGCCCCGACTGCATTATATATCCTGCCTTTTTGTGTGCATAGCCTGCACGAGCATTGTTCCGCTGCCTGCCTTTTTGGGTTCCATTTCCAATACGAGCATCTTTATAGCATCTAACATTTAAAGAAGATTCCTTGTTAGTGTTGAAGGACTTTAGTGCACTTTCTTTCATGCAGGAGTGCCTGACATTTATTGATTAAAGTAACGTAAGCTGTAACTTCTCTTACCACCTTACTTTGCATACCATAACCAAGCACCTTCGGTTATAGGTAGTAATAGGCTGTTTTCACATAACATTAAGCCTAGAGTAGACGCACATTTATTGAGAGTTTGATAGCCTATTATTGCATATAGAACTCTGTAGAGTATTTGTGTTCTTTGTTCACTGGGAATATACATCAGAGGTTGGAGCTAGCGCTTTCCGTTGTAACATTTATGCCATTACTAGTCCAATGAATAAGAGCCCTGATATATTTAAACCCCAGTCGTAACACCTTAAATAGAAAAATTGTATAGCGAACCCAAAAAATAATGGGGTAAATGGGGATGCGTTCTCGGACCAACCAAAACACAAACACCTAAAAACCTATAAAAATAACGTAAATTGGGGCAACGGATAGTGAGGGACACCTGTAGGCCAGAACGTTTTACAATTAACCTCTATAACTCACAAATGACGAGTAATAGAGCTAATATTTCTACCATTTGGGAAGGGCCAGCCAAGGAATAGGTGTGGAAATGAACAGCCCATTTGCTCTTGCCTTTTTTTAGTTAGCCTATAGAGGTTAGGGTTCACAATATCTCACCTACCTATTTGGAACAGGGTGTAGCATAAAATCCCTTACTCTACTTTAATTAAAATGTAAAACTTGCAAACTAAACAAACCAAAACTTTGACAAAGACAATATAAAGGTAGAATAACTGGATCAAAATCGCTAAGTGGAAACAACGCTTACTAAAATAAAATTTAAGAAATAAAAGAACACAATCCACCACGAGCGAGTTAATCCGTTTCCCAAGCAAACTAATCGCACACATAACAACGCACTATCGTCACGTTCAATGAATTATTCAAGTTAGTTCATCTCCATTACCTCATCATTGGTGCTGGATTCTTTTGCATTGTCACCGTTTTCTAACAACTTATCTTCTGTCTTTTCACATTCATTTTCTTGTCCCGAGTCCAATAAACTATTTGCTTCACAATCCATTGCAACATTTTTATTTTCCGCCTCTAAGCTAGGCTCACAATCTATTATAGCATTCTTATTTTCACTTGCACCCATTTTACAACTCTCTATTGAAGCTGAAGTAT
This sequence comes from Paralithodes platypus, assembly GCA_032716605.1. Classification (NCBI taxonomy): domain Eukaryota; kingdom Metazoa; phylum Arthropoda; class Malacostraca; order Decapoda; family Lithodidae; genus Paralithodes; species Paralithodes platypus. The sequence continues at coordinate 2,779,588 of CM064559.1, forward strand.
TATAATTCTTTTCCTCTATTCCTATTGCACAGTTACCCATACTACCTGTACAGCTCTCTACTGTATCTGAACTAATATTTCTTCCCTCTACTTCATTTACACATCTGGCTAATTTATTCTCGGTTTTAGAATTGGAACCCATGTTGACTTGATCTGGGGTATCTTGTTCGTCCGTGGTGGCAGTGGAGGGCGGTGGTGTGTCGTCTGAGTCGTGGTCAAAGTAACTCTCCTCGGCATCTCTGGCCTGGATGTCTAGCAGATCGTAGTCGTCGCTTGCATCAATTTGCCTGAGGAGTAAAATTACACAGTAATTATCACTACATACACACACATATAATGGTTTAACGTCCTTTTATTATATATTTTTTCTATGTGAATGAGGGAGACAAAAGGCAGAACTTCCTATGACGAGTGCCTCCCCCAGAGTTGGAAGAGTGACAGGGCCAAAATCAAGGAATGTTTGAGCCAAAATGCTTGGACATAAAAAGTTTGAAGCAATTTAAGTCATAGGATGAGGGGAAGATGAATTCAGGGAGAGAGTTCCTGAGCTCAGCTGTTGAATAGAAGAAAGATTGGAAGCATCGTTTCACTCTTGGGTTGGAGAGTTGCACAGAGTAGGGGTGGGATTGTGTTGCAAGATGGGTGCTACATACTCTGCATAAAAGAGGTGGTATACTGTACATTGAGAGAGCTCTGAGTAACTCTGATTATTGTAATAGCGGTAGAATAGCGAAAGAGAATACAATGACATTGTAATGACTCAGTTGGACTGTTGTACAATAAAGTCTTGCTATAACACTGCCCCACCATGTTATCACTGTGGTTGATTTTGGCAGAGTGCTAACAGTGTCTCAGCAAGAATCAACAAAGTCTCCTTGCAACAATTGCACCTGCAATATCTGCACCACACCAGCCTCAACAGTAATACAACAAGACAATGTTATAACAAGGAAGTCATTGTAATCGACAATAAAACTCTTCAAAACAAACTTTTCTACTTTGCATTTCTGTTCCATATAACTCCTCTTCCCAGGGTGTCAAACGAAAGCCAAGTCCATTACATTTAGTCTATATTATTAAGTACGTAAGGATACAATTATGGTTTATAGTTCAAATGATGTCTTGGAAGTGATAAAATGGCCAAAACAAGGCTATTTCACGGTAAATTTCTTGTCTTTCGTCTCATATTCTTCGTAGCGCAATGGATAAATGCACTGAATTTCGGTGTGAGCATCCTAGGTTCGAATCCCTGGAGTGCCACATGTATTTGTTGATTTCATTAATTGAGTTTAGGAGTAAAGTCGGTTGGTGGATGTAACATAATAATTCATACAAGTCTTCAACCAATATTTCTCCGATTTGACACCCTGCCTCTTCCCAACTGAGTCAAAGTATTATAAGTGGTAACAAAAATTGAAATGTAGACATTACGGTTTTGATAACCCGTAAGGGAAGGAAGGAAAAACTAATATTTATTGGTGGCTCCTGAAGTCAATGACGTAAGAGCCTATGATAATATGGCCTCGTTCCTGGCTCCTCAGAGCCCGGGTTAACCTCGATCACGACGGTCGAGAACCAAGATCATCTTAGGGGGTACCCCTTAATCATTCCTAAGGTACGTCATTGAGACGGAGCCACTGAAAAGTAAGAAATAAAAAAGAAAAGAATTAACACGGTTTGAACACCGCGCCTACGTGCATTCCGATCTTCCTCTGTTTCCCATACCTTGCCTGGTACCCCCACCCCCCAGGTGTGTTCTCTAATGTATATATCAAGTTGAGCATGTGTATGGGAAGGGGATGGTGGGAGGGCAATTGTCGTCATTGACTTCAGGAGCCACCAATAAATATTAGTTTTTCCTTCCTTGCATTACGGGTTGTCAAAACCGTAATTTATTGGTGGCTCCTTACGTCAATGACGTAAGAGCCTAGAATATCACGACCGGTGGAGGGACCTTCATATGCTCATCAAGCTAAAAAACAAGAATCTATTAGGAAGACCAAAAAAACTAAAACTATGACATGTGTTTAAATATAAGAGTATAGCAGTAAGAAAAAGATGTATAAGGCGGGTACCATTAAAGAAGCCTTATCTCAGAAAAACAGAACTACTGAGGTGTGAATACTGGTAATTGTATATCACAAAATTAGAATTAAAAATAAAGTTACACATTTATAGTTGCAATAATGTATTGTATAGATATTGCTATGTAACAGATCTAGTGCAGTAATAACACTCCTGCTATCCATTCCGGATTGTGTGTCCTGCCAACTTGTCATGGAACTTAACACGCCCCATGGTTCACTTTTTGGGCGATTTTTGCATATATTAATTATTTTTCTAGTTTTCTCCCTAGACCTCCATCAAATTAAAAAAAAAAAACATCCATTAGATCCCCCTTCTAGATTAATTTGTACATTTTTTGGTAGAAAAAATTCCCGGCCTTTGGCCGGGTTCTTCCAACATTACAAGCTCACTATCGTTCCCCAGGGAAAAAATCGACACCTAAATAGCACGAAAGGTCTAAATATTGACGAAGAAATGAGGCGAAAGGTCTTAAAATCGACTAACTAATGGGGCAAACATCTTAACATCTGAAAACTAATGAGGCTAAACATGAGGGAGAAAGTGGTCCACAAAACTGGCCCATCCCCCCTTAAAGTTAGATAAGGTCAGCATAGTTTCCCATACCCGTGTAAAGGATCCCATGAATGTTGCTGGAAAAATGCTGAACATCAAAAATTGCTGATAAAAGCTCTTGTCAAATACTATCTATTTATCTACAGTATATATTCTGGCACATACCCCATTTATTTATTTGTTTATTATTTTTTCGTTATTTTTTTTTGTTTAGCTGGGGAAGGCCGACTCGAGACAGAGCCAAAACAGGACAACACAACAAATAAATATAAACACAAAAAGAACACACAAATTCACATATATCTAAGTCGCCCAGGAGAAAACCCAGAGACCTAGGCCATATAACCTTGTGAAATACTGCCTACTGTATACTGTAATCCTAATGGTACGGTCGCACTAATAAGTCATGTCCCAGCTGTCATTAGGTTTGGCTGATCTGCGCTGTATTAATGTCTGTCAGATGTTGAATAGGGTGGGTAAGTGTAGGAACATGTTTGTATATTTCACTCGATATGAAGAAATGAAGCTTAGATATTGCTGATACCAATTATTGATCAAAACATACTTGGTGCCGAGACATCACTTATTAGCGCGACTGTACCTGTAAGCTAAGTCTTTGTGTCCACCCATAAGAAAGTTGTTGCAGCTGGTGGAATAAAAACCTTCTCCAATAAGTCTCTTCTCCTCTTCAAGTCAGGGGAAGGTATAGACTCTAGAGGGATAAGCTTTTAAAAAAGCACCTCGTATCTACTTTTCCGAAGAGTGTTGAGAGGGGAGAAAGGGTGTTGGAGAGAGAGAGGAAGCTGTTGGAGTGGCTTTGTGGTGTGCGTTATAAGTCTGTATATGTCGTCGAGGTGTCCCCCGGCTGGGTGCATGGACGTACTGCCACACCCACTAATTATGTCCTCCTCCCTCCATTCTTCCTCTTCCTCCTCCTCCTCCCTATATGAGTCTTCCTCCTCCCTCCATTCTTCCTCCTCCTCCTCCCTATATGAGTCTTCCTCCTCCTCCCTATATGAGTCTTCCTCCTCCTCCCTATATGAGTCTTCCTCCTCCTCCCTATATGAGTCCTCCTCCTCCCTATATGAGTCTTCCTCCTCCTCCTCCCTATATGAGTCTTCCTCCTCCTCCTCCCTATATGAGTCTTCCTCCTCCTCCCTATATGAGTCTTCCTCCTCCTCCCTATATGAGTCTTCCTCCTCCTCCTCCCTATATGAGTCTTCTTCCTCCTCCTCCTCCCTATATGAGTCTTCTTCCTCCTCCTCCTCCCTATACGAGTATTCCTCCTCCCTCCTCCCTCCATTCTTCCTCCTCCTCCTCCCTATATGAGTCTTCCTCCTCCCTCCATTCTTCCTCCTCCTCCTCCCTATGTGAGTCTTCCTCCTCACCATCTGAGTCTAAATATTACAAGTGGTATCAGAATGTACTAAGTAGGACCTTACCCCAAAATAACTACAGTACAGTCCGTCCTGCCAATCCGCGAAATAGCTAATACGCGAGCAGGGGTCCAAAATAAAAAAAATACCAAAACAATTAAAAATGCTGGGATGTACTTGCAATATACGAATCGAGCGCCGAAAGTCGGGCAATTCCGCCGTGTTTACCTAATGCGCGGGGCCGGCGTTGCAGGATACGCCAGTCTTTCTCTTCATAATTGCTGGGGGTCACAGGTCCTTGGGTGGGGCTTTGGTTTCCCGGGCGTTTCCGCGCCCTCCTCAGCTCCCCCGCCTTGGATTGGCTTCGGTCACCCGGGCTTTATTAGTGGTAAGCAGGGAGGGTTTTGCGGGGGTGCTCATTTATGGCCTTGGCCTTGCTCGGAACCTTGGGGCTGTTCGGCCAGACTGCCTGGTGAACAACAACAACAACGCCAGTCTTACAGCTACCTCGGAGCGGAATGGAAGGTTGTTACTCGTTCATCATGCCACGATAAAACAGCTTATAACCCTCGAGATTAAGTTATATTTAGATGTTATAGTTATAGTTTTTAAATGTTCTTATCTATTTTTTTTTATTAATTTCACCACAACACCAAACACCTCCAATGAAATTAATGAAAGCATATATTATGTGATTTGTGATTATTTTGATGATTATGTCCACCATTTTAGGCAATTGAAGGGGAGAAGCAGGCCAAAAAGAGTTCTTCTCGGCGTCGGTGTCGCCCATAAGCAATTACAGTATTCCCTTAAGATGTGTTATTTCTAATACGCTAATCTATTTTATTCATTTCACCGCACAACCAAACACCTCCAATGAAATTAATGAAAGCATATAATTATGTGATCCACCGGGATTTTCCTGGGTTATCACACACAGATTTTTAGCCACCTTAACCATTACACCACCAAGACGGTTAAAGGTTTATGCACACGCCTACGACTTATTATCCATTCTCGAATACTGGATATTAATCTAATCATGTTCATATTCCCACCGCACTATGGTAGCCTGATGTTTTAAGTGAGAGGAAAGAATATTCATGGGGCACAGATCATATAGAACGGCCTCTCTACGAAATATCCCTGAACCTACTGATAATCTATTTTATTAATTTCACCACACCACCAAACACCTCCAATGAAATTAATGAAAGCATATATGTGATCCACCGGGATTCGAACCTGGGTTATCACACACAGATTTCTAATCCGCCAGGCCTCGTGCCGCCCATAAACTCGTGTATTGAGAGGACAGACTGTACTTGAAAAAATTACACATAGCCTTAAGGTGGAGGTAGCTGCCTTTTCTCCCTCATCTTTAGTCCCTTTAGCTTTTAAGACATTTGTTCTATTAATTGAGTTTTTAGAGCGAGCGACAGCGAGCCTGTAATTTTAAGAGAAATCGGCCTTCGGCCGGCATATTTTTCTATCGAAAAATTTACAAAATTATCTTGAAGGAGGGTCTAGGGAGTGTTTTATTTAACCTTGATGAAGGCCTAGCGAGGAAACTAAAAAATAAATTAATATATAAATAAACAGACCCCCCAAAATAACCACTGTCCCCTTAACTAGGAAAATAAAATAAAATACCTGTAATCAAAGTCTTCATGTCCACCCGTAAGAAATTCATTGTAGCTGGACGAACAAAACTCTTCTTTGTACAGCCTCTTCTCCTCCCCCTCTGTTGCGGTGTGTCTGTCCTCGGCTAACTCTTGCTCCTCTTCTTCTTCCTCTTCCTCTTCCTCCGAGTCTTCCTCCTCCTCCAGCATATCATCTTCGGCTTCTTTTTGTTGTTGTTTGAGTTCCTTGTTAGCTCTCAGATCAATGTGCTCTAGCAGGATGGTCGATAAGCTGCAAGATAAGAGAAGGAATTAAAATGTAAAACTTGCAAACTAAACAAACCAAAACTGGGACAAAGACAATATAAATTATAATGTAAAACTTGCAAAATTAACAAACCAAAACTTATACGAACACAGTAAAAAGACAAAACTAATCAAAATTGCTATGTGGAAACAACGCTTACTAAATTATAATGTAAAACTTGCAAAATAAACAAACCAAAACTTGGACAAAGACAATATAAAGGCAAAATAACTTATCAAAATCGCTATGTGGAAACAACGCTTACTAAAATAAAATTTATGAAATAATAGAACACAATCCACCACATAGGGTGTACATTACTACATGAGCAAGGTGATCTGTTTCCCAAACAAACTAATCGCACACATAACAACGCACTATCGTCACGTTCAAGGAATTAGTCAATTTGGAAAGTCCGGGACGTTCTGGCAAATTTGACTAAACTCTGCATGAATAAAGAAACTACAATTATTAGTGTCAAAATGTTCTATTATAATCAAATAACAAAAGTAATGCTGGTAATAATTAAGGACATTAACCCTATTAGGTGCAAGGTGGGTCAATTTGGATCCTCCCAGTTTTACTTCATTAGCTTGGAGATTTGAAGACGTTTCATCTCATTAGTTTGGCGATTATATGATGCTTCAATCCAATAAGGTGTCGATTTTTCCTTGGCGAGCAATAGCGAGCCTGCCATTTGGGAGAAACCGGCCTTTGGCCGGGACATTTTTCTACCGAAAAATGTACACATTTAGCTTGAAGGGGGGTGCAAGGAAGTTTTTTTAGATTGAAGGGGGTTTGGAGAGTTTTTTTTCCAAGTCTAGGGGGTAAACTAAAAACACATTGTTCAAAAATGTCAAAAATAATTAAAACCCTCAATAATGATTAAACAAAATACCATAGTAACCCCCAAGACCAGATAGTGTTAACCCGTAAAGTGCCTTAGGCCTCATGGAAGGCCCGGTATTTAAACATGTGTAAAAAGAACCCTTCAAATACCGTGCCAGAGCCGGGAAATGTATCAAAATTGTATGATAATTAGAAAGTAGTAGTATCTACCTATACCACATCCTCCACTCCTCCCCCCCATTTATACTCCATCCCCTTCCCTCCCTCAACTTTACCTTATGTTTTGTCCATTTATTAGCAGTCCATGGGTTAGTTCCTTTGTGTTTATCTTGTGTTGTCCCAGTTTTGATTTGTTTATTTTGCAAGTTTTACATTATAATTAAAAAGTGAAAATAATACAAGATGATCAAATAGCTGCAGCTTATATACAAAGAACAGCAATTTTTTTTTTTTTTTTTTGTGAGAAGTTTAACCCTCTCACCACGGAAGGGCTCTTGAACGCCCATAAAAAAGCATATAACAGGTACCCGGAAGGCCTCTTGAATGCCCAGTGGTTGAAAGCCTGTGAGCTTCGTGTGCGAGGCGTCGGTCCGACGCATGTAAACAACAGCCGGCTGGACCGACGCCCCGCATCTCCGGCCACAAGAAGGAGAGCGTCGCTTGTTCGTGTGTGCCTGTATGTTGTTGTTAAGTATCGAAAAGTGGTGTAAAGTGGCTGTTTTGGCCATAACGTTATCTCCAATGAAATCATCATCACAGCTCTACCAGTTGACTTAGAGAGCTCTACTTAATGCCATTCTACAGGTAAATAACACAGCTATGCTTGGGGATGCGCGGGAATGCGGGAAGCAGTCTGATTAACGAATATACGGTAGCCTAGCCTAGACGTTTTTCGGCCAAAACACCCGGGTTTCGAGGAATATATATATAATACATAGCCGGGGCTGGAGGGTTAAACCCCTCCAGCCCCGGCTATTGTATTACAGTAAACTTCCGTTAATCCGAAGGGCAGCGGACCGGCCCTCGTTCGGATTAGTGGATTTTTCGGATTATCGGACGTTACCCCCCCCCCCCAACTTTTTTTTGAAGACCCAAACCAAGACACAAACACATGATAATAATGATAATAATGACTAATCATGACTTTAACTCACCTTATATGAAGAGAAGAGATGTGTAGCATTGAAGATAAGCCCCCAGCACCAGCCCCAACCCAGCCACTAGGCCCCTAGCCCCATATTAGTAACTTATAATCACTGCTCTGCACTGTAAGTGTACTTTAATGGAAAATTAACTTAAAAAGACATTTTTTTTTTTTGTATTTTGCTGGTTTTATATTTTTTTTTGGGGTCCTTAAATCTACTACACTTCACTGATTATTACTCCACAGCCATATCCTCCAAGCCTTCAATATCTGAAGGGGGAGCTAGGGCTAGGGCTACCTCAGGAGTGGCTAGGCTGGCAGGAGCTACCACAGGGGCGGCTGGGGCTACCTCAGGAGTGGCTAGGCTGGCAGGAGCTACCACAGGGGCGGCTGGGGCTACCACAGGGGCGGCTGGGGCTACCTCAGGAGTGGCTAGGCTGGCAGGAGCTACCACAGGGGCGGCTGGGGCTACCACAGGGGCGGCTGGGGCTACCTCAGGAGTGGCTAGGCTGGCAGGAGCTACCACAGGGGCGGCTGGGGCTACCTCAGGAGTGGCCTTCACAGGGGATGCTAGGTCCTCCCAGCCTTCAAAATCAGCAGGAGGCATAGGTTCTGGTGTGGTAAGAGGTTCAGGTGAGCTGGTACGCGAGTCGTCTGTGAGAGGCATTGTTGCAGGTCTAGGGTTGTCTGGTTCATCTGATCGGCGGCCCCGTTGGTGCATGTTTTTCATCAGGTCCCTGATGTCTGCCTGCTTGACTGCCCTGCCCCTTTTCTCATAGAACTCATTACGGAGGATGTGGAAATAGATTGTTTCACTTGCATTATATTGGCTAGACTGTTCCACAAATTTGACCATACCATCGAAATAGGTAGCAGCTTCCTTCCAGGTTACTTTGCCATCGTCATCTGCCTCTTCCTCTTCCTCAGACGAGTACTCCTCAACATATTCTGGCTCCACAACACTCCGGATAATTTCTGTATCTGTCACCTCTTCCTCGCCCTGCAGGTCACCATCCACATCAACCCACTCCTCAATATCCTCTTCAGTCATCCTCTTGGGGTCGTTGACCAGCACGGTATCCATCAGGCCTCGGATTTCGTTGATTGCCTCCCTGTGACGCCCAAGAAAGCCTTCGAAATCGTGCTCATCTTCTTCAACCTCTTCAGGGTCATCAACCTGGGCATACAGCTTGTTCCAACATTTCTTGAGGGTTACCTCTGAAACATCCTTCCAGGCTAGGGCAGCATCATATATGGCATCCTTGATGGAAAAACTTGACTGGAAAGTTATTACTGATGCATCAGAGTTAATCAGCTTGCGGGCAAATGAGGACTTGTAGCTCTGCTTAAACTTTTGGCACACACCCTGGTCCATTGGTTGTATCAGACTAGTCACATTAGGGGGCAAGTAGGTGACAAAGATGTTTCCAGACACTAGTTCGTGGGCAGGGGGATGTGCTCTGCAGTTATCCAGGAATAGGACAGCCTTGGTGTCCTCAGAAAGGCCAATCGACTTGAAGTAGGCCTTGACTTCGGGAACAAAGTGCTTAAAGAACCAATCATGGAATACTTGGGCAGTCATCCATGCATTGCTCTGTGCATCATAGATCACTGGCAACTTCCCTCGCATGTTCTTGAAAGCACGGGGATTCTTAGCCTTGCCGATAACAAACAAACGATTGCGACATTTACCGGAAGCATTCCCACTCAGCAGGATTGTGAGACGTTCTTTATTATTCATCTTGAATCCGGGTGCAGCCTTCTCTCCTCTACCAGCTAATGTCCTTGTTGGCAAACAGCGCCAATATAGCCCTGTCTCGTTGGCGTTAAAGATTTGGTCTGGGGTCAGCTGGTGATCATGAACAATGGTAGCAAAAATGTGTGCAAACCGATCGGCAGCCTCTTTGTCGGCAGAATTCTTTTCTCCGGCGACATCTAGGACCCTAATTCCATGCCTAATTTTAAAGTTTCTCAACCAGCCGTCGAAGAATTTTATATCGTCTTCCATATTCATATCACGCAGGAATTGCTTGGCCTTTTCAATTATCATAAGCCCTGAGATAGGCTTGCCCTCAGCCCGCTTGGCCGTAAACCACTTATGCACTGCCTCGTCAAGTTTTTCATGTTTTGGTTTTTTCATTGTCTTTCTCACATCACCCGTGTAACTTGACTTTCCAAAGGCAACAAACTTCGATAAGTTAGCCTTTGCCTTCACTATGTTTGAAACTGTGGAGGCACCGATATTAAAAGTTTCCATAACTTTACGCCGATCACTGCCTTTCTCTACCATCGCTATCACTCGCAATTTATCAGCTATGGACAGAGTTACGTGCTTCCTCTTATGTTTGTTCTTGTCATTCCTCCCTCGTGCACCTGAACTTGCTGTGGGACCCATCACTAAGTCACTATATCACAGGATAAACACGGGATAAACAACGTTTCAGGTAGACCGACAACGGCAGACAGTTTAGCCCGGCCTGGCCGCTAGAGGGCCGATATTTGGAAATATCGCGCGCCCGGGAAATTGAAAAATTCGGACTATTGGGTGAATTCGGATTTGGCCTCAAATTGAAAAATTCAGACTATTGGGTGAATTCGGATTTGGCCTCAAATTGAAAAATTCGGACTATTGGGAGATTCGAATTATCAGTCGTCGGATTAACGGAAGTTTACTGTATATAATTTCCCCGAAACCCGGGGATTTTGGCCGAAAAACGTCTACGCCTAGGCTACCGTATCTTTGTTATTTTGACTGCTTCCGCATTCCCGCGCATCCCCAAGCGTATATGTGTTTCGTACCTGTAGAATGGCGTTAAGTAAGCTCTCTAAGTCAACTGGTTCAGTTGTGATGACGATTTCATTGGAGATAACTTTGTGGCAAAAACAGCCACTTTACACTACTTTTTGCTACTTAACAATAACATACAGGCACACACGAACAAGCGACGCTCTCCTACTTGTGGTCGGAGATGCGCGGCGTCTGTCCAGCCGGCTGTTGTTTACATGCGTCGGACGGACGCCTCGCACACCAAGCTTACAGGCTTTCAAGCTCATGGGTTTCTCAGAGCCCTACCGGGTAGTGCGGGGGTGTTTGTTACGAGTGCCTCAGAGCCCTACCGGGTAGTGCGGGGGTGTTTGTTACGAGTGCCTCAGAGCCCTACCGGGTCTGGAGGGTTAACCCACTGAGTCCCAGCGACGCAGCGTTTGCGTCCACAATGTATGTAACGCTAAAACCCAGCGACACAAACCATGCGTCCACCACTAAAAAATCTATTATTCGGCTCGTATGGTAGGAAATGGCTCGAGAATTGGAGGGGAGGTACCGTAGAGTGTTGGCGAACAGGGACGGTACACGTGAACCGGCCAGCCATGCTGTGCGGGTGGTGGTGGTGGTGGGATTAGTGGCGCCACTTTACCCACTTATTTCACCGCGACTTTGGACCTTCTTTACTCCTGTCGTATGGGAGCTAGAGGCTTGAGATTTGTGTGAGACACTCCTTAGGATGTACGCATTACAATGCCATACTCAGTTGTCACCCTAGTGCTGCCGGGCGGGTGATCATGCGGGGGATGTGATGAAAAACACTGTACCCACTTATATCCCAACGACTTTCGACCTCATTTACTCTTGTCCTATGGTAGCTATAGGCTTGAAATTTGTGTGAGACACACCTTAGGATATACGCATTACTTGACCATGCTCAGCTATCCCCCAAGTCCTGCCAGGCGGGTGGTCATGCGGGGGTGGTGATGAAAACCACTGTACCCACTTATCTCATACGACTTTTGACCTTATTTACTCTTGTCCTATGGTAGCTATAGGTTTGATATTTGTATGGGATATTCCTTAGGATGTAGGCAATGTATGGCAACCCCCAAATCTCGGTTTGTTGGGACAAGGGACGTGCGTGACAAAGTTAAGTCAGTTTACCCATACATCTCGCGAGAGCAACACCATGTCGGATTTACCACGCCGTTACCCACGCAGGGGAATATCCATGGCCGATGCCATGGCCATACTTGACGAGAGTGATGTGCCTGATAGTGACACTGGATCATCCAATGACGATTCAGAGGAGGAATATAGTCCCACTGTGGCCGAGTATGATGAAATACATGAGGAGGAACCCTATCTCCCCATCGCTGAACGGTACACCAGGTTACAACAAAGGGAGGTGAGTAGCTATCGTTCCCCTACTCCCCCCCATGACATAGTGGAGTCCCCAGCAAGTGGGGAAGAGGATAATGAGGATGAGGAAGATGACCCAGACCCCATGCCCTTCATCAACATTCCACTTTCTCATCGTAGGGCTGACAAGAGAAGAGGTGAGGATGATGTGGAGGAGGAGGACGGAGAGGAGGAGAAGGTGGGTCAAGCTCCGACACCACACGTGCCTCGCCGTGGTGGTGCTCCCCTGCGTTTGCCTTCCCCACCACCCCCTATTCCCTCTCCACTCAAAGCACCAACCCCTCACACTTTCTATGGCTTGCGCAGGGGTGCAGCCATATTAGCAGCGCAGCCATTGACTTCTTCTTCAGAAGCAACAGATGAGGATATGCCTGCCCTCGAATCATCTCCACCACGCCACCCACGCCGCCACCAACGCCCTGCAGCACGCCGCCTGTTTCCCTCATCACCCCGGATTGACTCGCCCCCACCAATACCTCCCGGACCACTACCATACTCACCTGTACCTTCTCCTCAGCCTGGGACCTCCCACAGACACGACACTCAGACACCATCACCGCCTGCGTCGCCACACCGCCCTGATCGTGCGCAACGACCTATCAACTTACGTGGGACGCCCCACCCCTGGCGGTGCGAGAGCAAGGGCTGGGTCGGCTCGACCAAGGCCGAGGTTGAGGGCAGGGGCAAGAGGGACAAGAGGGGCAAGAGGCAGGGCAGGTCCCCCCCGCCGCCCTGATGGTGACTCCCCTCCTGACGACTCTGGTGACGAAGGTGCCGTTCAACCCGACGTGTGGGATTGGGTCGATGGAGACAACTTTGTGCCCACCGACTACAACTTTGTGGACGCTGGGATTGCCGGCCCTACGCTCCCAAACCAGGGGCGGCAGACCACGAGACTGGAGATCTTCAGGCAGTTCTTCACTACCAAAGCTCGTGGCTCTAATTGTTGACCAGACCAACTGGTACAATTATTATTTCATGGCTGGGAAGGAGCAGTCAAAATACTCTGCAAGGCTGTCATGGTCATCCCTTGATGTCCCGAGTTTTACACATTCTTGGCCATTGTAATGCTGATGGGGGTCACAAGGAAATCCTCCATAAAAAAGTACTGGTCCTGGGATCCCCTCGTCCGAACCCCTATTTTTGGCCAAATAATGAGCAGAAATAGGTTCACAGCCATAATGGGGAACCTACATTTTATTGACAGCCTGGCAGCCCACACCAGAAATCAAAATCAACCAAGAGCTATGAAGGACCCCATGGAGAGGATAAGACACATCTTCGAGTACCTGAAGGTAAAGCTTGCTGCCGCCTTCAAACCCCATCAGAAGCTCATTATTGATGAGAGTTTGCTGCTGTGGAGGGGGAATATTGGCATCCGGCAGTACATGCCCAGCAAACGACATCGATATGGCCTGAAGACATTCGTGATGTGTGACTGTCGAACTGGTTACATCCAGGACCTAATTCTGTATATGGGCAAGAAAACAGAATTGGTGGAAACGGAATTACCTGGACAGGGGCCACATACTGTACCTGGACAATTGGTACACCAGCCCCTCCCTTGCCAAGTTCCTGCATAGCCGCACTACAGGAGTCTGTGGCACCGTCAGGAGGAATCGGATCTTCATGCCCGAACTACCACCCAGGCGGGAAAAGGGCTCCATCATCCACAAACAGGCTAACAATGTCCTCATGTTGTCCTGGATGGATAACCAGGATGTGAACCTTCTCACAACAGTCCACCTTCCCATCTTCCAAGACAGCAGACGTCGTGACAGAGCAACTGGCGAAGTTATCAAGAAACCTTTGGCCATCTGTGATTATAACATCAACATGCGGCTGGTGGATAAATCAGATGCTGTCGTCTCGTCATGTGAGTGTGCAAGGAAGACGATGAGGTGGTATAAGAAGTTATTCTTCCACCTCCTCGATCTCACCCTCTATAACAGCCATATCCTGTACTCAACAATCACCGGCAAGCAGGAAACGATGGCGAACTTCTGCATTGAGTTGTCCAGGGAGGTGTTGAGGGAATACATGACTGCCCCCCAGTTCATGCAACCCCCCGCACATCGACGCCCAGCAGCAGAAGGGATTGCCAGGCTGACACAACGCCACTTCCCTGAATATGTGCCGCCCGCCCACAGAAAACAATGACAAACCCCGAATCTTCTGATCACTGTCTGATACAGGCCACCTGTCTATCACCTATACCACACCTTCCCACTCTGAACCTGTTTTGGTGACTAAATGGCATTTCGATAGGGCAGACTGGGAGGGTCTTCAAGGTTTCTTTATTGATATTCCCTGGACCACTTTCTTTTCTAATGATGCACACTCCACCTTGAGCCACATACAAGATTTTGTAAAAATTGGAATGGAAACTTTTATTCCTCTAAATAATCCACATGACAACAAAATATTTTGGTCTACTCTTAACTCATTCAAGTCCAACTTCACTACTGCTTCATCCATTCCACCATTAAAATCTCCGACTGGCAATCTTGTAATTGACCCACGAGGTAAAGCTAACCTTCTTGCGGATATTTTCTCCACCAACTCAACCTTAGATGAAATAAATCAAGATGTCCCTGTACTTAATTTTAATTCGCCTGAAATTCCCTCCCTTAACCTCTGAAGTGCGCATGGGGGTAATTGGAAACGTCCCCCTGTGCTGACGTATTTGAGGTGTTTCCGTCACTAAAATATTCATTGTGCCATTAATAGCATTAATATTTATCCATATGCGCCTATTATGGGGTTGATTATAAAGGTATTAACCTGAAACAACAATAAAACGAGTGAAAACAGCGTTTTGGATGGTCAAAATCGGAGATATAGCCCGCGAGTTGTATAATGTATGGGTGAGGCAATCTGCTTTCCCGCCAATTTCCCCCAAGGCCACTGAGACACAGTCGATCGATACTCTCTCTCTCCTCTCTTGCACTCGCTTGCTATCAGTGATGACCACACCCTCCAATCGGATTTCTAATGTTAGCACGAAAATATACCTCAGAATAAGGGAATAACAGGGAAAATAGGTGATAACTGAAGGAGAGGAGGAAAGTGGGGAAGGAGGGGAGGTAGAGGACTGAGATTTTGCATGGCCCAGGGGCCAAAAAAAAATAAAAAAATAAAAAAAAAAAAATATAAAAAAATATTTTTTTTTCGATGTCAAAAGTTGATTTTTATTTTCTCTGACTCTTAAGAGTCTTCCCGCAGTGCGCCGGGGGAACTCTTAAGAGTCTCCCCGCAGCTCCCGGGTTAAGAACCACACCAGACATGTCAAAACTATTTTGCAGAATCTCTCAGTAGATAAGGCTCCTGGTCCAGATGAAATTCCTCCAATAGTACTTAACCTAAGAAGTGCGCATGGGGGGTATGAGACACCACACTCCTGTGCTGACGTATTTGAGCTGTTCCCATCACTAACATCGTTATTTGACCATAAATAGCATTAATACTTATCCATATGCGCTTATTATAGGTTGATTATAAAGGTATTAACCTGTTACAACAATAAAACAAGTGGAAACAGTGTTTGGATGGTCAAAATCAGCGATACAGGCCGGGAGTTACATAATGTATGGCTGAGGCAACCTCCCTTCCCACCACTTTTCCCCACGTCTGGAGAGAGACTGTCGATCGATACTCTCTCTCTCTCTCTTTCACTCGCTTGCTAACAGTGATGACAATGCCCTGCTTGCAACTCGCTAATGTTAGCACGAAAATATACCACAGAATAAGGGAATAACAGGGAAAATAGGTGATAACTGAAGGAGGTGAGGAAAGTGGGGAAGGAGGGGAGGTGGAGGAGTGATATTTGGCATGGCCCAGGGGCAATAAAAAAAAAAAAAAATGTTGGGGTGTTTTAAATGGATTTTTGAATAGCCTTACTCTTAAGTCTTCCCGCAGTCCGCCGGGGGAACTCTTAAGAGTCTTCCCGTAGTTCCCGGGTTAAGAATTGCTCCTTGGTGCTCGCTCCTGTATTGGCAAAGATTTTCCGTCTGTGTACTCACACCTCATGCTTCCCAGTACCCTGGAAAGAAGCAAACATCCATCCAGTTCCTAAAAAAGGTGCCTCTTCAGATCCATCAAACTACAGACCAATAGCTATAACTTCCACTCTTGGTAAAGTCTTTGAAATTATATTAAATAATCACATAATTAAGCATCTTGAGAATAATAAATTAATCAGTGATAGGCAATATGGTTTTAGACGATGTCGATCAACTGCAGACATTCTTTGCCTTCTTATGCATCAAATCAACCAAGCTATAGACCAACATGGTGAAACACATACAATAGCACTGGATATATCAAAGGCATTTGATAGAGTCTGGCATCAATCCTTATTGTCGAAGATGTCACACTACGGCCTTGCATCATTAGTTCCACTAATTTCTTCTTATCTTCATAACAGAAAAATATGTGTAATGGTAGATGGCCTTTATTCTCAATTTCACTCAATAAATGCTTGTGTTCCCAGGGATCAGTTTTGGCCCCAACTCTGTTCCTCATTCATATTAATGATCTCATATCTACCACTCCTAATCCAATACATTCCTACGCAGATGACTCAACACTCCACAGTTCCTTCACATTTACCAATTCTTTCACCCAACCCGATCTTATAAATTCAAAAATAAACACTGCAATTTCTCTGAACCAGGATCTTTCTAGAATTAATGAATGGGGACAAAAGAACCTAGTTTCCTTTAATGCACAGAAAACCAAGTACATTAAATTTTCTAACCGACAGAATCTCATCGACTCCCATATATTTTGTAATGATGTAAATATTCCCACTTCCCCTAGTATTGACATTCTCGGTGTAACATTAACTACTAACCTGAGCTGGACACATTATGTTAGAAGCATTGCTAAGAATGCCTCTAAAAAACTGGGACTCCTGTACAGAGTTCGAGAATTCTTCACTGACGAGCAGTTGGCCGTAATATATAAATGTCATGTGCGTTCTCAGATGGATTACTGTTCACCTCTGTGGAGTGGAAGTGGAGTGGTTGCATTGAGGCAGTTGGACAAAATTCAAAATAAAGCTATTAGATTAACCCGCTGAGCCCCAGCTAGTTATTAATAAATGTACCACCAGGGCCCAGCAGGTTTTTATTTATTTTATTCCAGAAACAATAGCGAATGGGTTAGGAATGAAGGGGAAAAAAAAATTAGTCATAAAGTGCAAAAATGGTCCTACAGAGCCCCAAAACGGATTTTACAAGAGTAAAAAATGTAAGGCAATTTCCCCAAAAAAACATGTTTTTGCGCGCTCACGCGCATGCGGTTGGACTTTGAGAGTTGTCAACCATCGGCATGGGTGCGTGGGATACTTACACAGTTCCCATACAAATCTGAGCTCTCGGGGTGCCATAGGACCGGAGTAATTAGGACCGGACCGGCCAGGACGCAAACGTTGCGTCGCTGGGTTCTGGTGATCGAACATTGCCGACGCAACACGTGCGAAGCTGGGTCTCAGCGGGTTAATCAATAACCCTGCAATCACACAGGACCTTCCTACATTATCCATACGAAGAAACGTTGCATCCCTTGCATTATTCTACAGATATTTTCACAGCAATTGTTCCGAGGAACTTGCTTCAATTGTGCCGCCTCTCCACATCTTTCCCCGTTGAACTAGGGCAGCTGAGAGTGCCCATGAATTTACACTTTCTCCTCCACAATGCAGAACTTCTGCTTATCAAAATGCATTTATCCCCAGAACTACTACTCTTTGGAATTCATTTCCCTCGAGTTGCTTTCCACAAACTTACAATCTATACCAGTTTAAATCCAGTTGTTACAAACATTTTATGAATGGAGGATGCCTTTAGGCACATGGACCTTTTTTGTTTTATCTGTGTTTTTCCTTCCTCCGTTCATTGTCTCTTTTAAAAAAAAAAAAAAAAAAAAAAAATCTATAACTAAAAAACATGATAAAGTAATACAGTAAACTGAATACTGAATACATGAAAACTGAATAAAGCAGGGGAGTAAGAGAAAAACGCAAGAAAAGGGAAAGTGTTCGTGGCGCGTGTCAGTCAGCTGGGTGTGTGGCAGTTCGTGAGTTCTGTTATTGTCCTAGACCATGATGGCCGCCAGTCTCCATGGCAACGGGAACGCGCCACGGTCTTACCACTCGTGTTCACTTTACAAGACTTATATCTATGCACTTATCACACTGTAACTTCACTTACAATGACATTATGTGATACATGTTAGTATTATATGAACTATGAAGGCACACATGATGCTCGGGTGGTGTAAATAACCGTCACTCGAAAACTGGCCGCATCGTACATCTGCCATGCTGCCGCGCTCAACTATGGCTGCCCAGGCGGGAAGTTTGAAGGCCGCCCGGCACCAGCTGATGTATGAGGCTGCCCCCCCCCCCCATACGACCCCCAAATGACCGAGGTGAGTTTTTTTTTTTTTTTTTTTTTTTTTTCCATTTCTCACCTTTTTCTTCCATTTTATAAAACAAATTTTGTTTTGCCAAAACGGCCGGTCCCTGGGTGTACATTTATTTATAATTTGCTGGGGCTCAGTGGGTTAACCAGACCATTGAGCTCCCCAAAAATGAATAGCAATAATACAGGATATATATACATTATACAGTATATATATATATATATATACTGTACTGTATATATATATACTGTAGTCAGGTCTCGATATACACGGATTCGGTTGGACACGGTAACCCCAAAAGTTCCAAAATCGGCCACAACACGGAAAAGTCGGGATCATACACAGATGGCGGCCCAAGCATAGGTACCGGTATATATAAATTATTAAGAATGTTATTTATGCATCAAATGTCTGTCTGTCTATCTATCTCCCTTATAACCACAGAGGGTAAGGGGGCCTTCATCTAATGGTGGAGAAAAAAAAGAATATGCCTCACGCATCCTACTGCGTGTCATACAAGGCGACTAATAGGGGGGATGGCCATAGACTTGTGGACCAACAGCCATTACTAGACAATAAAGTCTTTATCTTAGCACTGTCTTGGTATGGCGCTGCCGAGGCTGGTGGGGTGCGGATAGGTGCCACAGGGGACTGAGTCTTACCTGGGCGCTGTTTGGCACCACACCTGTGTCAGCAACAGTGTTTGCATGTTGGGGCAGGACTTTATTGTTCTATAGTCCAATTGCCTAATATACTGTAAAGTAGAGTGTTGTTATGGTGCTGTCTTTTTGTAACACTGTCAAGGCTGGTGTGGTTGCAGATACTGCATGTGCAAGTGTTGCAGGGGGACTCTGTTGAGTCTTGCTGAGGCATGGTTAGCACTATACCAACATCAGCCACAGTGATGACTTGGTGGGGCAGTGCTGTGGCAGGACTTTATTGTACTACAGTACACTCCAACTACTGAAAGGCAACCCCGTCTGAGCCGTTTACAATGCATGTAATGGAAAAATGACGTTACACCAATGTATGTATGTATGTATACATAAATATAACTATGTCTTATTTGGTTAAAAACACTTGTGCAGATATGGTCCCAGGTTTATTCAACGTTTCGCCTTCTACGGCTTCTTCAGGAATACGACATGCAGTATATGGAAGTACAGTCAACTTATATATAGTCCAAGCTCTGAGAAAACAACTAAACAAAATGAAATCAATGGTGTAGCAATATGAAATGAAATGAAATAAAATACCACATGAACAATATGGGAAAGAGTCACCTAGCCTGGTTGTATACATACATACATACATACAATTTTAAGTGTTCCACACATAAGTGCAGTTTCAGTCTCTTGTCCTAATGGTGGCATTCCAGGCAACCCTGTTAAGGGCTGCTTCACTTGTCAAGTTCTAGGATTTGAGATCGGCGCGTATAGTCCGATCCCAGGTTTTCCTCGGTACACCCCACAATCACAGACCTGCATTTTTTCACCCAATTCTGTTCATCCATTCTCTCCACATGTCCATACCATCGCAGTCTACTTATACGCATCACCTCGCTAATACTCTTTATACCTAAACGTCTCCTCAGCTCAACATTTGTTATTCTATCCTGTAGCCTGGCCCCACACATCCATCTCGCCATTCTCATCTCATTACGCTCCATTCTGTTGACATCCTCTACTTTAACGGCCCATGTTTCTGAGGCATACGTCATTGCACTTCTAACATATGAGGCATACACCTTTCCCTTCAGGGGGAGAGGCATTCTTTTCATGGTCAGGATTGGCATCAATTCTCTAACTTCCCCCAGCCACACCTAATTCTAGCAACAGTGGCAGCCTCGGCCCCACCACCGGCAGAGATGGTATATATTTTTTTTTTTTTTTTATTTTTTTTTTTTTAAAGACAATGAAGGGAGGAAGGAAAAACACAGATAAAACAAAAAGATCCATGTGCCTAAAGGCATCCTCCATTCATAAAATGTTTGTAACAACTGGATTTAAACATTTGTAGATTGTAAGTTTGTGGAAAGCAATTCGAGGGAAGTGAATTCCAAAGAGTAGTAGTTCTAGGGATAAATGAATTTTGATAAGCAGAAGTTCTGCATTGTGGAGGAGAAAGTGTAAATTCATGGGCGCTCTCAGCTGCCCTAGTTCTACGGGGAAAGATGTGGAGAGGCGGCACAATTGAAGCAAGTTCCTCGGAACAATTGCTGTGAAAATATCTGTAGAATAATGCAAGGGATGCAACGTTTCTTCGTATGGATAATGTAGGAAGGTCCTGTGTGATTGCAGGGTTATTGAATAATCTAATAGCTTTATTTTGAATTTTGTCCAACTGCCTCAATACAACCACTCCACTTGCACTCCACAGAGGTGAACAGTAATCCATCTGAGAACGCACATGACTTTTATATAGTACGGCCAACTGCTCGTCAGTGAAGAATTCTCGAACTCTGTACAGGAGTCCCAGTTTTTTAGAGGCATTCTTAGCAATGCTTCTAACATAATGTGTCCACCTCAAGTTAGTAGTTAATGTTACACCGAGAATGTCAATACTAGGGGAAGTGGGAATATTTACATCATTAAAAAATATATGGGAGTCAGTGAGATTCTGTCGGTTAGAAAATTGAATGTACTTGGTTTTCTGTGCATTAAAGGAAACTAGATTCTTTTGTCCCCATTCTTCAATTCTAGAAAGGTCCTGGTTCAGAGAAATTGCAGTGCTTATTTTTGAATTTATAAGATCGGGTTGGGTGAAAGAATTGGTAAATGTGAAGGAACTGTGGAGTGTTGAGTCATCTGCGTAGGAATGTATTGGATTATGAGTGGTAGATATGAGATCATTGATATGAATGAGGAACATAGTTGGGGCCAAAACTGATCCCTGGGGAACACCAGCATTTATTGAGTGAAATTGAGAATAAAGGCCATCTACCATTACACATATTTTTCTGTTATGAAGATAAGAAGAAATTAGTGGAACTAATGATGCAAGGCCGTAGTGTGACATCTTCGACAATAAGGATTGATGCCAGACTCTATCAAATGCCTTTGATATATCCAGTGCTATTGTATGTGTTTCACCATGTTGGTCTGTAGCTTGGTTGATTTGATGCGTAAGAAGGCAAAGAATGTCTGCAGTTGATCGACATCATCTAAAACCATATTGCCTATCACTGATTAATTTATTATTCTCAAGATGCTTAATTATGTGATTATTTAATATAATTTCAAAGACTTTACCAATAGTGGAAGTTATAGCTATTGGTCTGTAGTTTGATGGATCTGAAGAGGCACCTTTTTTAGGAACTGGATGGATGTTTGCTTCTTTCCAGGGTACTGGGAAGCATGAGGTATCAGTACATAGACGGAAAAAAATTGCCAATACAGGAGCGAGCACCAAGGAGCAATTCTTAAGTACTATTGGAGGAATTTCATCTGGACCAGGAGCCTTATCTACTGAGAGATTCTGCAAAATAGTTTTGACATGTCTGGTGTGGATCTTAAGTGAGGGAATTTCAGGCAAATTAAAATTAAGTACAGGGACATCTTGATTTATTTCATCTAAGGTTGAGTTGGTGGAGAAAATATCCGCAAGAAGGTTAGCTTTACCTCGTGGGTCACTTACAAGATTGCCAGTCGGAGATTTTAATGGTGGAATGGATGAAGCAGTTGTGAAGTTGGATTTGAATGAGTTAAGAGTAGACCAAAATATTTTGTTATCATTTGGATTATTTAGAAGTTTATTTGCCTGCTTGTGGAGAAAGTTTGATTTAGTTAGGTTTAATACAGTTTTGGAATGATTTCTGATGTTTCTAAAGTAATTAAAGGCTTCATGTGTTTTTGATCTTGTGTATGCATTGTAGGCTATTGCTTTTTGTTCAGTTACTCTAGCACAATTATGGTCAAACCATTTAGGTGAATTAGATCTTTTAATGTACTTTTGATGAGGAATAAAAGTTTCCATTCCAATTTTTACAAAATCTTGTATGTGGCTCAAGGTGGAGTGTGCATCATTAGAAAAGAAAGAGGTCCAGGGAATATCAATAAAGAAACCTTGAAGACCCTCCCAGTCTGCCCTATCGTAATGCCATTTAGTCACCAAAACAGGTTCAGAGTGGGAAGGTGTGGTAGGTGATAGACAGGTGGCCTGTATCAGACAGTGATCAGAAGATCCAAGCGGGGACCTCACTGTAACATCATAATTTTCTGAATTGGTTGTTAAAAATAAGTCCAGTAGGTGGGAATTATGATTAGGATTATCTGGTACACGGGTGGGTTGGTTGACTAGTTGAGTGAGATTAAATGAGTCTGCAAATAGCTCACATTCAAGACCAGCATCATCAGTCCTGGCTGAATGAGTGAGCCATTCAACATTATGGACATTAAAATCACCCAACACAGTGATTTCAGAAGAAGAATTTAAGTTGAGGACACTGAGTTGTGAGGACAGAGAATCAAAAAGACTTTGCTCTGGAGGAGTATTTGGGGAACGGTAGATGCAACATATGTATTTAAATTTACCAGCAGAAATTAATTTGTATATAGAATAATCAAAATAGGGACAATTGAAACTAGTAACCTCCTCCAGGGCAATTTCAGATTTTGCGAAGCAACATACACCTCCTTTAGGTCTGAAATTTTGGAGCAGTTGATAACCTGGAAAATTAAATCTAGACATGTCAGATGTGGATGTTACTTGAGTCTCTGTCAAAAAAAGGAGAGTAGGGGATTCTGCTTGAAGAAATTGGTGTACAGAATTGATGTTAGAGTGAAGTCCCCTTATATTGCTAAAGAAAAAGCTGCACCGACGAGCAGCTTTGGGACGTTGCAATGCTCTTGACACAGTCGCATGATGACGACCGGGAGGGCCCTGTGTCAATGACCCAACCCTGCCGGGGGTGGATATCCGAGGGACCACCAGGTTTGCTCTTAACAATTGTACTGCCATATTTATTGGGTAAGGTGTATGGTGTTACATGTATGATATGTAGTGGGAAGAGTAGTGTTTTATGGATAGAGGATAGCGATGTAGGGCAATGTCGTGAAGTTGGATGTGTATGTTATATAAAGAGGGTTTTCCTGATACCCCTGATGTGGGAGGCAGAAAGATGTGTATCCAGCTACCAAGGCCTGGGAGAGAAAATGGAATTCAGGCTATTCCCTGAGTCTCCCGAAACCTTGGCGGTAGTACTTCCCTGGGCGGGGCTGCCTACCCCTACTACCTACCTACCTATCTCCTAGGTAACAAAACTTGTTCACCAGCTCCAAAGACTCATTTCCAAAATTCACAGCCACAGGATCATCACTTAACCCATAACTAGCGGCGCGCAACATAAGTCGAGTATAATAAATCTGGACTATCTGGCGGCGCTCGACATAGGTCGTGTGGCAATTTCAGCACGTAATGTTGCTGAGAGAGAGAGACAAGTGGTGGCAGGAGAGTAGCGAGCATATGACTGCTCCAGACCACCGCGGCGAACCTACTGACACGAATCCCACCTCCTCCCTCCCTCTCTCACTCGCTATATACGGAATTGTATGGGGAAAGTGCCGAATTACATGCTTTTTGCACTCGCGTTGCGCGGTTGTTGCAAGAAAATTAGCCATCATAAAAGGATCGTTATGGTGTCATTGGAAAGCTCTGTTTATGCCCTTTCAGGGATAGATACTTGTTTTACGCTCTGGGTCTTATTTAGGCATGAAAATAATCACGTAAACAGCCCTATTTTGGCTAAAAACACCCCGCTGGGCGGTACATATAAATAAACCGCTAGCCCGCTAATCTAGTGTTAACACAAGCTCGCCTTTGCACACTACGCACTCAAATTTATCTATTTCTGACTTATCCTTCGGCAGGGGCCCCTTTATTCTACTACAGCGCTTACTCCCATGGTGTACCCAACATCGACAGATGCTACATTGAATTGAGTGAACGCCCACTCCCTTTCCACACACTGCACATGGGTATGCACCGCTCTTTTCCACATTGCCTCGTCTCAATCTACGATGCATAACCTTGGTTTTGTTAATATTGACTCTTAAACCCTTGCTCGCCATGCCCTCTCTCCACTCTCTGAATTTGGCCTCAGCATCTTGCATACTGTCAGCTATTAGGACTAAATCGTCTGCATAAATCAGTTCCAACGGGAGTCCGCCTCTAAAAACTCTAGACAGTGCCTCCAAGACCATAATAAAGAGGAGGGGGCTTAACACTGAACCCTGATGGACTCCAACACGGACTGTGAATTCATCACTCAGTACACCCTTCACCCTCACCGCGCTTCGCGAATCCTCATACATCTTCATTATCACACGCACCAGCCACTCTTCCACACCAAGTTTCCTCATAGCCCACTGCACAACATCTCTAGGCACCCTATCAAAGGCCTTCTCCAGGTCTACAAACACAAAGTAAAGATCCCTGCCTTTTAGTAAGTATCTTTCCTGTATCTGCCTGACTATGAAAATAGCATCGGTTGTACCACGTCCTGGCATAAAACCAAACTGCATATCGTCAATAGAGATGCTTTGCCTGATCAAACCCTCAAGGACTCTCTCACAGACCTTCATGATTTGGTCAAGCATTTTCAGGCCCCTATAATTACCTCTATCTAGTGCATCCTCTTTTCCTTTGTATATATTTACTATTACACTTTTGAGCCAATCCTCTGGGATTTTCTCATCTTTAATAATGGTGTTTATCAACTGTGACTAAGTTTACACCAATCTCCCCTGAGGCTTTTATCATCTCAGCGACAATGTCGGAGCAACCTGGAGCTTTACCGTCCTTCATTTTATTGATTGCGTCGCTCACTACAGCTGGTGCTATCAAAGGAGGGGGCCCAGATATTGGTTTTTCGATACTAAGCTGTTCCTTATCCCATTCAAACTCTACATTTAGCAATCGTTCATAGTGTACCTTCCATGCTTCTCTGATTTCATTTTCTGCATACACAATCTTCCCATTATCATTTCTAACACACTGTTCACCTATAATATCCCTACTGTCATTTTTAACTCGCCTAGCTAGGTTGAAGATCCCATTGGGATTGTCAGTGTTACACACTTGTTCGAGGACCAGGTCCTTAATGCGATTTTTAGCATTGTAAATAACTCTTTTGGCAGTTCGTTTAGCTGCCTGGTATTCCTCCCTGCTGCCTCCTTTCTTCCATGCTTTGAAGCATCTCCTTTCCTCTTTCACAGCATGTTCTACATCATCGATCCACCACCTGGAGGTCTTATTTCTGGGGTAACCCTTTGTTTTCCCACAGACTTTGTCAGTGGCAGCGATAAGGCTATGCTTAAGAAAGTATGTTCGTTAACATTATAGCTAAGGGTTTGGCTAAAGAAAAGAAGCCATTATTCAAGTTCATGGTGTCGTTTAAAACAATATAAGCAGATTCAAAACATCTCCGTTTACGTGTGTCAGTTTCGCATTTGACTAGCTTAGCTTCGTCATAGTTTATACCGTGCCCCGTGTCTAACCTATGTATTACCATCGCATTGCTCAATCTAAATTTCTCCATATCCGTTTTGTGTTCTTTTATCCTCTTCTTTAGACCTCGGTATGTTTCGCCAATATATAATTTATTACAGGAGGCACATGGAACTTCATAAACATCCGCTTCACTGTTTTCATTCTTCCGTTTACTAAGCCTTTTCACGACATTTCCGATTTTGACCCCGCCAGTTCGAACTATTTCGACCCCTACTCTCTTCATGATATTAGATACGTTGTCAGCTAATTTGATCTGGGTAAAATTAATATTTTGTTTGGTTTTTCTTTTGGTTCAGTTCTTAGGTGAATGCAGGGAGCTTTCTTCTTTGCTTTTAGTATGAAAAATGGGGGATATTTTAAGTGGGTGAAAGTTTTGAAAATGAGGTTTTTCTCAATTTGCAAATACTCTTCCGAGCAAATACGTAAGGCCCGTAGATAAAAACCTATCACAATTCCCTGCTTACTTCTGTTGTCAGTGGAAGAATAAAAATGTACAAAGTAATTTTTGTTGGTCGCTTTTCTAAAAAGTGTAAACTTTAAATCATTTCCGTCTTTAATTAAAAGGGCATCAAGGAAAGGTAAACTATCGTCATTTTCATATTCTACAGTAAACTGAATACTGGGTTCTATGCTATTTATTCTACTTCTAAGGTTTTCTAGGTCTAACCTACGTGGAGCTATCACTAGGACATCATCTATGTATCTAAGCCAAGTCACGCCTCTAGGAACTATCTCACTGAAACTGTTTGCTTCTAAATGCTCTAAAAAAAAATTAGACAAAACACCACTAAGCGGACTGCCCATCACCATACCAGACTTTTGCCTGTTGTTGTTGTTCCCCAAGCTGCCTGGCCGAACAGCCCCAAGGCCCCGAGCAATTCCAAGGCCATAACCGAGCGCCCCCACAGAACCCTCCCTGCCGACCACAATAAAGCCTGGGTGACCGAAGCCACTCTATGGCGGGGAGCTGAGGAGGGTGCGGAAACGCCCGGGAAACCAAAGCCCCACCCAGGGCCCTGTGCCCCTCAGCAATTATGAAGAGAAAGTGGAGGGGCAAGGGAAAAATGTGACGCTTTGGCTTCCAATCTTGGTAGATCGGGAGATCAATCCACGGAAGAGACGCCGTCACTTGAGATCTAGAAAATATATAAGTTAAAGGAACAGTCTGAGTAAGCTATGGGTATGGCAGAGATCGCTCAGCTCTCACTCTGATAGACCAGCCCATCACCACATGAATAGAACCCAATCCTCTCAGCATCAGCTAGGAAAGGCCCTAGAAAGCCGCCTTTGGCGGGGGGATAGCTCCCCTATTTCAACCCCTTTCGGGGTTGGGCACCCGCCTGTAGACTGCATCACTGAAGGTGAAAAAGCAATTTGAGACACAGTTCTACCAGGTCAACAAAATCATGAATGGGAATGGGCAGAGAGTCATTCACGTTAAAACTCCCTTTAATACATCTAATGCCTTATTTGTTGGAACGTTGGTAAAGAGGGATGTAACATGAAAGCTGGCCATCTGTTTATTTCTCATGCTAAAATTTTGTAACTTATTAATTAGATCTCCGGAGTGTTTCAAGTTCTTATCACTGATACTTCCTATTTTAGTGGATAGTGCTTTAGCTAAAATACCAGATAATCCATGCAGTAATGTGCCAACACCAGAAATAATGGGGCGTAGAGGAACATTGGGTTTATGTAATTTGGGTAGACCATAAACATACGCGGGGTAATGAATTTTTGGTAGGGAATATAACAACTTCTTTCCTTCAGCTGATTTGTATAGGGCCTGCCAGGTAGCCCGTAAGATTCTAAACAAATCAGTACAGAAGTATCCGTAAAATTCGCATTCGCTATGAAGCCATTTTTGCTGTACTAACGTCTCTCTCAGAGTCCAGTAACGAGTCGTCTATGGAAGCGTCTGGTCTGAAATCAAAAATGGAATCTTGGAGGTTTATAGTTTGCCTTTTTATTGCTGAGAAATTATTCATGCAAACAAATTCTTTGTCTGAGCAGCTTCAAGAAGGGTGAATATCAATTGTTTGGGCTGTGGATCTAATTACAGCAACAAAAGCAAACTTGGTAAAAAATGAGAACCGACAGTGAATAATGATCAACTGTATGATGGAGCAAAGGAGTTTGCTAGAAAACATGGAATAGATGTGCCAGAGGTAAACACAAGTGTGGGATCAGCTCGTAGCAAGAGTGCAAAAAACATCAAATAGCTTGAAAGACTATTTATCCAACAGTACCCTCGGGAAGCGACCAGAACAATTAGAATGTGTTCAGAAAGTCAGCCTAAAGCAGTAATTGAAGTCACAGTTGTATTTCAGTGATTGATAGGTGCACTGCTGAATATGATCGTAGGTTCAGTAATAACATAAATTTTTGTCAGTCTCTCTCTTCTTTTGATGTTCAGTCAAAGCAGTTCCTTGAAGAAGAAAAGCTAAAATTGTTTTCCAACCATTACAGTGCACATATTGATTCAAACATTTTGCTATCCCAAGTTGTTGTTGTTGTTGTTGTTGTTCCCTAAGCTGCCTGGCCGAACAGCCCCGAGTCCCTGAGAAAGGCCATGGCCACGATCGGGCTTTCCCACAGAGCTCTCATTGAGTGTAGATTGTGTTGTTGGCATAAGTGGTTGTGTGAAATGCAGTCTTCTATGATGTGTTTAATGGTATGGGGTGCTGTGTTACATCCCGGGCAGGCGTCGACAACGGAGTCATCCAGTCTCTTCTGATAGCTCAGGAGAGCTGGATGGTGTCCGCATCTCAGCCTGGCCAGGTGGACTCTGTCCTCGCGAGGAAGGGAGGATTCGGAAGTATGGATTTCGGGAGGTCGTGCATGCAGCTGCGTGTTGTCTGTGAGTGAGTGGATGGATTGGTGAGAGATATGAGTATGGATGTGCTTCTGGAAGTTGGTTCGGGGTGGGCAGGGAGGGAGAGGACAATAATTGTGTGTGATACCGTGTGCTGGGTGTTGTTTTGATATTTCTTGGTGTCTGTGGGTGTGTTGCCATGTAGTTTAGTGGGTGGTCTTGGTTCGTGGAGGCTGCTGCCAGGAATTGAGTGCCTCTCATGTCCAGATGGTCTTTGACTTTGAGGATTTTGGTTTCTTGATGTAGGTGATCTGTGGGTGCAGTAGCTGTGCAGCCTGTAATGATCTTCAGGGCTTTGTTTTGAATAGTCTGTAAGGTCTTATGATGTGTTTCAGCTAGGTTAGAAGCCCAGGCTGGGCTTGCGTATTCCATCACTGATCTTATGTATTGTTTATATACTGTGGTGGTAGTTTCTTTGTTGTGTCCAAATTTTGTGTGAGCAAGTGACCTGAGGGCGTTAAGTCTGGGTGTCAGTTTCTTTTTAATGTTTGTGGTGTGCTGTTTGAATGTCATATGAGTATCATAGGTTACTCCTAGGATTTTGGGGGTGTGTATGTGTTAGGGGTGTGTTGTTGATGGTGAGTTGAGGGATGTATTCGTGTTCTCCTGTCCAACTTGTGAGCAGGGTTGCGGTGGATTTGGCTGGGGCTAGATTAAGTCTGTTTGTAGTGCACCAGCCATGTAGTGTGTTGAGATAGGGTTGAAGGAGATCTGTTGCTCTTTTTGGGTCATGGTGTGTGCATGTGAGTGTTATGTCATCTGCATAGGAGGCTAAGTTTATTTGGGGTGTATTGGGTGTAGTTATATCGTGCATGTACAGATTGAAGAGTGTGGGCGATAGGACGGATCCTTGTGGGACTCCGTTTGGAAAGTTTCTGATTTTAGATGACTGACCGGCAAAAGATACGTGTGCACATCTGCCTGCTAGGAAGTTGGCCAGCCACCTTTTTGTGTTGTTGTGCATGTTTGTGTTGTAGATTTTGTTTGTTAGGTTGTGGCGGGGGATGGCATCGAAGGCTTTACTAATGTCGAGTGTGGCTAATAGTGATCTGTGTGGTGGTCTAGCTGAGTTGATGCCATCGAAAGCTCTTTGTGTAAGGTCTGTGAGAAGAGTGTTTGTGGAGTGCAGTGGCCTAAAGCCATGTTGTGTTGGAGCTAGGGGTAGGTCAGGTGTAATTAGTTGTAATACTAGGCGTTCCATGACTTTGGAGGGGGAGCAAAGGAGTGTGATGGGGCGGTGTGAGGAGGGTAGCGTGGGGTCTTTGTTGGGTTTGGGGAATGTGATGATGATACCATGCTTCCAAATGTCTGGTATTGTGTTGTGTGAATAGCTGTAGTTTGATATGTTAGTGAGTGCTTGTATGCCTTGTGGTCCCAGGTGTCTGAGGTGTATGTTGCTTATGTTGTCTAGGCCACAGGAGGGTGAGTGCTTGAGATTGTTGATGATATGCTTTGTCTGGTGATTGGTGAAGGGTGTATAGTCAGGGTCTGTGGGGAATTGTCTCTTACGTCGGATGACTCGTCGGTCGTCTTTGTGAGGTTTCAGGTGGCTGACATGTGAAAAGTGATTGACGAGAGTGTTTGCTTGTTGTTTACATGAAGGAGTAGAGTCTGTTGTTGTGATTGCAGCATGTGATTGTGTTGTGTTGCTGTTGGAAAGTGTGATGCTGTTTAGTGTTTTGTAGAGTATTTTGGGGTTTGTTTTGTGATCAAGTGTTTGTAGGAAGTTATTCCAATTTAGTTTTTGTTGTTCTTGTATTTTGTTGTTAGTTTGGGTGTTGAGTGCTTGAATTTGTTGTGTGATGTCTTGTGTGTGGGGTGCTGGGGAGTGTTTCAGTATGTCGCGTTGTCTGATGAGGTTTTGAATTTCTGGTGTGAAGTTGGGGTTGTGTCTTTTTCTGTTACCTCTTGGAATGTGTTTCTTGTCAGCGTTTTGGATAGTTTTGTTGAGTATGTGTACAGCATTGTTGATGTTAGTGATGGGTGTACTGTTTAGAGTTGTGAAGTGTTGTTCTGTCTCATTTGTGAATGCTTCCCAGTTAGCTCTTTTATAATTGGTGTATGTGTGTTTGTGGCTAGCTGGGGTGAGTCTGGTTTTGGTGGTGATAATGATCGGGAGGTGATCAGAGCCTAAGGTTCTGACCACCCTCCAGGATGTTGTGGGGGCGAGTTCTGGGGAGCAAAAGGTGATGTCTGGAGATGATGGGTTATAGAGGGCTTGGTGAGGAATATGGGTATGTTGATGGATGTCGTTAAGGATGATGAGGTTATCGGTTTGGTTTTGTAGTACCAGCCCTCTGTCTGTGTCGGGGTTGTCGACAAACCAGGCCGACGTCTTGGCGTTGAAGTCACCACCCAGGATGATGTGTGGGGTGTGTGGGGTGTTTGTGATGTGTTGTAAGTGTGGTCTGTATTCATTTGGTACTGTAGGGGATGTTTGGGGAGGGATGTATGTGTTTATGATGGTTATGTTGGAGTTGTTGCCAGTGCGTATTTTAATTGACTGTATTTCTGTTGTGTTATCATTTGGGGGAGGAGGGATTTGGTTTGTACACTGGTTACTATGTATGATACGTCAACGGATGTTGACGATGAAGGATAAGACAGTGGTGGAACGAAAGTCATTGATTGATTATGTATGTGTGGATGAACGAATGAAGAAATCTGTGATGGATGCTAGGGTGTATAGGGGTATTGGAGGGGGTCTGTCTGATCATTATGTAGTGGTAGATAAGGTTAGGATACAAAAGAAGTGGGTGAGGAGAGCGGGAGGGAGGCGAGAGGAGGGTGGAATGGCGAGGAGGGTGGAGAGGTTGCAGGAGGAGGAAATCAGGGAGGAGTACAGGAGAGCAGTGGAAAGACGACTAGGTGGGTTCGACCTGGAAGTTATGGAGGAAGTGGAGGAGATGAGCAAGGTGTTTAAGGATGAGATCTGTGCAGCATGTGAGGAGGTGTGTGGAGTGAGGAGAAGAGGGAGGGGAGTGAAAGGTACAGCATGGTGGACAGAAGAGGTAAGAATAGCTGTGGAAGAAAAGAAGAAAGCATATAGAGAGTGGTTGGGTAGTAGAGGGAATGAAGATTCCGAGAGACAGAAACGAGCGAGGTACGTGGAGAGTAAGAGGGTGGTGAAGAGAGTAGTGAAGGAAAGT
Source organism: Paralithodes platypus (assembly GCA_032716605.1). Taxonomy (NCBI): domain Eukaryota; kingdom Metazoa; phylum Arthropoda; class Malacostraca; order Decapoda; family Lithodidae; genus Paralithodes; species Paralithodes platypus. The sequence continues at coordinate 2,811,677 of CM064559.1, forward strand.
AAGAGAAGAGTAGATGAGGAATTTGGAAGGAATCTGAGTGTAAAATGGAGGGAGAGTAAGAAACTGTTCTGGAAAGAAGTCAAGAAAGTTAGGGAAGGTAGCAAGGGAAACAGTAAGGGTGTGAAAGATAAGAATGGGAGAATGCTAGCCGAGAAGCAAGAGAGAGTCGAAAGATGGAGGGAGTACTTCAGTGAGTTGCTAAATGAAAGGAATGAAGAGCCAGCAAACATAGCTGGATATGGTATGGGAGGGAGAAGAAGAGAAGTAGTGGAGGAGGAGGTGGGGATCAGGAGGTCAGAAGTGTGGGAAGCCATGAAAAGAATGAAGTTGGGGAAAGCACCAGGAACAGATGGAGTGTGTGGGGAAATGTTGAGGTATGGTGGTGAGATAGTGATAGAATGGGTATGGAAAATGTGCAAACTAGCATGGGAGAAGGGGAGTGCACCCGATGACTGGAAGACTGGCATAATAGTCCCCCTATATAAGGGCAAAGGGGAAAGAGGAGTGTGTGGTAACCACCGAGGAATATGTCTTCTAAGCGTAGTAGGGAAGGTATACAGTAGGGTAGTGATTGAGAGAGTGAGAGTGAGAACGGAGAAATGGATAGGCGACGAGCAGGGAGGTTTTAGGAAGGGAAGAGGATGTGTAGATCATATTTTTACCCTGAATTGTGTTGTGGAGAAGTATCTGGAGAAGAAACAAAAGGTGTATGTTGCCTTTATGGACTTGGAGAAGGCCTATGACAGAGTGGATAGAGAAGGTTTGTGGAAAGTACTTAGAATATACGGAGTAGAGGGCAAGTTGCTGAAAGCAGTGAAGAGCATGTATGAGGGTGCAAAGGCGGCAGTACGTGTGGAGAGTGAGCAGAGCGAGTTCTTTGACCTGAATGTTGGTTTGAAACAGGGGTGTGTGATGTCCCCGTGGTTGTTTACTGTATATATGGATGGAGTTATGAAAGAAATACTATCAAGAGCAGTGGATGTTGGTGTATCGCTGAAAAGGGAGGGAATTGAGTGGAAGCTACCTATACTGCTGTTTGCGGATGATACAGTTCTGATGAGTGATAATGAATGGGAGTTGCAGGGTCTGGTAAATGAGTTTGGAACAGTGTGCGAAAAACGGAATTTGAAGGTAAATACGGGGAAGAGCAAGGTTATGGTCTTCGAAAGGGGTGAAGTCACAGAGTGTGAGGTGAAGCTGAATGGTCAGGCTATGGAGATCGTCAACTCTTTTAAGTATCTGGGCAGTGTGTTGAGTAAAGATGGGACTATGGATGAAGAGGTGCGGGAGAGGGTACAACAGGGGAAGAGGGTTGTAGGAACGCTAAAAGCAGTAACAAGAAATAGGGTGGTCAGTATGGAAGTGAAGAAGTCCTTGCATGACAGTGTGGTAATCCCGACACTGACTTACGGAAGCGAAGCATGGACGTTGGTTGAGAGACTCAGACCAAGAGTGAGAGCAGTGGAAATGAATTACTTAAGGAGTGCGTGCGGAGTTACATGGAGGGATAGACAGACTAATGAGGAAGTAAGAAGGAGGTGTGGTGTGGAGGTAGATGTGCTGGAAAGTGTGAAAAGGAACAACTTGAGATGGTTCGGCCATATGGAAAGCGAGAGAATGACTAAGAGGGTGTACGAGAGCGAGGTGGAGGGACAGAGGGGGAGAGGTAGACCGAATATGAGGTGGAAGGATGGAGTGAGGAAGTACATGAACGAAGGCGGTGCTGGTTGGGGGGAGGGGCGTCGACTGACTGGGGACAGAGGTGCATGGGGGCGGTTCGTTCGTGGCCACCCCTTCGGGGATCACGGCGTCAGGCAATAGATAGATAGATAGATATTTCTTTGTGTAGCAGGGTGATGAGTCCACCGCCCCCGCCGACAGCCCGGTCTTGTCTGATGGTGGTGAAATTATGAAATGTGGGTGTTTTTTGTGTTGTGCAGAGTTTTGTTTCTTGTAAGATGGCAATGTGTATGTTGTGTTGTTTGATGAAGTGTGAGAGTTCGTGTTTCTTTGTGTTGATGCCATCTATGTTCAGTTGAAGAATGTTAATGTTATGTGCACGATGTATGTTGGGTGCTGCTGCACGAGGATGGGGGGGGGGTGGGGGTGGGGGTAAGGGAGGGGCTGGGGGTTGGGATGGGTGAGGTGGGGGTGGGGATTGAGGAGCAGGAGATGGGGGTTGGAATGGATTAGGATGGGGTGTGGTGTGTTGAGTTGAGGATGTGGATGGTATGGGAAGGTTAGGTGGGTTAGGGAGGAGAGGTGGATGGGTTTTAGGGGGGGGAGTGGATGATATGGGAAGGTTAGGTGGGTTGGGGAGGAGAGGTGGACGGGTTTTAGGTGAGGGATTTGACTGGGAGAGGGAGGGGCATGAGGAACAGGTCCAGGTGTTTGTGTAGTATTTCTTGGAGGCAAGTGTTGTGCAGGTGAAGTGGGTCCAGTTCCCGCATGAATTGCAGAGAACTGAACCTTTAGTATGGCGACTCGAAGTGATGGGTTTTGAGCAAGTTGGACATATGTATGTGTACGTGGGTCCTGGGTTGCTCTCAATGTCTCCGGCTAGAAGAAGTCTTCGAGAAATGACAGCCGGAGAGTCATTTCTCGGTGTAGGAAAAACTGTGTGATGTGTGTGTGGTGTGAGAGGTGTGGAAATTCCCGGCGCGACCGAAGCCGCTCCAAGGACCCGTGCCCCCAGGGGGCAGGGGATGGTTGTGACGGTTTGGCTCCCGAAACTGCTCCCCGCGGCCGGCATCCGGTTTTCCTCCACTGGTCGTTGATTTTGTCTTCGGCCGTGGAGGGTCGGCAGCCATCCGCGGTTGGCAGCCTCGGGAGGTGGCCCCACGGCGTAGACGCCGCCACATCAGGACCTTCAAGTTCATTCAGCAAGGGTGTTCTTAGAACAAAAGAAGCACGAGGACCTATTTGATGTGTTCAAAATTCTGAACACATTACCCATTGCCTTTTCTGAGATACTAAGTATGTTGCGAATATTGCTAGCCATTCCAGTTACTACTGCCGCCAATGAGCGATTTTTGTCTGTTCTAAAACGAGTAACAAACTACCTGAGAACAACTATTGGGGATGACCGCCTTTGTAGCTTAATGTTAATGGCCACTGAAAAGAGAATGGTTAAGTCATTTGATCTGGAGGAACTAGTGGATGATTTTGCTCATCTGAAGCATCGTCGCTACCCTTTACTGTAAATAAAGTTACAAGTCAAGACATTAGATTGGATATAGGTGTGTTAAATATTACTACTTTAACCCTCCTGGCCCGGGCAGCATGTTAAAATGACACCGCGGCAGATGGGCAGGAACCCGGGTGTCCTGTTAAAATCTGTAAGCTTGAAAGCCTATTCAGCTTGGTCTGAACGCTGTGCGTCCGACGCATGTAAACAAAGCCGATCATTGCGTCACCGCACCTCCGAAAACAATAAGGAGACGTCGGATCAATGTAATTGTTGTGATGTCAGACAAAATTAGTGTCTGAAAAGCTCCGATATTGTCAACATCGCGGAAAAATTCGCTCAACTGAAATCGTCATCACAACTGAACCAGTTGACTTACAGCACTCTACTCAACACCAGTCTACAGATTGGAAATTGCACTACGTTTATAGATGTGTGGGAAATTTATAGCAGTTAAAATAAAAAAAATACGGTAGCCTAGGCCTAGACGTTTTTTGGCCAGATCGCCCGGATACGACCTCCGTCCTTTGGAAAGGCAGCCCGGGTCACGAGGGTTAACTATTTATCACATTATAATAATTTGAATATATAGTATATCTATAAAGGAATGACAGTAATCAGATTTTCAGTGTAGTAACTGATGGAATTATAATTTGGTTAACCCTCTCCGACATATGACGCGATTTTGAGTCGATTAGGGATACTTTAAAGCCTTTGTTACCATCAGGGGTATTTAGAAACCTTTAGTTTAGTTACTTCAACCTCTGCAGTTGTCTTGAGTTAGCTGTGGGCAGAAAACTAATTTTGGAGAGGTAATTATAAGAGTGAGAGAACTCTATTTCTTATTGCTAATCTGGCAACCTCTGCGTCATATGATTCTGAAGGGGTTAATAAGGCAGGAGTTTATTTTTTATTTGAATCTACTGTATATTGGTAAAGACATTTTTGTTTTGTTGTTTTGATTTTGTTTCAGATTTCAGGGGAAAATAGTTAGATTTATCATCTATCTATAGGTTATAATAATATTGGCTACATCATCTACATGTCTATATTAACAATACAGATACATAATATATTATTTAGTTATCATGCATTGAAGCACTTGAACGCAGGGTTTTGATTTGATGTAGCTAGTGATGATATTGGCAATATCCAAAGTCAACCCCAACCCCCACCCATTGCATGGAAAAGGGTGGGGATTAGGAACTATTCGTACATAAGAAATAACATATTAATATAGAGAAGAGTATAATGTAAATCTGTTATTTTTATTTTAACCCTTCCTGCCCATTTGTCATTTTAACCCCTTATTGGCGGCGCTCGACTTAAGTCGTGTACCAATTTGCAGCAAGTTAGGAGCATTATTAAGGCTTTTAAAGGGTTAAAATCGATTGCAAATGGCCGGGAGCGCAGCAGGCCACACGTCCGACACCCACTGACTCACGCTCCCTGTGTTTTCGAGAGGACGGCAGCGTAGCCAGTAGTGAGCATAGCTGGGAAAAATATACCGCTATACGCTAAACTCCCATGTTCGTGGCATCACTGCATGAGAACCACGAGTGCTACGTAGCTCGTTCTGGTCTCATTTTGAAGCTTTTAGCGCCTAGTTTTTTGCTGAATACATTTCTTTTCATGCAGATACTTAATTGATCATTCAGGAGGGCCTGAATATGCCCAAAATAGCCCAAAACACCCCGCTAAAGAAGGGTTAAAATGACACCACGAAATAAGGGCAGGTGCCCGGGTGTCCTTTCAGGACTTTTAAGCTTGAAAGCCTATTCAGCTTGGTCTGAACGCTGTGCGTCCGACGCATGTAAACAAAGCCGATCGTTGCGTCACCGCACCTCCGAAAACAAGAAGGAGAAGACTCGTTTGTTATTGTATGTCTGTATGTCGTTGTTTCAGTAGTGAAAAGATCGTCGTATTGCTAACATCGCCTGAAAATGCTCTCCACTGAAATTGTCATCACAACTGAACCAGTTGACTTAGAGAGCTCTACTCAATGTCAGTCTACAGATTGGAAACCGCACTACATTTATAGATGCGTGGGAAATTTCTAGCAGTTAAATTTAAAAAAAATACGGTAGCCTAGGCCTAGACGTTTTTCGGCCAGATCGCCCGGGTAGCCCACCCTGTCCTTTGGAGATACAGCCCGGGCCAGGAGGGTTAAACAAAATGGTCAAGAAATACATTTTGTATACGAATGTATAACCATATGATGATATGAACAAACAACATAAATCCACGAATCGTTTATTTTTTTTACATCCACTTTTGGGGCAAATGAACAATAATTATTTGGTTGGTTATGTTTGGTTAGGTTAAGCTACAAACTAAACTCAAAATAAATATAATTAACTTAAAACCTTTATATATATATATATATATATATTATTGCTTTATTTACCTCAATATACCTTTGCATATGGCTTCAAAATGCTCCTAGAATTGCTCAAATTTCTAAAATTTTCTCGGGGGTGGGGGCTTACAGCGCCCCCCCGAAACCCCCAGCTGATTAGGCTCGCTTCGCTCGCCACCCACTCCCTTGTGCCCCCCCCAAAGAAATAATGAAATGACACCACTGCTCCAGAGGCTAATTGCACCACCAAAGTGGCGGGCGGTGGGGACGCCGCTAGGGCCTCTACATCATAACATACTAGAATGGATATCTAATTGTGACATTCTGAAATATGGAAGTGTCTGGAACATATAATTCATATTATTGCAGGGCCCACTGTATAAGATTTTAACGCATTGCATGCATTTAAGAGGGATGTCCTGCTTTTTTTCTCTTTCTCTGGCTTGTATCCATTCAAAGGAGTACAAAGGAAATCAAGCAACAACAAATCTAGTGACCCTTCTAGGCTGCTTGTCCTCCAAAACACTGAGGATCAAGTGTCCAAACAGTGGTTTAGAATGGGTAAGGGAACATTGGAAAGGGAACTACTGCCCTGCCACTAACGTGGCAGGACTAGGAAGTTAGTAGGGGACATATGGGTTAGTAACTGAGGGGAGGATAAAATAAAGTTATTCATTTACAAACGCAGTCAGTCGCGGGTTTGATGCGAGATATTTGTCTAGGCGGAATTTAAATTAATCAACGGTGCTGCAGTCTATAACGTCTCGGGGAAGCCCATTCCACAAGTTGACAACTCGATTGAAGAAGAAATTCTTAGATTCGTGTGAGTTAAAAGATTTACCAATAATTTTGCAACCGTTTCCCCGCGTGTAATTAGATTGGTCGATAGTGAAGTACTTACTACAGTTCATATTGTCGATGCCTTTGATGATTTTGAACACTTGAATTAAGTCAACTCTTAATCTGCGCTGGGTTAAAGGAAATAGATTTAATTCTCTAAGACGCTCTTCGTATGGTTTGTTCTTTAGGCTAGGTATCATTTTGGTAACTCTACGTTGAACTCGTTCTAGCTTGTTTATGTCTTTTTGGTAATAAGGGCACCAGCATTGAACGCAGTATTCCAGAAGAGGGCGGACTAAGGAATTGTAAAGGGTTAGGATTACGTCTTTGGATTTATGCTCAAATGATCTGCCTATAAAGCCAATTATTTTGTTTGCCTTCTTAACAACTTCTGAACATTGTTGACTCGGTTTTTGGTTACTCGATATTGTTACTCCCAGATCGGTTTCTCTGTTTACATTCTTAAGCTGAGTGCCATTCATCGAATAGTTTGCTTTCTCATTTAGGTATCCGATATGTAGTACTTTACATTTATCCGCATTGAAACTCATTTGCCAAATTTGGGCCCAATGTGACAATTTATCTAGATTGTGTTGCATATCGTCAACTTGATCTTTTGAGAGTACGCTATTTGCAATTTTTGTATCGTCAGCAAATTTTGAGATTGTACAGGTGAGACCCTCATCTATGTCGTTGATGTAAATTAGAAAGAGAATTGGTCCTAGTACCGATCCCTGGGGTACCCCGCTACTTACATTGGTCCATTTAGATGCCTTACCGTTTATGACTACTCTTTGCTTTCTGTCGCTGAGCCAATTTTCTATCCATTTCAACACACCGTCTTGTATTCCATGCGCTTTTAGTTTTAGCAGTAAACGTTTGTGGGGAACTTTGTCAAAGGCCTTTTGAAAATCAAGGTATATAATATCTACAGCTTTACTCTCATCGTAGAGGTTGAGGATATCGTGGAAGAAGTCTAAAAGGTTTGTTAAACAGGAACGTTTTTTACGAAAGCCGTGTTGAGTATCTTTAAGTATGTTATTTTCCTCTAAGTGATTTACGAGTCTGTCTCTTATGACCGTTTCTAGCATTTTACATACAACTGAGGTTAAGCTAATTGGACGATAGTTACTGGGTAGGGATTTGCTGCCTTTTTTTAATATCGGTGTTACGTTGGCTATCTTCCACTGATCAGGCATAGTTCCAGACTGCAAGGATTTATTGAATAGTAATGTCATTGGTTTGGAGAGCTCATCCTTAGCTTCCTTTAGAACTCTAGGCGAGATTGTATCAGGTCCAGGCGTTTTATTTACCTTGAGTTTATCTAAACAATTCAATACTTCTCTCTCTGTAACGGTGATATTGCTTAGAACATCTGAATTATCAATCTGAATCGGCGATGGTGTAGGGATATCACTGAGGTCTTCTGTTGTAAAAACTGATGCAAAGAAGGTATTGAGGGCATTACTCATTTGTACTTCGTCTTTGGTGTATTCTCCATTTTCATCGACTAACGGTCCAACAGTTGAAGTAACTACTTTTTTCTTTCTGATATAACTATAGAATTCTTTCGGGTTTGTTTTACTTTGATTCGCAATATGTAACTCTAGGGTCTTTTTACTTTGCTTAATTAACTTTTTGGCTTTGCGTCGTAGCTCTACAAATTTCACCCGTTCTTCGTCATTTTGTGAGGATTTTAATCTATCATTAGCAAATTTTTTAGCAAGCAGGCAGTTTGAAATATCTTTATTCCACCATTTGGGCTTATTATTATGGCCTGGACGCCGTATTGTTAATTAAAAAGCTCCAGTCAGTTTCTTTAAACATAGCTCTAAGTTTATGAAAGTTTGCTTTCTTGAAATTAGGGACTTTTTCGATGCTACTATTTGGTTCGTTACTAGTAAAGTTTAAAGTGAAAGTTATCGTACGATGGTCGCTGTTACTGAATTCATCACCAACATTCAAATACTCTATTAATTCTTCTTTTGTTGCAAGTACAATGTCAAAAACGTTATTACCACGGGTCGGTGTTCGAACAAATTGATAAAGCGAACTCTCTTGCAAGTTCGTATACAAGTCATGTCCGGAGTGTGAAGTAAGAGTATCGCCCCACTTGGTCACAGGTAAATTAAAGTCGCCAAAAAATACGGTATCTTGTGAGTTACTTACATCTGCAATTTGTTCATAAATTTCTCGGTCAGTTTGCACTGATTGAGCTGGAGGTCTGTATATTAATGCAAGTATTATTTTTGTACCTTTATTATTCTTTATTAGCACAAAAGATGTGTCGACGTTCACAATTTGAGGTTTTGACAAGAGGGTCGGGTTAAGACTTTCTTTGATATAAAGTAAAACGCCACCTCCATTTTTATTTATTCGGCTTTTCTCAAACATTACATAACCGGGAAGTGAATACTCTGCTAAAAAGTCTCTATCTACTGTATTGAGCCAAGATTCTGTTATACCAATCACATCATAATTTTCAGTAAACACTAGTTCCTCTAAATCTGAAAATGTATTGCGTATGCTATGAGCGTTTGCATAGAAAACCTTTAACCCTTAACTAGCGGCGCGCGACTTATGTCGAGTTAAAAAAACTGGCAAAAAACGGGTGAAAAAAGGGTGAAAATCGAGTGAAAATGGGTGGGACAGTAATGATCCATACGTCCGACATCTGTGGCCTCCCGGCCCACACTAACTCCAGTTCCCCCACCGCGCGGGAGGATGACAGTGTGACCAATAGTTCGCTAAAAGTGAGCAATGTAGCAAAATCAGCTAAACTTCCATCTTTGAGGTAACACTGTCAGTGCTCCACGAGTGCTACGTAGCTGTATGTGGTGTCATTGTGTAGCGATTTCCGCCTAGTTTTCGGCGCAATACAGTTCCTTTCATGCTGATGGTTGATATAGCAGTCAGAATGGCCTGAAAAGGCCCAAAACGGCCACAGAGGACCCGCTAGACAAGGGTTAAAGTTGCGGTTTTAGAACTCACAGAACGTTCTTTAATCAAATTTTTGGTTCTGATCGGATCTACATTTACATTCATGGCTGACATCGGTCCTCGGTCGTTATCCCTGGCGGTTTTGAATTTGGGTCGTGTTGGTGGAGCTTTATCCAAATTCGCGGTTCTTGACAGATTAGCATTTAATTCCTTCGCAGGTTGCCGCCCTCGCTGTCTTCGGTCCTCCTTCCTGGTTGTCCTGTGCTGAGTCGATTTCTTCTCCGAAAATCCTTCACCGCATCGTTGAGAAGACGCCCAAAACGTGCTGCTCCCACCTGGTTCAGATGAACTCCATCGTCCGAAAACAAATAGTCATCGTAGTAGAAATTGTCCCAGGTGTCGATGAATCCCACGTTTTCCTTCCTGCAGAGGTTTGCTAGACAACGATTTGTGCTGCTGGCTATGTTGTAAAATCGGCTCTCTACACCAAGCCGGGGGACGATTCCTGAGACGATGATCCTTGATGACTTCTCCTTAAACGACTTGATCAGCTGCTGGTACTTTAAAAGCAAATCTTCCGACCGGGGTTCGCTGCACATCGTTGGATCCAACGTGGATGACGTACATTGTATTAGCAGGGGCCAGCTTAGATACTTCGTCAACTGCAGCAACTACGTCGTCCACACCACCACCAGGGATACAAAAACGCTTCCTGGTCTTAGGTGCTCTGGCGCAAAACTCTGTGAGCTGACCACGTATCATCGAGTCTCCCACGAGCCGGACTTCTTCTATTTCCGCTTCGTCATCTGAGTCTGCGAGTATCTGGAAGTGGTTTTGACACTCGGTAATCGGTATGGGTTTCCTGGTCTTGGGGCAAACGTTGTTCCTCACAACACGGAAGTTGTCTTGAGGGGGAAGAGAGTTACTATTTGTTTCTTGAGTATCGGAACCATCAGATGAAATGGCTACTGCAGGCGTTGAATTGTTGGCAGTTGACGTTGGGGCGTTGGTGGCTGCTGGAGTTGCGGTGACAATTGAAGTTTGTGGTACTCCAACGTTGAGTGTTACAAACTCTTGGAGTGATTCCAGCTTCATGGTGAGGACGTTGATCTTGTTGTAGGCTTCATCTAATTTCACTGTCAAATTCTCTTGTTGCTGGCAGAGACGGCAGACTTGAAGATCGACAGTAACAAACATGGACTCACCATACCTACTGGCGCAGTTCGTACAAGTGCGAGGCATGGTAACAGTCAGTTTCTTCAGATCACTTCACTCACTTTAAAACACTTAACTCACTTTAAAACACTTAACTCACTTTAAAACACTTCACTCACTTTAGAACACTTCAATCACTTCAACCGAAAACAATGTTGAAATACACAACAATAGGTTATCAGGGGTGATAGCCTAACCGAAAACAAAAAATTTGAGATACGCAGAATTAGGCTTCCAGGGGCGATAGCCTAACCAAAAGTTTTTTTTAAATTTAAATACGCACCAATAGGCTACCAGCGTTGAATAGCCTAACCGAAAATAATAAAATTGAAATACGCAGAAATAGGCTACCCATTCAGCCTACTGTTTTAAGACGTTTATCCCCATCCAGGTGTTGATTTCTTCCGGGCGAGCCAGCATTGTATGGAGAAATCCGGCTTCGCCGAGACATTATTCTATCAAAAAATTTACAAATTTAGCCTGCTGTCAAATTTGTTTTAAAAAATATGCTTTCTCGCCAACGCTCGCCTGGAAAATATCGATACCTGCATGGGGATAAACATCTTAAAACAGTAGGCTGAATGGGGCCAAATGGATACAACCCAGAGATCGAGAGAGGGAAAGAGAAAGAAAAAATAAACGAGGTGGGCCCCCTTAACCCCTACAGTTTGCTGAAATGGATGGAGAGCTATTTAACAGATAGGGAAATGAGGACCAACATTAGAGGAACTTACTCATCGTGGCGGAAAGTTGAGAGTGGTGTGCCGCAGGGATCTGTGTTGGCACCTCTCATGTTCCTTATGTACGTGAATGACCTGCCGATAGGCATAAACTCTTACATGTCAATGTTTGCAGATGACGTAAAAATTATGAGACAAATAACAAATAAAAGTAGTTGTGAGGAGCTGCAAGGGGATTTAGATAAAATATACGAATGGAGCACCAAGTGGAAAATGAAATTTAATATAAGTAAATGTCATGTGTTAAATATGGGAAGAAGTGTGAATAGACCAAATTGGGAGTACAGGATGGGAGATAATAAAATTAGCAAGGCCGAAAAAGAAAAAGATTTAGGGTTGATTATACAAGATAATTTGTCGCCAGAGAAACATATTAACAAGCTCTTTAGCGGAATGTATGCAATGGCCGGGAATATGAAAGTTGCTCTGAACTATTTGGATGAGACCATGGTAGCAAAAATTATGAAGAGTATGATTAGACCAAGATTGGAGTATGCAGCAGTGGTGTGGTCCCCGCATCTAAAGAAGCATATTCACAAGTTAGAAAGAATCCAGAGAGCAGTCACTAGATTGGTTCCAAGTCTCAGAGAACTGCCATATGAAGGGAGGCTAGACAAATTAAATCTACCGAGTCTAAAAGAGAGGAGAGAGAGGGGAGACATGATAATGATGTACAAATGTACCCGGGGGCTGGAGAGGCTGGATAGGGAGGATATATTAATTATGGATACAGGAATAACTAGAGGCCACAGCTACAAAGTAAAAAGACCTACCTGCAAGAACGATATCAGGAAGTTTAGCTTCCCCTATAGATGTATTGATAAATGGAATGGGCTGGAGGAGGAGGTGGTAGGGGCAAGGAACATCCATATTTTCAAGAAAAAATTGGATAAAAAGTAGACTGAGAGACGGGACAACACGAGCTTAGCTCAACTCCTGTAAACTACAATTAGGTAAATACAATTAGGTAAATACACCACGGAAGGGCTCTTGAACGCCCATAAAAAAGCATATAACAGGTACCCGGAAGGGCTCTTGAACGCCCAGTGGTTGAAAACATGTGAGCTTCGTGTGCGAGGCATCGGTCCGACGCATGTAAACAACAGCCGGCTGGACCGACACACCGCATCTCCGGCCACAAGAAGGAGAGCGTCGCTTCGTGTGTGCCTGTATGTTGTTGTTAAGTATCGAAAAGTAGTGTAAAGTGGCTGTTTTTGCCATAAAGTTATCTCCAATGAAATCATCATCACAACTCAACCAGTTGTTGTTGTTGTTGTTCCCCAAGCTGCCTGGCCGAACAGCCCCAAGGCCCCGAGCAAGGCCAAGGCCATAACCGAGCGCCCCCACAGAACCCCCCCCCCCGCCGTCCACAATAAAGCCTGGGTGACCGAAGCCACTCCATGGCGGGGAGCTGAGGAGGGTGCGGAAACGCCCGGGAAACCAAAGCCCCATCCGGGACCCTGTGCCCCTCAGCAATTATGAAGAGAAAGTTGAGGGGCAAAGGAAAAATGTGACGCTTTGGCTTCCAATCTTGGTAGATTGGGAGGTCAATCCACGGAAAAGACGCCGTCACTTGAGATCTAGAAAACATATAAGTAAAAGGAACAGTCAGAGTAAGCTATGGGTATGGCAGAGATCGCTCAGTTCTCACTCTGATAGACCAGCCCATCACCACATGACTAGAACCCAATCCTCTCAGCATCAGCTAGGAAAGGCCCTAGAAAGCCGCCTTTGGCGGGGGGATAGCTCCCCTATTTCAACCCCTTTCGGGGTTGGGCACCCGCCCAACCAGTTGACTTAGAGAGCTCTACTTAACGCCATTCTACAGGTAAATAACACAGCTACGCTTGGGGATGCGCGGGAATGCGGGAAGCAGTCAGAATAACAAATATACGGTAGCCTAGCCTAGACGTTTTTCGGCCAAAACACCCGGGTTTCGAGGAATATTTATGTAATGCGTAGCCGGGGCTGGAGGGTTAATCATCTAGTATTACAAGAGAAACAGTTATTGCCTGATCTTCAATATATATTTCATCTGAACAGTTCTTTGTACAGATCTCCCTCACAATCCAATGTCCCAATTGACCACTTGCGAGTTTCTGGCTATAATGAAGTTGGAGCCCTAAACATCGATATCAAACAGAAATACAATAATAAAGTAGATGTCTAATGTATATAACGTCTGTTGAATTAGTTGTATGTATTTATATATTTACTACAACCACATTTTAGCTGGTAATTCTGCTAAATATCAATGTAAAAAAACTCCAACTTCCTTATAGCCTGAAACTCGCAAGTGGTCAATTTACGATATTACTGTATTATAGGTTTTTAGGTGTTTGGGTTTGGGTTTTGGTTGGTCCCAGAATGCATCCCCATTTACCCCATTAATTTTAGGGTTTGCTATACGATTTGTCTATTTTAGATCAGGTTTTCAGGAACGTAACCCAATCGTATATCGAGGGAGACCTGTATGTGTACAGGTCTCCCTCGATTTACGAATGGGTTACGTTCCTGAAAACCCAATCTTAAATAGAAAAACCGTAAAGCAAACCCTAAGATTAATGGGCAATTATGGATGCGTTCTGGGACCAGCCAAAACCCAAACCCAAACACCTAAAAACCTATAATAATATCGTAAATCAGGGCATCGGATAGTGAGGGAGACCTGTACTGTAAACCAACCTGAGGTCTGCTCTATTAACTGGATATTGACTCTGTCGCTCCTGGTCTGTTTGATGGCAAGCAACCAGCTGGTCATACAGCAAGGGATGACGTCGCTCCATTTCCTTCTCACTGAAATAGTCACCCTCCCGACGCAGACGCTCCAGCGCAGCATATCTTCTGTTACGCACTTTAATTCTGAAAAAAATAGAAGATCAATGATACAGTAGAAAATATAGACACCTGTTTTAACCGTCTTGGTGGTGTAATGGTTAAGGTGTTTAAAATTCTGTGTGTGATAACCCGGGTTTGAATCCTGGTGGATTACATATGTGCTTTCATTAATTTCATTGGAGGTGTTTGGTGTTGTGGTGAAATTAATAAAAAATAGTTTTTCCCCATACAGTACAGGTCTCCCTTGATTAAAATGTAAAACTTGCAAACTAAACAAACCAAAACTGGGACAAAGACAATATAAAGGCAAAACAACTAATCAAAATCGCTATGTGGAAACAACGCTTACTAAAATAAAATGTATGAAATAAAAGAACACAATCCACCACATAAGGTGTACATTACTACATGAGCAAGTTAATATAGACACCTGTTTTTATCCCCATACAGGTGTCCCTTTATTTACGATTGGGTTACGTTCCTGAAAACCCGATCTTAAAATGAATGGGGTAAATGGGAATGCGTTCTCGGACCAGCCAAAACACAAACACAATCTTAAAATTAATGGGGTAAATAGAAATGCATTCTCGGACCAGCCAAAACACAAACACCAAAAAAACATATAATAATATCGTAACTCGTGGCATCGGATAGTGAGGGAGAACTGTAATGGTATCGGTTGAAAGGTTTATCCATGTTTTGCACAGGTTTGCCTTAGTGTTGCCAATTGACCACTTGCGAGTTTCAGGCTATAAGGAAGTTGGAGCTGTAGACATCGATATTTATCAGAATAACCAGCTATACTACGGTCTTATTACATCTATATATACGTAAAACCAAATTCAACATACCGGTACTATTTATCCATCAGAAACCTACATAATTACTGTATTTGGGTTTAATATCGATGTTTACAGGCCGAACTTCCTTATAGCTTGAAACTCGCAAGTAGTCAATTTAGGTACTTCCCTGCTAGATCAAGAGGTATTTAATTTGATCTAGAGGCATATGTTTTACATCTAGAGGCATGAATTCGAGCAGTAATCTGGAGATTTGAGCCATTTTAGAGCGATATTGGAGAGATTATGGCATTATTCTGGCAATTTTCGGCATACATTTACTATCTAGCGGACTTGATTTGGTAACCCTGGTTTGCCTTGGTAACCTGATGGCCACTCTCCATGCTGTACAATCCCCTGCAGTGAGTCCCTGCCAAACCATTAGATCCTTTCTCAAGACATATACCTGTATGCGGATGACACCAAGCTGTATAGAAGAGTGAGCAGCAAGGAAGATGTGGATTTGCTTCAAGGAGATGTGGAGGGCATGAAGGGATGGTCTGAACATTGGTTAATGCCTTTTCATCCAAAAAAATGCAAGTACTGTACATGCGGATTGGGACAAGCAAGACAGACAAGGTAGGATACAGTATGTATGAAGCAATGGAGGAAGTGAATGCAGAAAAGGATATAGGAGTAGTGATAGACAATAAGTTAAATTTCTCAGAACATTTAGCGGAAAAGATAAATAAAGCCAATAGAATTGTAGGGCTGATAAGGAGGACATTCGTGTCAATGGATGAAGAAATCTTCAGGAATCTCTATACAGCGCTGGTTAGGCATCACCTGGAATATGCGAACCAGGTGTGGGCTCCATATATGGTAAAGGATATAGAAGCAGTGGAGAAAGTGCAGAGGAGAGCTAGTAAGCTGGTACCAACGTTGAAGAACGCGGACTATGAGCAGAGGTTGAGGACACTGGGACTTCCGACACTGGCATATAGGAGAAAGAGAGGGGATATGATAGAGACTTTTAAGATAGTGTCAGGAAAGTATGATGAGGATGTGTGTGAAGGTTTGCGCAGTGGCAGTATCGTAACCAATAGGGTCTTGCTGAGTACCGTGGAAATTTTATTGTCACTGCTATAAGCTAAAAACAGTGTGCAAAATTGGTTAAAGTTTTTGCACCACACACATCTGCCATCCTGTGCGTGGTCTCTCCACGCATCTCGGTTGGGCTACCCCCAAAGGGTAGCCAAGTCGATCCCCACCTGCCCGCGGTGACCTTGCAGACACCACTTTCCCTTTTTTCTTTTCCATTTTAATTTTTTTCCATTGTGGTGGCACTGACGGGGACGGCGCTACCTGGGGTCTGTCCCAGGTAGTTATTTTCACGTTTTTTTAAAACTAGGGTTTTCTCTTATTTTTAATCAGATACGAAATACAGGTGTTTTTGTTTTTAATTATTGGTTACTTCCACTGAAATGGCGCAAGCAAGCAGAGTTGTAGTTGTGGGAAGGTTGTGGGCAAGGCCAAATCGCTGGGCTGCTACTCGTGTGGTACCTATTTTCACGTTAACTGTATAAATGTTGATGATGAGGACCTCAGAGTACTTGCAAAGAAGAAACCTGGATTTAAATGGCATTGCACTGTTTGCGATACCACCCCCCTGGCTGCTAAGGACGCAGCAATTAGTCAGCAGACCTTGGATGACCTGACGGCTGCCCTAGTTGGTGAAGTGAAGACTGCCATTGTAAACGAAGTGAAGGGTGCCCTTGCTGCGGTGGCCGTGGAGATAGAGAGTATTGGTAACAGAATGGATATTCTTGAGACTAAAGTTGCTGCCCCCGACATTCCCTTGTTTGCCAAGATAGTTCAGCAAACATTTGAAGAGACCAAAAAGGAGCCGATCAAACGCACCACTGAGGTGGTAGATGGTGGAAAGAAAAAAACTGTCTGGGACCATCAGGTCCTGGTAGTGAAGCCAAAAGACCGATCCTCCGAGCCAGTAAGCCCACCAGATACAAAGGCAATCGAGACTGCTTTGGCTTCGGTTCCGGTTAACAAGTTAACTAGAACTGATTCAGGTGTACTGGTGGTACGACTTCCATCCAAGAAAGCCAAAGAAGATGCAGGAAGGGCCATCAATCAGTGTTTGGGGGTGGACAGTGCCTTCAGTGTCTCCGAACCAAAGAAGATGATGCCAAAAATGACTCTGGTAGGCATTGCTAATGACGCTGAGGATAATGAGATCATTCCCAGCATCCTCAACAAGAGCCCAAGAATAAAGTCCCTGGTCGACGATGGCTTAGCTATGAATTTGCTATTCACCAAGCAAAAGAGTGATGCACACACAAAGACTGCGGTAGTAAAAATGTCACCTGAAATACGCTCTTCCATTGTGGATGATGGCAATTCTGTGTATGTTGGACTTGTGAGATGTCGTGCATACGATCGCTTCTGGGTAACACAATGTTACCATTGCCAGGGCTTTGGCCATACCAGTGACAGGTGTTATCGGAAAAATGAGGATCCAAAATGCAACTTCTGTGCCGGTACTCATAACTCAAAAGACTGCACCAACAAGACTTCCCCCAAATGTATAAATTGTATGAGCTCCACATCAGTTACGGAGCCGCCAAATCATTTTGCCTCAAGTAGAAATTGTCCTCTAATGACAGCTCAGAGAAATAAAGTTATTGAAAACACCAATTTTGTAGGTTCAAAAAACTGAAAAATGCACACGGGAGCCGGTTGAAACTGGGTCTGTTGAATGTTCGTTCCTTGCGTAACAAAATGGATCATATTTGCGAGATCTTGGATGAACGTAACCTTGATGTATTGTCTCACTGAGACCTGGTTGTTCGAGTCAGATCTGAATATTATCCAGGCGGCATTGCCTAAAACCCATTCCATAATAAATGTTCCTAGGCCTAGGGGAGATCATCCGGGTGGTGGAGTGGCAGTTGTCTACTCCACATCTCTGGTGAATATCTTGCAAATAAACCATAACCCAGCCCCTCTTTATTATGAACTGTTGGAAGTGGAAATAAAACTCCATCAACAAATTCTAAGAATGGCAGTTGTCTATAGGCCTGGCCATCGTGGCACAGATAGGGGTTTTATGGAAGAGTTTGGGCAGTTTCTCGAGGAATTTTCTGCTAAAACCGGAAGACTTTTGATATGTGGAGATTTTAATTACTGGGTTGACAGCCCTCATCTGAAGCCATTCTCTCCTGAGTTCCTTGAGTTGACTGATCAGAACAATTTTGTAAACCATGTGTCCCACCCAACTCCTATCTTAGGACACACCCTTGACTTGGTTTTCTCTCCTGTGGGTTGTGGTGGTGTTCTGGATGTTGATGTTGAGAATGCGGACCCTAATACCTCTGATCATGCTTTGATTACTTTCAGCTTTGATTTCCCTAAGCCACTCACACATGAAAAAGTAATCAGATTTAGAAATTATAAAAATACAGACCAAAATTTGGCTAGCAGTGAAGTAAAACAGTACTTGGGAAGTATTGATACTTCCAACCTTACTTCAGATGAGCTGGTGGAGGTACATGGAAATGCACTTAAATTAGTGTTGATCATCACTGTCCAGAAGTAGAGAAGAAAATCATAGTACGAGATGATTCACCCTGGTATAGCACTCGAGTTAAATTTCTTAGAAGAGCGCGTAGAAGAGTTGAACGTGAATGGCGGAAAAATAAAACAGACTCTACATGGTTGCAATATCTGTCAGCCAGAAGAGCTGTGGTCCACACAATCAAAGATGAAAAGAAAGTGTATTATCAGGGAAAAGTTGACTCATGTGGTAATGACCAGAGGAGGTTGGCTTCAATTGTAAACAGTTTACTTGGAAAAACAAGAGTCAGCTTAAGACCTTCTGTACCCGATGCCGAGTTGGCTGCCAACTTTGTGGCATTTTTTGCTGGCAAGATAACTCGCATAAGACAGGAACTGGATGATGCTTCTGTTGGTGAAGAACTTTCAGTTGTGCTCCAACCCCGACACATTCCTAATAATGTCCTCTCATCCTTTCACTCAGTAGAGGTGGACATGATCTCGTCCTACATAAGAAACCCCAATAAAACATTTTGCCCGTTGGATCCCATAAATGTTTCCAAGCTACCAAGAGTCTATGATCACACAGTTGAGTTTATTTCCAAAATAATTAATAAGTGCTTCTCTGAAGGTAGCTTCCCACATTCTGAAAAGCATGCACTACTCCGACCTACTCTAAAGAAACCTGGACTTGATGTTGAGAACATGTTGAACTATCGTCCTGTCTCCAACCTGTCCTTCATATCAAAGATATTAGAGCGTGCAATACTTGACCAATTACAACCACTACTTCAGCAGAATGAAACTATCCCAATTTTTCAGTCTGCTTACCGACAGCATCATTCAACTGAAACAGCATTGATTAGAGTACATAATGATCTAGTTGAGAACATTTGCAATGGTGTGGCCTCACTATTGGTCTTGCTTGATCTCTCTGCGGCCTTTGACACAGTGGATCACGAGTTGTTATTGAGTGATCTTTATGATTGTGGTGTGCGTGACTCCGCTCTCTTGCTTCTTGGGTCGTACTTGTCAGGTAGATCCCAGAGTGTGATGGTAAATCAAGTGGTCTCGGACTCGACACCCCTGCAGTATGGTGTTCCGCAGGGATCAGTTTTAGGTCCTATCCTATTTATAATTTATATCAGCAGTTTGTCTCTTCTGCTTCGTGCACATAATGTCTCATTTTATGCAGATGACACCCAGATTTATGTGAGAATCACAAATATAGTTGATATACGGAGTAAGATGGAATTGTTGATGTCTGATATCAAGAAGTGGATGAGAGCGAGAAAACTTAAACTAAATGATGGTAAAACTGATATTCTCATCATCCGAGGAAATAGAAGAGCTGATGATATAGTAGGTGCCCTCTCCATCAATGTGGGTGGATCTCAGCTGCGACCGGCCAACTCTGTTCGAAATCTGGGTGTATATGTGAACTCCCGATTAGATTTCAAAGAGCATGTAAACCAGATAGTTAAAAGTTGTTACTTGCACATCAGAAATCTCTATTTGGTGAAGCCGTTTATAACCAGACGTTGCCTCCTGACGTTGGTTCACTCATTGGTCTTCTCTCGTGTTGATTATTGCAATGCCCTGTTGGTGGGTCTTCCAAATTATATTTTAAAGAAAGTTCAGTCTGTTCTTAACAGGGCCGCATGACTAATTTTTGGTGTTCCACCTAGAACTCCTACTACATCTCTTCACATAGAACTGCACTGGCTGCCAGTAAGAGCAAGAATAGAATTTAAGTTGTGTTTGGTGACTTTTAAGGTTCTCAAATTTGGTGAGCCTAGGTACCTTGCGGAGCTGCTCAGGCGCCCACCGGCACACCATGGTGTAGTTGTGCGTCATGACAATGACCCTTTTCGTCTTGATGAACCAAGGGCTTTCCAGCAGTCTTCTTTCTTTGAGAGGTCATTCTCCTACATGGCTCCGAGGTTGTATAACAGGTTGCCGCTGTCCATGAGACAACTGAGTTCTGTTGAATGCTTCAAGAGACAACTTAAGACTTTTCTCTTTGAGAGAAGCTATGATCTTGAGAGAGGTGTCATGACAGATGGCTATAGAGTTTAGGCTATTTTGCCACTGCTAGTGATTGTTAAATGTGTGTTGTATATAAGCCTTCTTTTGATGCATTGATTTTGTTCTTTTTTCTTTCTCTTTCCAAGCGCTAGTGAATTCTTCGGAAAAATTGGCGCTTATGAGAAATAAGTAACATGCTTATTATTATTATTATTATTAAGGTATCTTCTTGATGCGGGAGCGAACAAGAACGAGAGGACACTCTAAGAAAATTTACAAGGAAAGAAATAGGCTTGAAAAGGCAAAGAACTCATTTTGTGATAGAGTGGTAAATGAGTGGAACGCACTGCCCCAGTATGTAGTCGATTCCGAATCAGTAAGGAAGTTTGAAAGCAATCTTGATAAAGCATGGGGAAGACAAAATTTGAAGTTTGATTATAAAGCAAAAATACAGAATAGTAAAAATTTTGCGTCTGCTACCGCCGCCGGCAACACCGTGAACGACCGCAGCAGTGCAAGTACTGGCACTGAGCTGGATACACAGGCCTAGTTTGCCTTTTTCCAGAGGATCTACTGTAAGAAACTGTAAGAAGACATAGTCCAGTATTCCAGGTAACTGTATGACTTCCTTGGGTGGTAACCATATTATCTAGTACGGTATCTAAACAATTGCTGTTAACCCCTTCTGTACCGGTGATGTACTTTTCATTATATTCTGCCAACTATTAGACGATTTTGTTCAGTTTAGGAAGGATGTCTACTCAAGAAAAGGCTACAGACTATCTCAATTAATCTTTTTAGCTACCATATATCCTTCCTAAGCTTCCTAAAATAATCTAAATGTAGCTGAAATCAAATAACAAAGTCGACGCCGGTACAGAAGGGGTTAACCACAACTGTCCTAAATTATCTATAAGTGGCAAGGTAATGCTGAAGTTGGGGCCTTACCATTTTCACCAATAAATGCTGTAATGCAGTTGGGGATTCCACTCTGGGTGACCAATGCTTACACATGCATGCATGTTTGGCATACAGTACAGTAGGGGCTCACATAGAACGTGTTCGCATAGAACGAGTCGCTTATAGAACGCCGACCTAAAATATTGTTCCAAAATTTCCGTTAGAAACGAATGTGATCATATACTGTAGAACGATTTCGCCATCAAAGTAGGGCAAATCCGAGGAGTTCTCATATAGAGCGCCGAAATATCGTACAAAACGTACAAAATATCGTACGCTCCTGACGGAAATTTACGCTTACAGTGAACATTGACCATATTGGGCCACCAAAATGCCGCGATCACATAGAACGAAATCACATAGAACGGCCTCGTTTATCGACCAATTTCTCGTTCTATGCGAGACCCTACTGCAAGTCTCCCTCAATTTATGATTGGGTTACGTTCCTGAAAACCCCATCTTAAATAGAAAAATCATATAGCAAATCCTTAAATATATGGGGTAAATGAGGATGCGTTCTTAGACCAGCCAAACCCAAACCCAAACACCTAAAAAACTCTAATTACATTGTAAATTGTGGCATCGGATAGTGAGGGAGACCTGTATACAGTATGCAAAAATTCAAATGTATTCACCAACCCACCAATTAAATTACAAATATACCTAATAATGAAATATATGAATATATGTGGTACTCGGACTCGAGCCTAGGATACTCAAACCGAAATTTGCCACACTAAGCATTACGCTATCAAGACAGTTAAAGGTTTATGCACAAGCCTACGATATATTATTCTTTCTCGAATACTGAAAATTAATCTGAGCTTGTACGTATACCCAACTGCGCTATGGTAACCTAACGATTAGACGGATGGAAGGAGTAATTGATTGGGCACTTAACCTCTGAAGTGCGCATGGGGGTAATTGGAAACGTCCCCCTGTGCTGACGTATTTGAGGTGTTTCCGTCACTAAAATATTAATTGTGCCATTAATAGCATTAATACTTATCCATATGCGCCTATTATGGGTTGATTATAAAGGTATTAACCTGAAACAACAATAAAACGAGTGAAAACAGCGTTTGGATGGTCAAAATCGGAGATATAGCCCGCGAGTTGTATAATGTATGGGTGAGGCAATCTGCTTTCCCGCCAATTTCCCCCAAGGCCACTGAGACACAGTCGATCGATACTCTCTCTCTCTCTTGCACTCGCTTGCTATCAGTGATGACCACACCCTCCAATCGGATTTCTAATGTTAGCACGAAAATATACCTCAGAATAAGGGAATAACAGGGAAAATAGGTGATAACTGAAGGAGAGGAGGAAAGTGGGGAAGGAGGGGAGGTAGAGGACTGAGATTTTGCATGGCCCAGGGGCCAAAAAAAAAAAATAAAAATAAAAAAAAAAAATATAAATTTTTTTTTTTTTTCGATGTCAAAAGTTGATTTTTGTTTTCTCTGACTCTTAAGAGTCTCCCCGCAGTGCGCCGGGGGAACTCTTAAGAGTCTCCCCGCAGCTCCCGGGTTAAGGGGTGGCAGACCGTTTGTTTGGTCTATTAATTCATTTATTCATATATTTTTTTATTTTCCTCCCTAGACCTCCATCAAGCATAGAAAAACACCCCCTAGAGACAAATTTTTAAATTTTTCGGTAGAAAAATTTCACGGCCGAAGGCCGGTTCCTCTTAAAATTGCAGGCTCGCTATCGCTCGCCAGGAAATAATCGACACCTAAATGGCACGAAAGGTCTTAAAATTTACAACGAAATGGAGCGAAAAGTGTTAAAATTGCTAAACTAATGGGCCGAAGGTCTTATAATTTCAAAATTAGTGGGGCTAAACATTAGGGAGAAGGGGGTCCAGAAAAACGGTCTGCCTCCCCTTAACCACAAGGGAAGGCTTCTCTTGGAATTGCTCCTGAACTTGAATAAATTCATATTTATTCACCAGCCCACCAATTCACTTACAAATAAACCTACTGTATATAATGAAATCAATGCAACTAATGAGTATACTGTACTGTATTAACCCTTTCACGCATTTATGACGCAGAGGTTGCCAGATTAGCAGTAAGTATACGGGTTTGACAACCCGTAGGGAAGGAAGGAAAACCTTCTATTTAGGAGTGGTTCCGTAGTCAATGACGAAGAGCCTATACTATATATAGGCTGAGATTCCGGGACCCGTTCGGGATTCCCCGGAGTTCTTATCACAACCGTTGCGTATATAGCATAATAAACAATCCTTGGTTAATGCCCATTAAATCTTATCAAGGGCTCGTCATTGAAAATGAATACTGTACCACTAGAAATAAGAATTTAAAGAAGAATCTATCATTTCGAACCTCCCGGTGCCTCTGCCCTCCAGCTATGCTGTCGTCATGCTTCCCTTGCACGTGATGCCAGATTTTCTAGTGTGTTTACCTGCCTCAAATGTTATATCAAGTTGGGCATGTGCATGGGAAGGGGAAGGTGGGAGGGAACCTTTGCGTCATTGACTACGGAACCACTCCTAAATAGAAGGTTTTCCTTCCTTCCCTACGGGTTGTCAAACCCGTAATTTAGTATTGGTTCCTTCGTCAATGACGAAGAGCCTAGAATATCACGACCGGAGGTGGGACATCAGATGCTCAACGTATATCGAGAGAACCAATTAACAGATAGGCTGACACCGGGAAAAATTTAAATTTAATTATAAAAGAAGAGGCGGGTACATTGGGAAGCCTCATAAAGAAGGAAAGATGTAGGAATAGTTATACTGTAACTTAGAATGTTGTGGACGAAGAGAATTAGATGTAAAATCTTTTATGAAAGTATGCTTTAATTCCATAAAACTCTCTCAAATTATAAGCTCCCCGAGCTGTACAGAATAGTAATAAAATCTGTTGTGTGCATTGGTGTACGATAAACTATTCGTACACAATTATACAACTCCTACCGAGTCGTTCTAGAAGAGGATTCTTCGTCCTCTTATTTAATCAAACTTGTTGATGAGAATGAGATGTACAATTATACAAATGACATTATGTTGTCAGGTCACAAAATATTCTTATATCATGATGCTCCTAGAGCTTGGACAAACAATAGTATAACATAAGAAAAACGTCTTTTCGTTGATAACTGTAAATGTAAACTCTGTGTGAATGAATTTGATTTTGAACATCAAACATTTTTTAAAAGTTACATTACCAATACAAAATTTTTGTTTCTAAATTCTTCTGTTAATGTAACATCTCCATGTAAAGTAAAGAATGTTATCTATTTAATAACCTGTGAGAAATGTGGTATACAATATGTTGGAAAGACGGAGCAATGTTTAAGAGAAAGAGCCTACGGGCATAGATCAGGAATTAAGAACGGCATCGACTCCAAGATTCTTCTATATAAGCATTTTAACACAGATTGTACTAAATTTGATTGTAAATACAAAATTATAGAAATTGTTCAAAGTAATCAAAATGTTTTAGATAGAGAAAATTATTGGATTGGAAAATTAATGACCATCTATCCATTTGGACTTAACAATCAAATAAAAAATGTAGGCAACATTTTGTATAAAGATTTATTAAAAAACGATTTTAATAACCCATATTTTAACTTCCCTGTTTTAAACAGAAGACCTGGTAGACACGGTTGTTGATATAGGTTAAGTGCACACACAACATATATACAGAGTGTACACATGCCTTAATCATATTGCAACATACACACATGTACTTTCAGGGCAATACTATCATTGTTTCATATCCCATGATAATATACCGTACTCTGTAGTATCGGCAGCGTTGCACCAAATATATCCGGCACCGCTGCACATGTTTTCATCAGTAACATCCGGTCGGCACTCAGCATAGCAGTGCCACCCCAGCTCTGTATATCTTTGGCTAATAAGAACCTATAAACTTATCTCTGGACTTTTATTCTACATCCTTGTGCAAGAAAGGATTATCAAGGTTGTTGTAGCTTCACATGACAACCATACATGGCGCAGTGTGTTAATACAGCCAGGAGATACGAGCCAAGACCGGATTCTCAGCCAGCCATCTTGCAAGACCTCACCTCTCCAGCCCTGGATATATTATTGTGCAGTGCTTTATAGTGCAGTGACGTACTTAAGAGTGTAGTGCAGTGCCTTTATTATATGTCCCATGTCATTTGTGCCCATTCCCAACTTGCTGTGAGGGTTATAGCCGCCGAAACATTGCTGGACAAGAGCGAGGAGTAGCATACCCTCCCCCTCTAACATCTCCAGCAACACTGAGCTCTCACCCCTCACTGGGCCCTCAGTGCCTTCCAGCTGTGCCGGCACATGCGCGCACACGACACACGCACATCGCTGCCAAGTCAACACGGTGGTGCCACGTCTACCGCACTCACTCACTCACTCACTCTAGCACAGATAATTTCTTGCACTATTAAATAAACTGTTCCAGTTGTACTGCACATTTTCATCGTTCCTGCAAGACTACAGTGTGTCAGCTATCAACCAATTATGGAGGGAGATGAGCAGATTCATGGGGAGCCCAGAGACACCCCACACGACCATACTGGGGAGGGAGGTAATGGTGGAGCTACTGGTGGAGATAGTGGTGGAGATAATGATGGAGATACTGTTGGAGTTGCTGGTAAGGGGTACCAGTCAGTTCATTCCACTCCAACCTCTCCTCTCACCACCCCTCATTTTACTCCACCTCCCCAACCTCCCCCCACTTTACCTCCCCTACACTATAGGGGGATGCCACCCCTGTCACCACACCCTGCAAGTCTACAACCTACTACAAGTGCAGACCTCCTTCAGCTCATACAGTATATGGAGCAATGCAGACAACGGGACGACTATACCAGAAGACAGGAGGAGGACCGCAGAAGACAGGAGGAGGACCGCAGACAACAGGAGGACCGCAGAAGACAGGAGGAGGACTGCAGACAACAGGAGGAGGACCGCAGAAGACAGGAGGAGGACCGCAGACAACAGGAGGAGGACTACAGGAGACAGGAGGAGGAAACAAGACGACGCACGGAGGACTACAGGAGACAGATGGACGATGCCAAGTTCTCCGCCCTTGTCCAGGCTCTGGCCCACATTACCCCACCTGCTGCCGCACCTACACCTACCTCAACGGGGACAACACCCAATTCCACAACATCCTCCACCCCTACAGCTCCACCTCCACCACAGAAGGCTATCACCCAGAACCCGCCGCCCCTTCGTGCTGATGCCACCTTCCAGGTTTTCAGAGAATGGAGGCGTCGGTGGGACGATTACTCTATTATGGTAGACTTATCTAAATTACCGAGGGAGAAACAACTGATCCAGATGCGGATGTGCTTAACCCTGGAGACACAGCGGCTTTTGGAGCACACCTTAAGCATACCCCCTGACACCGACAAGACCGTTGATGCAGTCCTTGATGCACTTCAGGAGCACATCAAGAATTCTCGCAATGAAGCTCTCCGTCGCAGGGACCTGTTCAGTTGCAAGCAAAAACAGGGCGAGTCATAATAGAAGACTAAATACATTTAATAAAAAGAAAAACAGGTCTGATATTAAAATTATTGTTAATAATTTATATTCATTATATCAAAATTTCGGAATTAAAAAATTAAAAGATTCATTGAAAGGCCTACAAAAGAAAAGTTTTGCTCCTTTTATAGAAAATATTCTAAATAATAAACATAATTTCACAAATAAATTTAAGAATATAGTCTTTGCTTTTATGGGATATATTAGAGCTAATTCTAAGAAATCCAAAGATAACCGTATTAAAGATAAAGTCATGTCCACTTTAAAGTATTCCTCTAAAATTTTAGACAAAATTAATGTTAACAGTCTTATTAATTCAAAGAAAGTTAAGTCCATGTTACCAGATGGTTGTAAAGATTTCAAACCATTAATAGTGTATTCATATGAACGACCTGTTGGGTCTATTATTTGTAATTATAATAAAGTTTTAGGAAATCTTTCAGATAATGATATTTTCAATAATAATAAATGCGTGTGTGAAAGAGTCATGGATATGCCAGCTAGCAGACGTGATGCACTAGCAAAGTTCATTTATAGTCCGATATGTCACATATTAACAGGTGATGTAGAACTAGTTAAACATTTTGCAAACGACAAATTAGCGGAGCTATGTCGTAAAGGGTTTAAATTTAGAATAGGGAGTAATAAAGTAACATGGGACATAATTTTAAAAGATATTGTTTTTTCAGTCAATAAATTAAAAGATAAATTGTTAAAAATTGCGTGCTGCAATGCGAGAGAACTAGAAGCATGGTCTAAATTATTAATTAAGTTAATTAGAAATAAAATTTTCTCGCTTAAAAATGAATTTAATCTTTCAGATTTTATAGACTATAATTATAATAAGCTTAAAGCTGATTTAATAAATTTACATAAACATTTTGTAATCACTACAGTAGATAAAGCCAGCAATAATTATAGCTTCACATGTAAGAAATTTTATCTTGAAAACATGAAAAAAGAATTGGGTATTAAGGGTAACATATTACGTAAAAATATTTGCGGTAATTCTGTTTATGAAATTCAAAATAATCTGAATATTGATAACTTAATCGATGAACATACCAAGAAAAATATAATATTTGATATTAAACTTTCTGATAAGAACAAGTGCATTGCAAAATTATACATGTTACCTAAATTTCATAAAAGACCTTATAAATATCGCTTTATTGCCGGAGCAAAATTTGCTACCACTAAAACTCTATCAGAACAAGTCGTAAATTGCTTAAAATACATTAAAAGTACTCATAAAAGATATTGTAATACCATCATGAGAAGAACTGGCATTAACTATTATTGGAGTGTTGACAATTCGTTAGAAGTTATTGATAAAATAAATACCATGCCGAAAGTTACCTCGGTACATAGCTTCGACTTTTCAACTTTGTATACCAATTTGCCTTTAGATTTAGTATATTCAGAGCTTTGCTTTATTATAGATTTGCACTTTGACAGGTTCGTTAGGAATGGTAATTATTTCATAAATGTTTATACATATTTTAATAATGCGTCACTTAGCTCTACTCCCACTAGTTCTGTATATTTTGATAGAACTAAACTTAAAGATGCCCTTAAATTCCTCCTTTTCAATACTTATGTTAGATTCGGGCCGTACATTTTCAAACAAATATTAGGAATTCCTATGGGTGGAAATGCTAGCCCTCTAATTGCACTTATTCTTGCTTGCTTTAAAATTTAAATATATAAAACTTAGTTGACAGTAGCAAGAAAAATAAAATTCCAGAAAAATTAGCACTTGCTAAACTGTTAAGTAATAATAGTAGATATATTGATGATATTCTTGTTTGCAATTTGTTAAATTTTAATCAAGTTGCTAAACTTATTTACCCTAATTCTATTCCCCTCACACAATGTAACGTAAATTATAAAGTTGAAAATTTTCTTGATATAAATATAGAGATTGTTAATGAACAGTGCATACTTAAAGTATATCACAAAGTTGATGATTTTAATTTTAACGTAATAAACTTTCCTTTCCCTAGTAGTAATATCGATAGTAAAATAACTTATAATTGTTTTTATTCCCAATTAATAAGATTTTGTAAAATCTGCACTAAAGTAGATGACTTTTGGGCTAGAGCTAGGTTACTATACAGACTCTTAGTGGACAGAGGTTTTGAGGCAAGTAAATTGTTCCATAAATTTAATCTTTTTAGGGTCAATTATTGTGACTGTATTCTAAAATTTGACATCAATAATTTGAATCAAGCATTTTTAACTTGAAGTTTCTTGTATAACCTCTGCTTACTTTTTGTCTGTATTTATTGTTATCTTTTTCTTTTTCTTTTTCTATTATTAATATTATTATTGATGATTTTTTAAATTTATTGTTCTTGTTAAAAGAGTACTCTTTGTTTAAATCTGTTGTTACTTCATATTTTGCAATTATTTGTCTTTATATTATATGTATTCATTGTCGATAGTATCAATTGCTTACTTTTGCGATTTCCTTAGTTTATTTGTGCTATAAATGTAGGTTATTTGTAGGGTAGTTATTGATAGGGGTCACTTGAGGCATGCTATGCTTACAGGTACCTACCCGATAGCACTATCGTTAGTGAGTGCTGTACTGTATTTTATATATTATTTTGTAATAGTATAGATATCTTATCAATATTTGTATTTTGTACTATTGTTAATGTCTTGTCATGTTGCAAATTTGATTTTAAATAATATTTTGACATTTAACATGTAGTTTCTTTATTCATGCAGAGTTTAGTAAAATTTGCCAGAACGTCCCGGACTTCCCAAACTTGACTACTTCCTTTAACGTGACGATAGTGCGTTGTTATATGTGCGATTAGTTTGCTTGGGAAACAGATTAACTTGCTCATGTAGTAATGTACACCCTATGTGGTGGATTGTGTTCTTTTATTTAATAATTTTCATTTTAGTAAGCGTTGTTTCCACATAGCGATTTTGATAATTTAATTTGACTTTATATTGTCCTTGTCCCAATTTTGGTTTGTTAGTTTGCAAGTTTTACATTTTAAATTGTATAAAACGGAAATCACGTATGTCATACTTATAACGTATGCTTATTCATTATAGAAGAGGACCCTTTGTCTTTCTACTTGATCACTCTATGGTGATGAGAACAAGACGTAAAATTATAATAAACATTGCCAAGCTATAATGCTCCTTAAGCCTGTACAAAATTAGTATGATACAAGGAAATTCTGTGCTTGTATGGTAGCCAGTATAACATAAACTATTTGTCTATACTTGTTCCCCACGTACAGTTTATATTTATTCATTATGTAGGGAAAACCATTGTCTTCCTACTTCGTTTTGTTCTAGCTTCCCCCCCTATCCCTTTTGGAGACTCGAAGAAGGAAGGCATAACCATGCACCGTAAGAACCTTCATCTTATGGGCCTGAATGTAAGAGTGCAATACCCGAACAGGACAAAGGGGTTGGTGCCGATTGCCCTGTTTCGAGGCAGGAATAGTAAAAGGATTAAAATGTGTCTCTCGTGTTCGTTGTTTGCTATGAAATCCGGAGCTGGGGCTATAGGTACACTTTGGTTTTGGGCCTGGAATTGCAAACAATTGGGGGATGCTTCCGTATATTGGGCTTTGAGTTTAGGATGTAACATAGGATCGTACTTTTCTCTCAGCCATTTGGCCCGGAAAACGTCCATAATGCAAAATTTAGACAAGTCTTAGGCTTCCAATTTGGTCCAAATGGAATTGAGAGATTGGAATTTCCACTGGAGATGGGCACCACATTTATTTGAACTCCTAGAATTATTACATGTTGACATACTCGGAGCGTTGTTGTTGTTGTTTCTGCTGGGGAGGCTTTTTAGACTGACCCCGGTGTTGGTGTTGGTAGTATGGCTGTCGTGTTTGTTGTTGTTGGTAGGGCTGTCGTGTTTGTTGTTTTTGGTAGGGCGGATCCTGGCTAGGCTGGCTTCGGCCTGCCTGGGGTTGGTCAACATACGTGGAGCCTGAAGGCGTGAAGCCTCTAACCCGACTTTGTTGCCCATAGTTACCCCTGCCTGTGGCTCGCCCTCTACTTCGAAAGGGCATCTGGCTCGCCCCTCGGGGAGTCTCAACGGAAGCCAAGGGGTTCCATCCACTACTGTGTGGGGGCCAGTCCCGCTTAGGTTTCCGAGGTTGATATTTACTGAAGTTATCTCTGAAAGCAGCAGAAGAGGGAGACATGAGGAGTGTACTAACAGCCTGCCATGTGTCAATTGACATGAGTCTGCTAGAGAAGATGGGGGAAGAAAGAATGCGTGCTTTAATATCTTTAGGTAGGTTATGAGAGAATTGTAGCCGAAGGTCTTGTCTCGCTCTGACAGCTTCAAACAGGGATAATCTAATGTCTCCCCCCAGCATAAGAGAGTTTGCTAATTGAGCTTTTCGGACGAGAGTTAAAGCGGCTCTAGAATCACTGTTAGTAATGGAATCCCCCACTACTCTCATACATTCAGACAGGTGCCTATTAAGTAGAAAATTAGAAAGAAGCCTATGGGCCTTTTGACGTGCTTTCAGGTCCTTCTCAAGAAGAAACTGGGAGGGGGTAGACAGCAGAGGATCAGTTAGCGGATGACAAATTATTTTGGGGCCCCGTAGAAACTCCCAGAAGCTAGTTGGTAGGGAATCGTCAGATCTTAAATGACATGAAGCAAATTTATGGTCCTCATTTGGAAGCTTACCAGAGGATCTGTCAGTCAGGGATAAAGCAAATTTTGCAGCCTCTGCGGCCCATTCCACCCACGGACCTTCATAGGGAGGATATATTAATTATGGATACAGGAATAACTAGAGGCCACAGCTACAAAGTAAAAAAGACCTACCTGCAAGAACGATATCAGGAAGTTTAGCTTCCCCTATAGATGTATTGACAAATGGAATGGGCTGGAGGAGGAGGTGGTAGGGGCAAGGAACATCCATATTTTCAAGAAAAAATTGGATAAAAAGTAGACTGAGAGACGGGACAACACGAGCTTAACTCAACTCCTGTAAACTACAATTAGGTAAATACAATTAGGTAAAATACACCTTCTAAGGTAAACATGGGAGACTGAGGGTCCGTAGCAACAGTTTCTATCTTTGTAGAACACACTGAGGACAGTGACTTTATGGCATTATGAGCGTCAAGCTTCGAGAAATCAGACCAAGGCTTCAAGGATTTCATGGCAGAAAATACTGGAGAAGGTTTGTACACAAAAAATTGAATATCAGATATGGAAGGGAAAGGAGACACGACCACATCCAGCACTCGTCCCTCATAGTCTTTTGCCCGCAGTTGTTTTAACTCATTCATTTCAACGACCCATGATGGAGGTACTGGGTAAAGCTCAGCGATCGCCGTTTCCGCACCTTCTGGTGGCAGAGGTCCAGTTACTGGTTGTCAAACTCGGGCAGGGCCATACAGCAGAGGCATTGGCTTTTTGGGCAACTCTGGGTCCACTTCCAGGGCAACTGGAGTGATCGGGGCTAGGAATAGCCCCGACCTGTCAAGGGTGGAAATTATTGGATTCATCGGTTTAGGAGCACTACGGTCAATTGACTCCGAGGGGCGAGGCGGCGTGGTGGTCTTAAATTGTACAGGGACAGGTTGTAAGGGAATAGTTGGCAGCGTAGGGGGCACCAGCCTAGACGACAGCTTAACCTGGGGCGTCAGAGACTCTTGTATCTGACTAAATTTAGAATCAATTGCATTGAGCACTTTTGTTTGGAACAGAGTTTCTAATCTGGAGGTAAGCTTATCCGTCGTGGCTACTGCCGCCCTTTCTACAAGTTCATCCAAAGATAGAATTTCAGTGTCAGAGGGCAGGTTTGGTTGCTCCTTACAGGAAGCTGGGGAAGGATCAGAGACATGGGGCCCCCTGTCCTCTGGGTCGGAAAGAACCGGAGCCCCCTTCTCTCTGAGGTACTCTGTCCCATCCGGTCCCTCGCTATCATCTATATAGTTCACATTAAAATCATCGTAAGGCACCTCCACCTCCACACTACCAGACGTTTCTGATTGAAAGGGATCGGGCTGGGGTTGTTGTGGGTCTAGTTGTACGGGGAGGGCCTGTTCAATAAACTCTGAAAATACTTGTTCCACTGGGGATGATTGTGAGTGATGGACCTCGTCAGTGGTAAAAGGTGGTGGGGTAGGACTTGTTGAGAGGTGCACCGTATCAGCAGTGCTACTAAATGACACATCTTTATCTAGGTCAAGCTTAACACATTTGGGGAGAGGACAGAGAGGGGAGGAATTGTCTTTTGATTTTGTAGGTATAGATCTCTTTTTAGAGGTTTCTGGGGAAGACACAGAGCTTCGAGGGCGTTGGGACGTGCGTTCTGGAATGTTTAAGAAGGAAACATAGTCCCTACTGGCAATGTCTGGGACTCTTTTCAAAGTTGATGATATATAAACTCTTACTTCACCCCAAATGTTCAGCAATACCTGAGTCGCACCCGCTGCTGTTATGTTACCACTCGGATTGTGGTAGTGTTTCACGAAGAGTGCACAATTTGTACACTTTTTAGGAGCCCACTTAGCCAATGTACGATCTACACAAGACACATGGCGTACACATCTCGTATGGCCAAGAAGGGGAAATTTGTCACATCTTGTGACCCCGCACCACTGCACCCTGGTCGCGGTTGAAGTCGCCGTTTCAGGTCCCGACATCCTCTCAGGTGTAGAAAAACCTGAGAAGCCACTCTCTGATCCCACTGGAGAGGGCCACGCGCCTGTCCGGCGATCCAGGGCGTAGGTGACTCCTGGAGCTGATCTCAGTTGTGACTCAGGTGAGGGGGCGTAGATTACTGTGGAGAGCTATGGCCCACCTGTCAGAGAAAAGGCCAAGAATCAATGTTACATAATATAAGAGCAAAGAACAAAAACATGTACCAGTTCATTATGTATAGGCCCATGCAATATCTAGTAGCCTGTTGGCCCTATGAATGTTTTTTTTTTTTTTTTTTTTAGAGTCGGGTAGCATATTTGCTACATCTTATATAAGAATGGATTTAAGTGGGATATTCTATAGGCTATCATAAATGTCACTGGAGTACTCTCCTCCCTTCTTTTTCCATTCATGGTTCTACATTAAGAATTCGGAGGGAAACGTTGGTCTTTAATTTAACCGGAACCTTTTGGTACATCGGATATTTGTTTCTGAAGGAAAACATTGTTTCCTCCCCCCCCCCCCCCCCCCCGGAGTACCAGGAGTACCCGGAGTACTTGGAGGAAACTCGTTCCTTAATTTAACCTGAACCTCTTGGTTCCATGGTTTCCAGTATTACCCGGAGTACCCGGAGTTGTTGAAGGAAGCTATCGTTCCTTATTTTAATCTGAACCTCTTGGTTCCTGGGTTGTCAGTGTTTACCCTGAGTATCCGGAGTACTTGGAGGAAGCTATCGTTCCTTATTTTAATCTGAACCTCTTGGTTCCTGGGTTGTCAGTGTTTACCCTGAGTATCCGGAGTACTTGGAGGAAGCTATCGTTCCTTATTTTAATCTGAACCTCTTGGTTCCTGGGTTGTCAGTGTTTACCCTGAGTATCCGGAGTACTTGGAGGAAGCTATCGTTCCTTATTTTAATCTGAACCTCTTGGTTCCTGGGTTGTCAGTGTTTACCCTGAGTATCCGGAGTACTTGGAGGAAGCTATCGTTCCTTATTTTAATCTGAACCTCTTGGTTCCTGGGTTGTCAGTGTTTACCCTGAGTATCCGGAGTACTTGGAGGAAGCTATCGTTCCTTATTTTAATCTGAACCTCTTGGTTCCTGGGTTGTCAGTGTTTACCCTGAGTATCCGAGTACTTGGAGGAAGCTATCGTTCCTTATTTTAATCTGAACCTCTTGGTTCCTGGGTTGTCAGTGTTTACCCTGAGTATCCGGAGTACTTGGAGGAAGCTATCGTTCCTTATTTTAATCTGAACCTCTTGGTTCCTGGGTTGTCAGTGTTTACCCTGAGTATCCGGAGTACTTGGAGGAAGCTATCGTTCCTTATTTTAATCTGAACCTCTTGGTTCCTGGGTTGTCAGTGTTTACCCTGAGTATCCGGAGTACTTGGAGGAAGCTATCGTTCCTTATTTTAATCTGAACCTCTTGGTTCCTGGGTTGTCAGTGTTTACCCTGAGTAGTCTGAGTACTTGGAGGAAGCTATCGTTCCTTATTTTAATCTGAACCTCTTGGTTCCTGGGTTGTCAGTGTTTACCCTGAGTATCCGGAGTACTTGGAGGAAGCTATCGTTCCTTATTTTAATCTGAACCTCTTGGTTCCTGGGTTGTCAGTGTTTACCCTGAGTATCCGGAGTACTTGGAGGAAGCTATCGTTCCTTATTTTAATCTGAACCTCTTGGTTCCTGGGTTGTCAGTGTTTACCCTGAGTATCCGGAGTACTTGGAGGAAGCTATCGTTCCTTATTTTAATCTGAACCTCTTGGTTCCTGGGTTGTCAGTGTTTACCCTGAGTATCCGGAGTACTTGGAGGAAGCTATCGTTCCTTATTTTAATCTGAACCTCTTGGTTCCTGGGTTGTCAGTGTTTACCCTGAGTACCCGGAGTACTTGGAGGAAGCTATCGTTCCTTATTTTAATCTGAACCTCTTGGTTCCTGGGTTGTCAGTGTTTACCCTGAGTATCCGGAGTACTTGGAGGAAGCTATCGTTCCTTATTTTAATCTGAACCTCTTGGTTCCTGGGTTGTCAGTGTTTACCCTGAGTATCCGGAGTACTTGGAGGAAGCTATCGTTCCTTATTTTAATCTGAACCTCTTGGTTCCTGGGTTGTCAGTGTTTACCCTGAGTATCCGGAGTACTTGGAGGAAGCTATCGTTCCTTATTTTAATCTGAACCTCTTGGTTCCTGGGTGTCAGTGTTTACCCTGAGTATCCGAGTACTTGGAGGAAGCTATCGTTCCTTATTTTAATCTGAACCTCTTGGTTCCTGGGTTGTCAGTGTTTACCCTGAGTATCCGGAGTACTTGGAGGAAGCTATCGTTCCTTATTTTAATCTGAACCTCTTGGTTCCTGGGTTGTCAGTGTTTACCCTGAGTATCCGGAGTACTTGGAGGAAGCTATCGTTCCTTATTTTAATCTGAACCTCTTGGTTCCTGGTTGTCAGTGTTTACCCTGAGTATCCGGAGTACTTGGAGGAAGCTATCGTTCCTTATTTTAATCTGAACCTCTTGGTTCCTGGGTTGTCAGTGTTTACCCTGAGTATCCGGAGTACTTGGAGGAAGCTATCGTTCCTTATTTTAATCTGAACCTCTTGGTTCCTGGGTTGTCAGTGTTACCCTGAGTATCGGAGTACTTGGAGGAAGCTATCGTTCCTTATTTTAATCTGAACCTCTTGGTTCCTGGGTTGTCAGTGTTTACCCTGAGTATCCGGAGTACTTGGAGGAAGCTATCGTTCCTTATTTTAATCTGAACCTCTTGGTTCCTGGGTTGTCAGTGTTTACCCTGAGTATCCGGAGTACTTGGAGGAAGCTATCGTTCCTTATTTTAATCTGAACCTCTTGGTTCCTGGGTTGTCAGTGTTTACCCTGAGTATCCGGAGTACTTGGAGGAAGCTATCGTTCCTTATTTTAATCTGAACCTCTTGGTTCCTGGGTTGTCAGTGTTTACCCTGAGTATCCGGAGTACTTGGAGGAAGCTATCGTTCCTTATTTTAATCTGAACCTCTTGGTTCCTGGGTTGTCAGTGTTTACCCTGAGTATCCGGAGTACTTGGAGGAAGCTATCGTTCCTTATTTTAATCTGAACCTCTTGGTTCCTGGGTTGTCAGTGTTTACCCTGAGTATCCGGAGTACTTGGAGGAAGCTATCGTTCCTTATTTTAATCTGAACCTCTTGGTTCCTGGGTTGTCAGTGTTTACCCTGAGTATCCGGAGTACTTGGAGGAAGCTATCGTTCCTTATTTTAATCTGAACCTCTTGGTTCCTGGGTTGTCAGTGTTTACCCTGAGTATCCGGAGTACTTGGAGGAAGCTATCGTTCCTTATTTTAATCTGAACCTCTTGGTTCCTGGGTTGTCAGTGTTTACCCTGAGTATCTGAACCTCTTGGTTCCTGGGTTGCCAGTGTTTACCCTGAGTACCCGGAGTACTTGGAGGAAGCTATCGTTCCTTATTGTAATCTGAACCTCTTGGTTCCTGGGTTGTCAGTGTTTACCCTGAGTACCCGGAGTACTTGGAGGAAGCTATCGTTCCTTATTTTAATCTGAACCTCTTGGTTCCTGGGTTGTCAGTGTTTACCCTGAGTATCTGAACCTCTTGGTTCCTGGGTTGCCAGTGTTTACCCTGAGTACCCGGAGTACTTGGAGGAAGCTATCGTTCCTTATTGTAATCTGAACCTCTTGGTTCCTGGGTTGTCAGTGTTTACCCTGAGTATCTGAACCTCTTGGTTCCTGGGTTGTCAGTGTTTACCCTGAGTACTTGGAGGAAGCTCTTGTTCCTTAATTTTAACCAGAACCTCTTGGGTCTTTAGTATGTACCCGGAGTACCCAGAGTACTTGGAGCAAACTCTTGTTCCTTAATTTAACCTGAACCTCTTGGTTCCCTGGTTTTCAGTATTGCTCGGAGTACCCTGAGTACCCCTAGTACCCGGAGTACTTGGAGGAAGCCTTGTTCCTTAACCCTTGTCTAGCGGGGTGTTTTGGGCTCATTTGGGCATATTCAGGCCCTCCTGAATGATCTATCAAGTATCTGCATGAAAAGAAATGTATTCAGTAAAAAACTAGGCGCTAAAAGCTTCAAAATGAGACCAGAACGAGCTACGTAGAACTCGTGGTTCTCTTGCAGTGGTGCCACGAACATGGGAGTTTAGCGTATAGCGGTATATTTTTCCCAGCTATGCTCACTACTGGCTACACTGCCGGCCTCTCGAGAACACAGGGAACATGAGTTAATGGTCGGCGGTAAGCCCTGGGAGTCGGCTGTCTGGCCCGCTGCGCTCCCAGCCATTTGCACTCGATTTTAACCCTTTAAAAGCCTTACTAATGCTCCTAACTTGCTGCAAATTGGTGCACGACTTAAGTCGAGCGCCGCCAATAAGGGGTTAATTTAACCTGAACTTCTTGGTTCCCTGGTTTTGTTAGTACCCGGAGTACCCGGAGTATTCAGAGGAAGCTCTCGTTCCTTAATTTAAGGGGAGATGTCGACTTGAGGGATATTTTTCTTGACTCCTTTCTCCCTCATGTTTAGCCCCATGGTTTTTGAGATTTTAAGATGTTTGCCCCATTAGTTTGGTGATTTTTAAGAATTTCCGCCCCATTCTATCAATTTTAAGACCTTTCGTGCCATTTAGGTGTCGATTTTATCCTGGCGAGCGATAGCGAACCTGTAATTTAATAGTAATCGGCCTTCGGCCGGGACATTTTTCTACCGAAAAATGTACAAATTTATCTTGAAAGGGGGTCAAGGGGGTGAAATTTTAAGATTGCTGGAGGAGTAGGAAACAAACTAGAAACCTCCCCTTAACCTGAACTTTTGGTTCCTTGGTATTTTGTATTACTCGGAGTACCCGGAGAAAGCACTCGAACCTTTTGGTTCCTTGGTTTTGTTGGTGTTTTGTGCACCTGGAGGAAAACTTTGTTTCTCCATTTAACCGGAACTTCTTTGTGTTTTTTTTTTTTTTTTTTTTTTTTTTTTTTTTTTTTTTTTTTTTTCCTTGGTTTCCTTGAAACCATTTAGTACCCGGAGGTCTAAAACCCGGAGACCCGGAGAGAACGGAGGGACACAGGAGCCCCGCCGACTCCGGGACTCGAAGCATGCAATTGTATAGGGTTAGTGGTGCTCTTGCACTAGAGGAAACTTTTGTTGCTCACTTTGTTTGCATGCAAACTCCTATTTTAAGAAATTAACACATAATTGTGTAGGAATCTGAAGCACTTCATAACATAACACTCTTATAGGAAGAGAACAATTGGTCTCTTATGTAAAATTCAGTAGAGGGAAGCCGAGCTGGTTAGGCCTATTGGCCGCCTCGTGGACACTTGCTCGAGGTGGCGAACAAGCATGGCCCTATAAATAAGTAACTAGTACAAGCATGTGACACATAAGGAAATCAATAATTCTTAGCTAAGAATCTATCAGCTCGAAGTAATGCTAGAAGCAAGCAAACTATAAAATGTCAGAAGCAAGTAAACTATAAAAGCGAAGTGATCTTGAAAATTGTATACAAGTAGAATTTCAGGAAATAATGTAGGCTACTTTACGATAAAGAAAACTTTGAATTAATAATATCTTAAGAGTTCAACGTGTAGCCTGAGGGCACACGAATAAGGTGAATAATAACCTACAATAAGTAAATAATTAAATGCAAGCATTGTATAGGATATAGCCTATTATAACAATAATCACTTACTACCACGAATAACACATATTAAGAAATGGCGAAGCGGTACTCATATACTTTCGGTGTGGACAGGCATGGACAGTGGCCCTCTGAAACATACAGGCGATTACTCAATTCATGTTTGAACAAGGACTCACTAGGAGTGAGGAAGCTTAGGCAAACGCTGAGACGCCCAGAGCAAGGGGGCACACGTCCGACTCGCCTGGATCACAACCTCCCGATCTTGATGCGGGAGGGAACAAGAACGAGAGGACACTCTAAGAAAATTTACAAAGAAAGAAATAGGCTTGAGAAGGCAAAGAACTCATTTTGTGATAGAGTGGTAAATGAGTGGAATGCACTGCCCCAGTATGTAGTCGATTCCGAATCAATAAGGGAGTTTGAAAGTAATCTTGATAAAGCATGGGGAAGACAAGATTTGAAGTTTGATTATAAAGCAAAGATACAGAATAGCAAAAATGTTGCGTCTGCTACCGCCGCCGCCAACACCGTGAACGACCGCAGCAGTGCAAGTACTGGCACTGAGCTGGATACACAGGCATAGTTTGCCTTTTTCCAGAGGATCTACTGTAAGAAACTGTAAGAAACTGTAAGTAAAGAGGCAGGTAAACACGCTAGAAAATCTGGCATCACGTGCAAGGGAAGCATGACGACAGCATAGCTGGAGGGCAGAGGCACCGAGAGGTTCGAAATGATAGATTCTTCTTTAAATTCTTATTTCTAGTGGTATTCATTTTCAATGACGAGCTCTTGGTAAGATTTAATGGGTATTAACCAAGGATTGTTTATTATGCTATATACGCAACGGTTGTGATAAGAACTCCGGGGAATCCCGAACGGGTCCCGGAATCTCAGCCTATATATAGTATAGGCTCTTCGTCATTGACGAAGGAACCAATACTAAATATAGAGTTCTCTCACTCTTATAATTACCTCTCCAAAATTAGTTTTCTGCCCACAGCTAACTCAAAGGCAACTGCAGAGGTTGAAGTAACTAAACTAAAGGTTTATAAATACCCCTGATGGTAACAAAGGCTTTAAAGTATCCCCAATAGGCTCAAAATTGCGTCATATGTCGGAGAGGGTTAATATATTATTTTGTATATGTATAAAAAACTTTAGGTTAAAATACTTATATATTGTTCTTTATTTTTGTTTAGATTCTGATGATGACTTAAAGAAAAGTCGAAACGTTGAAGAAATAAAAATGTTGGTGATTACCCTGGTCCTCCTCTTTCTCCTAATGAATATATGTGGTATATACTCCAAGGACTCCAACCTAGGATACTCTGAGCCTTTTATAATAAATTGTAGATATTTTGTAGATATAATTACCAGATCTTGTAATATAAGTTTATCGCTTGATTAACCCTTTCAAGCTCCAATACGAGTTTCTGTTCTGTTTTCTGGCTACTATTAGACGATTTTATTCAGATTAGTAACGGTATACGGAAGTCAAAGGGTTGATTGAGATAGTATTTACCCTTTTAATACCCACACATACTTCCTAAGCTGCATAAAATCGTCTAATGATAGCCAAAATAAACTGCTAAAACGCGTCAGTGCTTCAAAGGGTTAACTTCATACTGACTGGAAATTACCATGCGAGGCTTACATTTATGACTGGGATTGTATTAAAACCGTCAACTCAAAACAGTTGATGATTCATATTAATAAACGATAAGAATGTGTGTATGTATGTACAGTACAGTATGTACAGTCGCGCTAATAAGTGATGTCTCGGCACCAAATATGTTTTGATCAATAATTGGTATCAGCAATATCTAAGCTTCATTTCTTCATATCGAGTGAAATATACAAACATGTTCCTACACTTACCCACCCTATTCAACATCTGACAGACATAAATACAGCACAGAGCAAGCCAAACGTAATGACAGCTGGGACATGACTTATTAGCGCGACCGTACCAGCGACGTGTTATCTTTTATTCTAGCTTGATTTAGAAGATTTTGTGCAGCTTAGGAAGGATATATGGTAGCTAAAAGGATGGATTGAGATAGCCTGTAGCCTTTTAATGGGTAGATGTTCCTCCTAAACTGGATAAAATCGTCTAATAGTTGCGATCGTACTATGAACTTCTTGCCCTCCGCTCCCCCAGGTAGCAGAATTGACCACTTGCGAGTTTCAGGCTATAAGGAAGTTGGAGCCGTGAACATCGATATTAAACAGAAACGCAAGAATAATGTAGGTTTCTGATAATAATAATAAGCATGTTACTTATTTCTCATAAGCGCCAATTTTTCCGAAGAATTCACTAGCGCTCGGAAAGAGAAAGAAAAAAGAACAAAATCAATGCATCAAAAGAAAGCTTATATACAACACACATTTAACAATCACTAGCAGTGGCAAAATAGCCTAAACTCTATAGCCATCTGTCATGACACCTCTCTCAAGATCATAGCTTCTCTCAAAGAGAAAAGTCTTAAGTTGTCTCTTGAAGCATTCAACAGAACTCAGTTGTCTCATGGA
This sequence comes from Paralithodes platypus, assembly GCA_032716605.1. Taxonomy (NCBI): domain Eukaryota; kingdom Metazoa; phylum Arthropoda; class Malacostraca; order Decapoda; family Lithodidae; genus Paralithodes; species Paralithodes platypus. The sequence continues at coordinate 2,853,474 of CM064559.1, forward strand.
CAGTGGCAACCTGTTATACAACCTCGGAGCCATGTAGGAGAATGGATAAATAGTATGTCTAATTTGGTTTTCTGTATTTATATATATACTAAAACTGTGTTATAGCTGGTTATACTGCTAAATATCGATGTCTACAGCTCTTAACTTCCTTATAGAATGAAACTCGCAAGTTGTCAATTCTTCAACACCCTCCACAGACACATCCCTATACAATACTCTGTTGCTTTTTCAGGTGACGATCAACTCAATCCCTTAACAGCTAATTTATTGATACTTAATGGAAGAATATGAAACTACTATGTCTCTGCATCCTATTAAGACCAAGTTTATATAATTAGCACCATATTTCATAACAAAATCTTCAAAATAACTGAGAAAACTTGATATGAACTTTGCAATTTACCGTCAGTTAAAAAAATATATAGTTATAGTGTTAACTCTTTCCACCTTAGGCTCAGCTATAGTCTATTCGCTGTAAGTAGGCAAGAAATCCATGACCTCTAACCTCTGTAACTCAATAACCACTAGATTAAGCGAGCCAATATTTCTACCATTTGGGAAGAGTCAGTCAAGGAATAGATGTGGACATTTACAGCCAATTTGCTCTAGCCATTTTTGAGTTACAGAGGATAGAGGTCACGATTGCTCGCCTACTTACAGCGAATAGACTATAAGGCCCGAATTCAGAACAGTGGTTTAAACCTCCTCGCTTATTTAAACCCGAGATTGAAACTCAATCCAGGACTATCGGTATTCAGAATGAAATCCTGAGCCGCTTACCCAGTCAATCCGCGGATTACTCGATCCGAGGTTTAAACCTGCGGGAGGGTAGGTTTGACTCTAGATCGAAGTTATAAAACCTTAAATTACTCATGATTGCTTACACTAATCCATAACGAACCCATAATATAAAATAACAAAGACTGGCACTGATTATTTGCAGAGTCTTTGGAGGTATTCTAAGCAAGGATTACATAAATAAGTAAAAGTGTAAGAATGCAGCTCAAGCAGTCAATCCGAGGTTTAAACCAGCGGGAGGCTTGACAGACGATCGATCGAAGGCTTCTACTCGCCGATAAAATATCATATTAATATTTCCAACAAACTCAAACTGGCATTAAACCGATTCCATTATATTGTAATAAATGGCAACTGCTTTTATATTACGTTGGAAATTGTCGAAGCATACTAATAATTATATAATAGGTGCCAAACGAACGAAGCACTGCCGTACCCTAACCACTGATGTAGTTATTCGATCATAGTTGCTAATGTCTTGATAACCTGAGATGATTCTAAGCTGAATAATACATATACAGTATTATATTTAAATGTCTGCGAACATTTATTAGATACGATACACATGTATTAGGTTACCATAGAGCCAATATTATTAGTCCATTAGCCTACATGCACAGCAAATATAATTATTTACTGTATCCATGCACAATGTTAATCCTTTGTACGAATTAAAATATATAGCTTACAATATATAATGAATCACAAGTGAACCATTATTTTCAAATGCATTTAACAAGTAGGATAAGAGTTATTTGAGACATGAATTGTCTTTTTAATAGCCTAGTACGTTGCAATGACGCATAGTTTATATAACGAGTCACATTGGTTAGGCTACTGTTTTGGCCTACATAGTTAATGGTTACAACGTATTTCAGTTGAGCTATGTACTGTATACTATATATATTTGTCCATTTGACTGGATATTAACAGCACTGAGCATGCAGTAGATGTAGTAATAAAGTATAAGTTAGGTTTAAGGGGTGGAATAGAGTTGCTCGTAACAAAGATTTTAATAGCAATATCTCACGTAGCCTACACTTAATAGCAATATCTCACGTAGCCTACACTTAATAGCAATATCTCACGTAGCCTACACTTAATAGCAATATCACGTAGCTACATTAATAGCAATATCTCACGTAGCCTATAGCAATATCTCACGTAGCCTACACTTAATAGCAATATCTCACGTAGCCTACACTTAATAGCAATATCTCACGTAGCCTACATTTAATAGCAATATCTCACGTAGCCTACACTTAATAGCAATATCTCACGTAGCCTACACTTAATAGCAATATCTCACGTAGCCTACACTTAATAGCAATATCTCACGTAGCCCCACTTAATAGCAATATCTCACGTAGCCTACACTTAATAGCAATATCTCACGTAGCCCACACTTAATAGCAATATCTCACGTAGCCTACACTTAATAGCAATATCTCACGTAGCCTACACTTAATAGCAATATCTCACGTAGCCTACACTTAATAGCAATATCTCACGTAGCCCACACTTAATAGCAATATCTCACGTAGCCTACACTTAATAGCAATATCTCACGTAGCCTACACTAATAGCAATATCTCACGTAGCCTACACTTAATAGCAATATCTCACGTAGCCCACACTTAATAGCAATATCTCACGTAGCCTACACTTAATAGCAATATCTCACGTAGCCTACACTTAATAGCAATATCTCACGTAGCCTACACTTTCGTTCTCACTTCCAAATTAATTGGTCTTAATTCGGCTGCTTTAGCTTCCTGTCATGCTATTATTATATCACAATCCCTATGATAAAGTTGAGCATATATAAAAAACATGGTAAGTATGACTATATTGCTCGCTATTACTTAAAACAAGCGAAATGAATCCACGTAGCCTATGTCGGTACAAGTGAAAGTCAGTGGAAGCAGCAGCACGCTCGTGATTGGCTAGTTTATCAGTACCCTGATACAGTAGGGTCTCACATAAAACGAGTATATGGTCGATAAACGAGGGCGTTTTATGCAATTTCGTTTTATGTGAACACGGCATTTTGGTGGCCCAATATCGTCAATGTTCACTGGAAGCGTAAATTTCCGTCAGGAGCGTACGATATTTTGTACGTTTTGTACGATATTTCCGCGTTCTATATGAAAGCGTACGATATTTCGTACGTTTTGTACGATATTTCGGCGCTCTATATGAAAACTCCTCGGATTTGCCCCACTTTGGCGGCGGACTCGTTTTATGTGATCACATTCGTTCTGATCGAAAATTAAATATTAATATTTTAGGTCGCTCGTTTTAATCGAGACTCGTTTTATGCGAACACGTTTTATGCGGGACCCTACTGTACTTTACTCATTATCTGTATTATTCCTTATACGTATATTCATTAAACTAGATATGTGTAAGCAATTTTAATGATTGCTTAATAAAGTACAGTGCTATCCGAATCTAAAGAGCTATTAAATATCACAGGAAACACAATAATAATGTACAGGTATACAGTGGAATCTCGTATCTAACGAATAATAGGTGCCGAAAAAATCGCGTTAGATCCAGATTCGTTAGATATGAATACATAAACTAATGGGAAAAATGGTAATTGGTGCCAATATTTATACCGAGTCCCCATTTTCACTATTTTTACCCTTCCGAGTGCTATTTTGAGACATAAAATATATTCAAATAATGTAATATATTATAATATTAATTATCAGAACAAATAATAATAAACCAACCTGTGAGTGAATAATGAGGTGTGTAGGTTAGACGATGTCTAGGATATCCGAGGCAGGGAGGCTAGGCTACTGGCTAGGCTACTATCTCACAGTTCTTTAGGCCTTTTCAATTAGTTCAATCACTTTCGCTTTATCCTCTGCCGTATATTTATTAAGTTTTTTTCCAACACGCGTAGCCCTCTTCACTGGAACTTTTGTCTTCCTTTCATGCATGTTTCCATTCTCACCACTCCCTTCTCCAGTACCTGAGGCTTGGGTTGACATCATGAAAGGCGTAACACACCACCAACTTCGGAAGGTAGAACAAAATGTTGGAGCGAGACGAGCACAACTTTAGAACAGGTCAACTATGGCACCGCGCAAACTGGACTGACCTGAACAGTGGCGGGGAAGGAGGGGGGAGGGAGGGACGCTAGGTAGCGTTTAACGCATCAGCAATTGGCGGGAAATTTTTAGGGTTTGGCGGGAAATTTGTAAATTCGATACCGGGCACCCAGAATAATTGCCGTTAGATATGGATTTTGGTTCGTTAGATTGAGATCGGGTAGAGCTCCAATAGGGTCGTTAGATGCAAATTCGTTAGATCAAAATGCGTTAGATGCGAGATTCCACTGTATATCATAAAGTAAACACAAGCAAAATAAAGAAAAAATAAACGCAAGAAGCGAGAATGAAGGTTGACTGACTCGCTTAGCCAATCACAGGCCATGCTTCACGTATTACACTTTTAAAATAGGCAGTGACGGCGTTAAATACTGTATACTGTATAATATAAATAAAATGGCTCATTCATGTGCTTATTGGCTAACTGCATTCCCTACGGCACTGTGATTGGCTGTTGCAAACCTTCGACTTAAACAGAGTTTTAAGCCGTGGATTACTCGATCTCGATCTCAATCCCGTGTTCTGAATACGGATAAACCTTTGTGTTCGATCCAGGATCGAGTAATCTCAATCCAGGGTTTAAACCTGCCCCAAAATCCGAGGTTTAAACCACTGTTCTGAATTCGGGCCTAGGTGTTCCCAATGGCATGTAGGCTATCCCAAGTAATTTCAACCATGCTACTCAGTCTTCCTTTGACACCACAGTTACACCATTTATTTACTCAGGCTCAACACACAACCAAAGATATAGCTACTGGGGACCAAACAAAGACCCCACGCTACCCTCCTCACACCGCCCCATCACTCTCCTTTGCACCCCTCAAAAGTTACCGAACCCTCATAATACAACTAACCACACCTCACATTCCCCTAGCTATATCACAACACGGCTTTAGGCCACTAAATTCCACAAACAACCTTCATACAGACCTCACACAAAAAGTTTTTGATGGCATCAATTCAGCTAGGCGACCACACAGAACACTTCTCGTTACAATTGACATTAGTAAATCTTTTGATGACATCCCCCGCCACAACCTTACAAACAAAATTCTTAACACAAACATGCATAATAACACAAAAAGATGGCTGGCCATCAATCTAGCAGGCAGATGTGCCCATGTAACATTTGCTGCCCAGTCTTCGAACATCAGAAATTTCACAAACGGAGTCCCACCGGAAACCGTCTTGTTACCAACACTTTTCAATCTATACATACACGACCTACCCATACCCCACACACCCCAGATACACACAGCCTCTTACGCAGACGACATAACACTCACATGTACACATCGAGATGCAAAACACAGCCGCACAACACCTCTAACCATACCTCAACACACTACACAACTGGTTCACCGCAAACAGAGTCAAACTAGCCCCAGCCAAATCTACAGCGACCCTTCTCACAAACTCACAAACTGGACAGTAGAACATAGACATATCCCTCAACTCCCCTTAAACAACATCCCAATAACACACACACACACACACACACATTCAGCTTCCCATATAGGAGTATAGAGACTTGGAACAACTTGGAGGGGGAGGTGGTGAGAGCGAGGAACATTAACATGTTCAAATCTAGGTTGGATAAAAGTAAATATGGAAATAGGGCAACATAAGTTATGATATGTTAGTCCAAAATACTGGGAACTGGGAATATCCATTACGATACTTGTCTAAGTAAAATGGATTGATTATAAAGTAACTAAGACAGGACAACACGAGCGCTGCTCAATTCCTGTAAACTACAAATAGGTAAATACAAATAGGTAAATACTGTGTGCCATATGAAAGGAGGATAGACAAATTAAATTTACCGAGTCTAAGGGAGAGGAGAGAGAGGGGAGACATGATAATGATGTACAAATGCACCCGAGGGCTGGAGAGGCTGGATAGGGAGGATATAATAATTATGGATACAGGAATAACTAGAGGCCACAGCTACAAAGTAAAAAGACCTACCTGCAAGAACGATATCAGGAAGTTTAGCTTCCCCTATAGATGTATTGACAAATGGAATGGGCTGGAGGAGGAGGTGGTAGGGGCAAGGAACATCCATATTTTCAAGAAAAAATTGGATGAAAGTAGACTGAGAGATGGGACAACACGAGCTTAGCTCAACTCCTGTAAACTACAATTAGGTAAATACACACACGAGAGAATAGCGGAAGCGGATGTCGTTGGCTGGCGCTCCTCAAACTACCATCTGCCTTGCCTAAAGTGGGGTATACAGGAGATTATTGTGTATTGTCCCGCTAATAATATTCTAACAGGAAAGTGTTCAGTGCAAGTTATTTAAAAATATGAATGTACAGTGGGCCCTACAAGGGTGCGGTTACCTAAGTCCGAGACATGCGCGCACCCTTGTAAAACGCACCCTTGGAGCTTAAGAACCTATGGGAAATTCACTATGTAGTCCGGGGACTCTTCAAACTTACCCTTTTTCGGCCAATAACCCCTGAAAAACATGAACTAAGGAAAGAATACCTGCACAGTATAGAAATGTGATTAGATATTAGATAGAATAGGGGTATTACACTCACTTTGGATGGTTTATGTATGCGTGGAGGTTGGGATGTTGCTCTTACTGAGGGTCCGAGGCTGCCCCCATGCCCACACCAAAATGTCTACCCACATTTGCCTGTTTCTCACCTCTAGCCAACATGTCTAGTAACTGTTTTTTCTGTTCTAAATCAAGAACTTTTCACTTTTGTTTTGGTGGGTAACACGATCGCCCTGGGCGGTGGGTTAGGGGCAGCAGGTGTAAAATGCCCCCATGTGGGCATGAGGGCAGCCTCGGACCCTCAGTAAGACCAACATCCCAACCTCCACGCATACATAAACCATCCAAAGTGAGTGTAATACCCATATTCTATCTAATATCTAATCACATTTCTATACTGTACAGGTATTCTTTCCTTAGTTCATATTTTTCAGGGGTTATTGGGCGAAAAAAACGCACGCTTTGCTTTTTTCGCACCCTTGGATTATAAGCACCACACGGACATCTGCCGCACGGTTGGAGAATCGCACCCTTTTAGTGCGCACCCTTGCGCAAGGGGCCGACTGTATAACGAAACTTAGAGAGTTTGTTTTGAAAAATCAGCTGGTGACATCACATGACAACAACAATGGCTGACATCGAAGCCACGGATATGAGTGGGGAATGTTTTTATGAGGAGAAAGAGGATTATTTAGGCTTGCCTGAAGGTAAGGAGGACCAGATCACCTTCCTGAACAGGAATCTGATGGGGCTGATAAAGTGGAGAAAGGAAGTGGAGGGAGACCATTGGGACTGTAGTGGAAGAGAGCCGTATCCCGGGGGAGGGTTTAAGTGATTTAACTGCTAGGGTCAACGAATTGGTATCTGAGAATGTGGCTTTAAAAGAACAGATTAAGGAATACAAAGAACATTTAAATGAGAGAGTGAAAGAGATAGATGATGGGTATAGGATGGATAGAGGAAATATTAGATAGAAATATGAGAAAGGGTGTGGAGATGAAGAAAGTTGAGAAGATGATTGATGTGATAGATAGACAAGATAAGGAGGGATGGAAGACAGAGGTAGAGGATTGTTGGAGACTAGGGAAATACAAGAAAGGAGAAATGAGGCCAATGAAGATTAGATTTAAGTCAACCAAAGTAGCAAAGAAGGTACTCAGATCCAGCTGGAAGTTAAGTCAGGAGGGGGAATACAGAAATGTTAAACTAAGGAAAGATCTAAATGCGGAAGAGAGGGAAAAAATTAGAAATAAATCGAGAAGTCAAAGAAAAGAACGATAATAGATCAGAAGTGGAGAAGGGGAATTTTTTCTACAGAAACATGGATGGGAAAGTAAAGAAGTGGTACCTGAAGAACGGGGAGAAGATAGGGGCGGAGGGGGGGAGAAAAGACGTGGTGGTACAGGAAGAAGGATTGGAGGGAGAGGTGCAACAGGAAAGGGAAATAGTAGGATAAAGACAGGGAATATCAATCATAATGGTAAAAGCAACAGGTGCAAGATGGTCTATAGCAATGTGGATGGGCTGATATCAAAGAAATTAGAAATAAATGATTACATCAGACAGGAAGAGCCCTTAATATTGTGCCTATGTGAAACTAAACTAAATAAAGGGATAAGTTTGGAGGGAATGGGATGGAACAACTATAATATCTGGAGAAGGGATAGAGAAGACAAGATAGGGGGAGGGGTGCTAATTCTTACACATAATAAATTGAAAACAAGAATGATTGATCTGAATAATAGTAAAGCAGAAATATTAGCAGTAGAATTGACAGATAATGACAATCAAAAGGCGGATATTGCAGTGGCCTACATGCCGCCCTACACAGGGGCTTGGGAAGAGGAGGAATACAAATTTATCAAAGATGAGATGATTATTTGTATTGAGAAATTAACTCGTAGAACCAATGAATTAATTATAGTAGGGTACTTCAACTGTAAAGAGGTGGATTGGGAGCAGAGAGAAGCTGGCAGCAACGTGAACTCGTGGGGGTATAGGCTACTGGATATGGTAACAGAAAATGTATTGGTGCAAAATATAAAGGAAAATACAAGAAGAAGGGGAAATGATGAAGCATCCAGATTGGACCTAATGTTTACTAGAGACCCAGATGTAATTTCTGATATAAAATACTTACCACCTTTAGGCAAGAGCGATCATGTTGTAATGGACATAGAAATCCTATTGGGTTATTCCAATATGGAGGAGAGGGAGGAGCACAAGGAAACTAGGTTTGACTATGCAAAAGGAGACTACCAATCACTGCGACCAATCACTGTGGTGATGGGCTGGTCTATCAGAGTGAGAACTGAGCGATCTCTGCCATACCCATAGCTTACTCTGACTGTTCCTTTTACTTATATATTTTCTAGATCTCAAGTGACGGCGTCTCATCCGTGGATTGACCTCCCAATCTACCAAGATTGGAAGCCAAAGCGTCACATTTTTCCTTTGCCCCTCAACTCTCTCTCTGGGAGTAAGTAATTGCTGAGGGGCACAGGGCCCTGGGTGGGACTTTGGTTTCCCGGGCGTTTCCGCACCCTCCTCAGCTCCCCGCCATGGAGTGGCTTCGGTCACCCAGGCTTTATTGTGGTCGGCAGGGAGGGTTCTGTGGGGGCGCTCGGTTATGGCCTTGGCCTTGCTCGGGGCCTTGGGGCTGTTCGGCCAGGCAGCTTGGGGAACAACAACAACCAATCACTGCGACAATACTTTAGAGATGTTGACTGGAGCGAAATACATCAGAGAAATAGTGTAGACGAGAAGTATGGAGTATTTAAAACAATATATGAAGAAGGAGTCAATAAATATGTCCCTAAACAAGGTAATAGGTCAGCGAAGGAAAAGGATTGGTTTAATGAAAAATGTAGGAAAGCCAAGGAAAAGAGAGACCAAGCGTGGAAGGCAGCTAGAAAAAGGTGTAATAGAGAAACTTGGAACAGATACAAGAGATTAAGAAATGTATATGCTACAATCAGGAGACAAGAAGCCAGAGCATATGAGAAGAACATTGTGAAAAAATGTGAGAGTGATCCTAAGCTGTTCTATAGGTTTATAAATAGTAAAATGAAGGTAAGGAATAGAATAGTGAGGTTGAAAGTTTAAGGGACCACTTATGATGACGACCAGAATATGTGTGAAATTATGAACAATACACTACACTCAGTATATACTAAAGATGAGAACTTTGAAGAAGTACCGGTAGGTGAAATTGGTGATAAACTGGGAGAGATTAAGTTTCTCCCAGAGGAGCTAGTAGAAATAATGAAAGGACTAGATGTGAAAAAAGCAGTGGGACCTGACAATGGATTTTGAAAGAATGTGCTGACGGACTAGTGAAACCCTTATATGAGATAATGAAATACTCTCTGGAAGTGGGAAAATTACCAATGGACTGGAAGAGAGCCAACATTGTACCGATTTATAAAGGTGGGAACAGGGAGCATCCATTAAATTATCGACCTGTGTCACTTACTAGTATAGTGTGCAAAATCTGTGAGAAAATAATTAAGAAAAGATGGATGATTTACTTGGAAAAGAATAATCTACTATCTAACAGGCAATTTGGATTCAGGGAGGGTACCTCATGTGTTACAAATCTACTCAGTTTTTATGACAGAGTGGTTGACATATTACAAGAGAGAGATGGATGGGTGGACTGCGTATATATTGACATGAAGAAAGCTTTTGACAGAGTATCGCATAGCAGGCTGAAGTGGAAACTAAAGGAGTATGGAGGGATTCAGGGTAGTTTGTTAAATTGGATGGAGGACTATCTTTCAGGGAGACAGATGAGGACTACAGTACTATCAGAGATAAATTTTCTACGTGAAAAGACGTCACAAGTGGAGTTCCGCAGGGAGCGGTGCTGGCTTCCATAATGTTTCTAATATACATTAACAACATGCCAAAGGATATAAATGCATATATGAATATGTTCGCAGATGATGCCAAGATCATGAAGCGTATAGAAGATGAAAACAGTGGAAGGGAATTACAGAGGGATTTGGATAGGATAGATCAATGGAGCAAGAAGTGGAAAATGGAATTAAACACAAATAAATGTCATGTAGTGGAAATGGGAGTAAGTAAAAGAAGGCCTCATATGGAATATAAGTTAGGAGAAAATACTATTAACCCATCAGAGAAAGAAACGGACTTAGGGATAACTGTTAGGGATGATCTTTCACCTGAGAATCATATTAATAAGATAGTGGGAGAAACATATGGACTGCTAAACAGAATAAAAATAGCCTTTAACTATATAAACGAAGAGATGCTGGAGAAAATAATAAAAACATTGGTGAGACCAAGACTGGAGTATGGGGCAGTGGTGTGGGCACCACATCTAAAAAAGCATATAAAGAAGCTGGAAAAGGTTCAGAGAGCTGCAACTAGGATAATACCAGAACTGAGAGAATTACCATATGAGGAGAGATTAAAGAAATTAGATTTACCATCTCTAAGGGATAGGAGGGAGAGAGGCGATATGATTATGATGTACAAATGTGTGAGAGGACTCGAGAAGGTGGACAAGAAGGGTTATATTGTGAAAGATAATGGTAGAACTAGGGGGCATAGATATAAGCTAATGAAAGGAAGATGCAAAGGAGATGTGAGAAAGTATAGTTTCCCTTACAGAAGTATAAGTAAATGGAATCAGTTAGAAGAGGAAGTGGTGTGTGCAAAAAACATTCATATTTTTAAGGCAAAGTTAGATAATTGTAACTCAGGAAGCGGGACAATACGAGCCTAAAAAACTCAACTCCTGTATACTACAAATAGGTAAAACAAATAGGTAAATACACACACACACAAAATCCTTGGTGTAACATACGATACATCAATGTCATTTAAACGACATATTACAAGCATCAAAGACAAACTGACACCAAGACCTCAAGTCACTTGCCCACACAACATTTGGACATAACAAAGACAATATCACTACAATATACAAACAATATATACAGTACATTCAGTACAAGCCCTGCTTGGTCCTCTAACCTCTCTGAAACACATCATAACACCCTACATACCATACAGAACATAGCCCTAAAAATAATCCCTGGCTGCACAGCTGCCACACCTACAGACCACCTGCACCAGGAAACCTCAAAATCAAGGATCACTTTAATATGAGAGGCACACAATTTCTCGCTGCAGCCTCCATAAACCAACACCACCCACTACACTACATGGCAGAACATCCACACACCAAGAAATATCAAAACAACCTCAAGCACTCGTTATCATACACAATATCATGCTCATATTGAGCATCCTCATGAAGATTCTGGAAGGATTAATAAGGGACAAATGGGTGAACTACCTGGAATCCAAAAGATTAATTACTGACCGACAATTTGGATTCAGAGGTGGCAGATCATGTGTAAGCAACTTGTTGAGTTTTTACTCTAGAGTAATAGACACAGTGGACAAGAGGGAAGGATGGGTAGACTGTGCCTACCTAGACTTTAAAAAGGCATTTGACAAAGTTCCACACAAGAGATTGCTGTGGAAATTAAAACATGGGGGAAAAGTAGGAGACAAACTGCTGAAATGGATGGAGAGCTACCTTAGCGGAAGACAGATGAGAACAACAGTAAGGGGGAAATTGTCAAACTGGACTCAAATTACGAGTGGGGTACCACAAGGATCTGTTCTAGCCCCAATCATGTTTCTAATATTTGTAAATGACTTACCTGAGGGACTAACAAGCTACATGAGTATGTTTGCGGACGATGCTAAGCTGCTTAAAACGATCAGAACCCAGGAGGATTGCCTCGAGCTCCAAGCAGATTTGCAAAAGATCCATGAATGGAGCATCAAATGGAATATGGAGTTCAATGCAGGGAAATGTAAGACTCTAGAAATGGGTAAAAGCAAGTACAGACCTAGAAAAGATTATAAACTAGGAAACGAAGTGATTCCCAAAGCAGAAAAAGAAAAAGACTTGGGGATAGAATTTAGGGATAACATGTCTCCAGAAAGCCACGTAAATAAGATAGTGAGAGAATCACTAGCATTATTGGCAAATATCAGGATGTCTTTCAATTATCTTAATGAAAACACCATGAAACAAATAATAACGGCAATAATAAGACCCAGGATGGAATATGCATCTGTAGTGTGGTCCCCTCACTTGAAGAAACATATCCACAAAATTGAGAGGGTACAGAGAGCAGCTACGAGGATGATCCCAGGTTTGGAAAATTTGGAGTACCAAGAGAGGCTCGAGAGATTGAATCTACCTACACTGGAACAGAGAAGGAAACGAGAACAGCAAATTCAGATATATAAATGTGTTAGAGGTATTGACAAAATCGACCAAGAAAACTTCATAGAGAGGGATGGAGGTGAGAGGACGAGAGGTCACAGCTACAAACTAAAAGTGCTAAATAGTAAATCTGATCCGAAAAGTAAAAGATTTCCTACCAACTCGATTAGTGGGTGGAACAAATTGCCAGCCGAAGTAGTGTCTGCACCATCAGTGCATAGTTTCAAAGCACGGTATGACAAACATATCTTAGGAGGCGGGAATTAACGAGCATGCTCACTCCCGCAAATACAACTAGTGTAAGTAGTGGAAGTACAAATACTGTTTTCACTCACCCCTTGCCCACCCCAAGCCAGCCTACAGAAGCATGTCTATACTCAAATCACCCATAGATCCATCCAGTCACTCAAAGACAACACTCAGCTACATGCACTTCCCCCTGAAGTCCATCCCTCAGAAGCCCTCCTTTCCCATAAAGAGAGAGTCCACCTGGCTAGACTGCGATATGGGCACCATCCAGCCCTTCTGAGTTATCAGAAGAGGCTGGATGACTCCGTCCGCGATACCTGTCGAGGTTGTAACACAACACAGCACACTATCACACTATCAAACATATTATTGAAGACTGCATAACACACAACCACTTACGCCAACAACACAACACACACTCCTTGAGAACTTTGTGGGAAAACCCGGTCTCAGCCGTGGCCTTCCTTAGGAGCTCGGGGCTGTTCGGCCAGGCAGCCTAGGGAAAGACTACTACCCATGTCCTTTTAGCATACAGATAAAGGCCAAGCACCATTATAAGAGGTAAACACTAAAATGAGATGTTCTGACCTGGCCGTGTGAGGGTTGTGGTGTTGTAGGGCCTGGGAGAGGTAGTGGTCCACCTCAGGGTCACCCTCGTACTGAAGGAAGTACTGTAGGTCATCACGGCTCATGCTCCGACCAAACCTGACCAAAGATTCACTGTTACTCCAAATGGACAGGTCATATTGGGTAAGCTATTATAATGTAAAACTTGCAATATAAACAAACAAAAACTTGGACGAACACAGTAAAAAGACAAAATAACTTATCCAAATCGCTATGTGGAAACAAACACTTAAGTAAAATAATAATTCTTTATAAATAAGAGAACACAATAACAAATAACATTTAATTTATGATACTACCGGTTTATCCCTATTAGGTGCAGGGCGGGCCAATATAGATCCTCCCAGTTTTACTCCATTAGCTTGGAGATTTTAAGACGTTTCATCTCATTAGTTTGGCGATTATATGATAGTTCAACCAAATAAGGTGTCGATGTTTCCTGGGCGAGTGATGAGCGAGCCTTCAATTTGGGAGAAACCGGCCTTTGGCCGGGACATTTTACTACCGAAAAATGTACACATTTAGCTTGAAGGGGGTCTAGGGGACGATATTTTTTAGTTTGAAGGGGGTCTGGAGAGGCGTTTTTTAAAGTCTAGGGGGTAAACTAAACACACATTGTTCGAAAATGGCAAACACAATTAAAACCCTCCATAATTAAACAAAATACCAAAATAACCCCCAAGACGTTGCACCAGATAGTGTTATATCATAAGAGAGATAAATTATAAAGGAAGGTATAACAACTAATTGTAAGGAACATCAAAGGTAGGTAGAATACAAGAGAACATCTAACATATAACTACAGGTATTCAACTAGATTTGTCTTCCAATGAACATAGCAACAGTATTTGACTACAGTATTTACTTCCAAGATTGTGATACTAACAGAAACTTACAAAAGATCCTTGGAAGAGGCTAAATAGTCTGACTACCGGTAGCTCTAACTCGCTCTCAATATAATGACTATATTACCAGTAATTACTGTATTTATTCAATATACTGCACATGCACATTCCAAAGCATTCAATAAGGTACCACATAAGAGATTGTTATCTAAGCTTGAGACGATAGGATGTGTCAGGGGGAGTTTGCTGAAATGGATGGAGAGCTATTTAACAGATAGGGAAATGAGGACCAACATTAGAGGAACTTACTCATCGTGGCGGAAAGTTGAGAGTGGTGTGCCGCAGGGATCTGTGTTGGCACCTCTCATGTTCCTTATGTACTGCACGTGAATGACCTGCCGATAGGCTTAAACTCCTACATGTCAATGTTTGCAGATGACGTAAAAATTATGAGACAAATAAAAGTAGTTGTGAGGAGCTGCAAGGGGATTTAGATAAAATATACGAATGGAGCACCAAGTGGAAAATGAAATTTAATATAAGTAAATGCCATGTGTTAAATTTGGGAAGAAGTGTGAATAGACCAAATTGGGAGTACAGGATGGAAGATAATATAATTAGCAAGGCCGAAAAAGAAAAGGATTTAGGGTTGCTTATACAAGATAACTTGTCGCCAGAGAAACATATTAACAAGCTCTTTAGCGGAATGTATGCAATGGCCGGGAATATGAAAGTTGCTCTGAACTACTTGGATGAGAACATGTTAGCGAAAATTATAAAAAGTATGATTAGACCAAGATTGGAGTATGCAGCAGTGGTCCCCGTATCTTAAGAAGCATATTCACAAGTTAGAAAGAATCCAGAGAGCAGTACTAGATTGGTTCCAAGTCTCAGAGAACTGCCATATGAAGGGAGGCTAGACAAATTAAATCTACCGAGTCTAAAAGAGAGGAGAGAGAGGGGAGACATGATAATGATGTACAAATGCACCCGAGGGCTGGAGAGGCTGGATAGGGAGGATATAATAATTATGGATACAGGAATAACTAGTGGCCACAGCTACAAAGTAAAAAGACCTACCTGCAAGAACGATATCAGGAAGTTTAGCTTCCTCTATAGATGTATTGACAAATGGAATAGGCTGGAGGAGGAGGTGGTAGGGGCAAGGAACATCCATATTTTCAAGAAAAAATTGGATGAAAGTAGACTGAGAGACGGGACAACACGAGCTTAGCTCAACTCCTGTAAACTACAATTAGGCAATTAGGTAAATACAGTAATCGGTAAGAGTTGTGTTATCGGGTGTACCACTACCGACATACAGCATAACTTCACCTCTAAACCATTAACCTAACCTAACCTAGTATTCATGTAGTAATGAGAATACTAGGTTAGGTTAGGCATTTTAGTTAGGTTAAGTATTTATAGATGATTTATATTGTATGTCGGTAGTGGTACGCAAAGTATATAATTATACAGTACACTAACTATGAACTTTGGTGCTACGCCCGATAATACAACTTTTACCCAGTAATCTTTTCTTGTTTCAGTGTGAAACACCTCGGTCATCCAGACTTTTAAATTTTTGTCTTTCAGACTTTGTATGGCAGATCGAAGTAAAAGTTAAGCCGGTATCACACGAGAGCTATTATAGTCAACATTCGATGATCAAAATTTTTCTGGCAACTTTTCAGGAATGTTTTGCACAGGAATCGGAAACTAGACTGATGGTAGATGAATTTAGGTACCGGTAACCGAAATATATTAAATGTTGTTGTTGTTGTTGTTGTTGTTCCCTAAGCTGCCTGGCCGAACAGCCCCGAGTCCCTGAGGAAGGCCATGGCCAGGATCGAGCTTTCCCACAGAGCTCTCATTGAGTGTAGGTTGTTGTTGTTGTTTGTTGTTGCTGTTCCCCAAGCTGCCTGGCCGAACAGCCCCAAGGCCCCGAGCAAGGCCAAGGCCATAACCGAGCGCCCCCACAGAACCCTCCCTGCCGACCACAATAAAGCCTGGGTGACCGAAGCCACTCCATGGCGGGGAGCTGGGGAGGGTGAGGAAACGCCCGGGAAACCAAAGCCCCACCCAGGGCCCTGTGCCCCTCAGCAATTATGAAGAGAAAGTTGAGGGGCAAAGGAAAAATGTGACGCTTTGGCTCCCAATCTGCCAACTTTTAGGTTGGCAGTAGGGAGGTCGATCCACGGAAAAGACGCTGTCACTTGAGATCTAGAAGATATATAAGTAAAAGGAACAGTCAGAGTAAGCTACGGGTATGGCAGAGATCGCTCAGCTCTCACTCTGATAGACCAGCCCATCACCACATGACTAGAACCCAATCCTCTCAGCATCAGCTAGGAAAGGCCCTAGAAAGCCGCCTTTGGCGGGGGGATAGCTCCCCTACTTCAACTCCTTTCGGAGTTGGGCACCCGCCCAAGGTTGTGTTGTTGGCGTAAGTGGTTGTGTGAAATGCAGTCTTCGATGATGTGTTTAATGGTATGGGGTGCTGTGTTACATCCCGGGCAGGCGTCGACAAAGGAGTCATCCAGTCTCTTCTGATAGCTCAGGAGAGCTGGATGGTGTCCGCATCTCAGCCTGGCCAGGTGGACTCTGTCCTCGCGAGGGAGGGAGGATTCGGAAGGATGGATTTCGGGAGGTCGTGCATGCAGCTGCGTGTTGTCTGTGAGTGAGTGGATGGATTGGCGAGAGATATGAGTATGGATGTGCTTCTGGAAGTTGGTTCGGGGTGGGCAGGGAGGGAGAGAGGACAGTAATTGTGTGTGATACCGTGTGCTGGGTGTTGTTTTGATATTTCTTGGTGTCTGTGGGTGTGTTGCCATGTAGTTTAGTGGGTGGTCTTGGTTCGTGGAGGCTGCTGCCAGGAATTGAGTGCCTCTCATGTCCAGATGGTCTTTGACTTTGAGGATTTTGGTTTCTTGATGTAGATGATCTGTGGGTGCAGTAGCTGTGCAGCCTGTAATGATCTTCAGGGCTTTGTTTTGAATAGTCTGTAAGGTCTTATGATGTGTTTCAGCTAGGTTAGAAGCCCAGGCTGGGCTTGCGTATTCCATTACTGATCTTATGTATTGTTTATATACTGTGGTGGTAGTTTCTTTGTTGTGTCCAAATTTTGTGTGAGCAAGTGACCTGAGGGCGTTAAGTCTGGGTGTCAGTTTCTTTTTAATGTTTGTGGTGTGCTGTTTGAATGTCATATGAGTATCATAAGTTACTCCTAGGATTTTGGGTGTGTGTGTATGTGTTAGGGGTGTGTTGTTTATGGTGAGTTGAGGGATGTATTCGTGTTCACCTGTCCAGCTTGTGAGCAGGGTTGCGGTGGATTTGGCTGGGGCTAGATTAAGTCTGTTTGTAGTGCACCAGCCATGTAGTGTGTTGAGATAGGGTTGAAGGAAATCTGTTGCTCTTCTTGGGTCATGGTGTGTGCATGTGAGTGTTATGTCATCTGCATAGGAGGCTAAGTTTATTTGGGGAGTATTGGGTGTAGTTATATCGTGCATGTACAGATTGAAGAGTGCGGGCGATAGGACGGATCCTTGTGGGACTCCGTTTGGAAAGTTTCTGATTTTAGATGACTGACCGGCAAAAGATACGTGTGCACATCTGCCTGCTAGGAAGTTGGCCAGCCACCTTTTTGTGTTGTTGTGCATGTTTGTGTTGTAGATTTTGTTTGTTAGGTTGTGGCGGGGGATGGCATCGAAGGCTTTACTAATGTCGAGTGTGGCTAATAGTGATCTGTGTGGTGGTCTAGCTGAGTTGATGCCGTCGAAAGCTCTTTGTGTAAGGTCTGTGAGAAGAGTGTTTGTGGAGTGCAGTGGCCTAAAGCCATGTTGTGTTGGAGCTAGGGGTAGGTCGGGTGTAATTAGTTGTAATACTAGGCGTTCCATGACTTTGGAGGGGGAGCAAAGGAGTGTGATGGGGCGGTGCGAGGAGGGTAGCGTGGGGTCTTTGTTGGGTTTGGGGAATGTGATGATGATACCATGCTTCCAAATGTCTGGTATTGTGTTGTGTGAATAGCTGTAGTTTGATATGTTAGTGAGTGTTTGTATGCCTTGTGGTCCCAGGTGTCTGAGGTGTATGTTGCTTATGTTGTCTAGGCCACAGGCAGGTGAGTGCTTGAGATTGTTGATGATATGCTTTGTCTGGTGATTGGTGAAGGGTGTATAGTCAGGGTCTGTGGGGAATTGTCTCTTACGTCGGATGACACGTCGGTCGTCTTTGTGAGGTTTTAGGTGGCTGACATGTGAGAAGTGATTGATGAGAGTGTTTGCTTGTTGTTTACATGAAGGAGTAGAGTCTGTTGTTGTGATTGCAGCATGTGATTGTGTTGTGTTGCTGTTGGAAAGTGTGATGCTGTTTAGTGTTTTGTAGAGTTTTGGGGGGTTTGTTTTGTGATCAAGTGTTTGTAGGAAGTTATTCCAATTTAGTTTTTGTTGTTCTTGTATTTTGTTGTTAGTTTGGGTGTTGAGTGCTTGAATTTGTTGTGTGATGTCTTGTGTGTGGGGTGCTGGGGAGTGTTTCAGTGTGTCGCGTTGTCTGATGAGGTTTTGAATTTCTGGTGTGAAGTTGGGGTTGTGTCTTTTTCTGTTACCTCTTGGAATGTGTTTCTTGTCAGCATTTTGGATAGTTTTATTGAGTATGTGTACAGCATTGTTGATGTTAGTGATGGGTGTACTGTTTAGAGTTGTGAAGTGTTGTTCTGTCTCATTTGTAAATGCTTCCCAGTTAGCTCTTTTATAATTGGTGTATGTGTGTTTGTGGCTAGCTGGGGTGAGTCTGGTTTTGGTGGTGATAATGATCGGGAGGTGGTCAGAGCCTAAGGTTCTGACCACCCTCCAGGATGTTGTGGGGGCGAGTTCTGGGGAGCAAAAGGTGATGTCTGGAGATGATGGGTTATAGAGGGCTTGGTGAGGAATATGGGTATGTTGATGGATGTCGTTAAGGATGATGAGGTTATCTGTTTGGTTTTGTAGTACCAGCCCTCTGTCTGTGTCGGGGTTGTCGACAAACCAGGCCGACGTCTTGGCGTTGAAGTCACCACCCAGGATGATGTGTGGGGTGTTTGTGATGTGTTGTAAGTGTGGTCTGTATTCATTTGGTAAATTCATTAAATGTTGACCTCATAAGCTGCCAGACTAATGTTGAGGGAAAAAGCGCTCGTGAAAGACCAAGGTAACGTCCAAACTAAATACTTTGTGTTCAAACACTTACCGGTATTTCACTCTTTTGGACTTTTACCCTACTATTTTATACATTGCATGAAGGAGTGAGATAAGTTAAGGGGAGATGGTTCACTTTTTGGCCGATTTATGCATGTATTCATTATTTCACTTATTCACTTATTTTCACTTATGTTTGCATGTACTGTATTCATTATTTTTCTAGTTTCCTCCCTAGACCTCCATCAAATTTAAAAATACATCCATTAGATCCCCCTTCTAGATTAATTTGTACATTTTTCGGTAGAAAAATTTCCCGGCCAAAGGCCGATTCTTCCAACAATAGAGGCTCACTATTGTTCAGGGAAAATATCGACACCTAAATAGCACAAAAAGTCTAAATATTGACGTAGAAATGTGGCGAAAGGTCTTCAAATTGACTAACTAATGGGGCAAACATCTGAACATCTGAAAACTAATGGGGCTAAACATGAGGGAGAAAGTGGTCCAGAAAACTGGCCCATCCCCCCTTAACTGAATAGGCTACAGGTACCCAGTCTGAAAGTCTTGGTCCAAAAAGAGAGAGGGAATTTATTGTACTTTTATGTTGATCACAGATGCAATTGACCACTTGCGAGTTTCGTTCTATAAGGAAGTTGGAGCTGTAGACATTGATAGTTGTTGTTGTTGTTGTTGCTGTTCCCCAAGCTGCCTGGCCGAACAGCCCCAAGGCCCCGAGCAAGGCCAAGGCCATAACCGAGCGCCTCCACAGAACCCTTCCTGCCGACCACAATAAAGCCTGGGTGACCGAAGCCACTCCATGGCGGGGAGCTGAGGAGGGTGCAGAAACGCCCGGGAAACCAAAGCCCAACCCAGGGCCCTGTGCCCCTCAGCTATTATGAAGAGAAAGTTGAGGGGCAAAGGAGAAATGTGACGCTTTGGCTTCCAATCTTGGTAGATTAGGAGGTCAATCCACGGAAGAGACGCCGTCACTCGAGATCTAGAAAATATATAAGTAAAAGGAACAGTCAGAGTAAGCTATGGGTATGGCAGAGATCGCTCAGTTCTCACTCTGATAGACCAGCCCATCACCACATTGATAGTGAATAGAAATGCAATAATAATGTAGGTTTCTGATGGCTAAAATCTATGTAAAATTGGGTTTCATGTATGGATAAATGTACTACAACTGTATTTTAGCTGGTAATTCTACTAAATATCAATGTCTACAGCTCCAACTTCCTTATAGACCGAAACTCGCAACTGGTCAATTGCCGACTTGCGAGTTTCATTCTATAAGGAAGTTGGAGCTGTAGACAACGATATTTAACAAAATGTACTGCTAAAATACGGTCGTAGTACATTTATAAATACATGAAACCCAATTCAACATACCGGTACCATTTATCTATCAGAAACTTACATAATTATTGCATTTCTGTTTAATATCGATGTTCACGGCTCCAACTTCCTTATAGACCGAAACTCGCAAGTGGTCAATTAAATCTAGCCACCACCCACCTGTATAAGAACTGTCCTGGTTTATCTTGCAGGAGTTTACTGAGAATGTCCAACCTCTCCATATATGTGAGGTCCGGCTCATAGCGCTGCTGACTCTTGACGGTCACGTCGCTGGCTGCCAGGTGGTGGAGAAGGCGATCTCTCAGTGGAATTGGTATACCATCTTTATCTGAAATTAACCCTTTCAGATATGGGAATAATGGGTAAGAGTTGTGTTATCGGGCATACCACTACCGACATACAGCATAACTCGACTTCTCTAAAACAATATCCTAACCTAACCTAACCTATTATTCATGTAGTAATGAGAATACTGTACTAGGTTAGGTTAGGCTTTTTAGTTAGGTTAAGTATTTATAGATGATTTATGTTGTATGTCGGTAGTGGTACGCCCGATAACATAACTCTTACCGAATAATGTCATTAACTTTTGTTGCTCTACCCCTCACTCTGAGCGTCATTTCAGGCTGGCTGCGAGGCCGAAAACATATATTATCGCTCAGTTTTAATCCTCAATAATTGCCTCTACATGCAATGTATTATATCCTACATCAAAAGAAAGAGGAACGCCCACACTATAACATAAGTGAAAAATGTAGCACAAAACATCAAATTATCATAGTAAAAATTGATTCCGAATAAAAGCATTCACTGTTCTTCGGAATTCAACTCGTCATATCAGTTACGACTATAGTTTTGTTATATGAAATAAGAAGTATTTCCACGCTCTTTATAACGGCAAAATCAGATGTGTGTCATAAATAGTTCTTTTTAACCCTTCAAACTCGGATGGTACACGTGTGTACCATTATGTTTTGCCCCCAGGAACCCGGGTGGTACAACATTGTACCAGTGGTTGAAAGCCTGTGAGCTTGGTGTGCGAGGCATCGGTCCGACGCATGTAAACAACAGCCGGCTGGACCGACGCCCCGCATCTCCGGCCACAAGAAGGAGAGCGTCGCTTGTTCGTGTGTGCCTGTATGTTGTTGTTAAGTATCGAAAAGTATTGTAAAGTGGCTGTTGTTGCTGTAAGTTATCTCCACTGAAATCATTATCACAACTCAACCAGTTGACTTAGAGAGCTCTACTTAACGCCATTCTACAGGTAAATAACACAGCTACGCTTGGGGATGCGCGGGAATGCGGGAAGCAGTCAGCATAACAATGATACGGTAGCCTAGCCTAGACGTTTTTTGGCCAAAACACCCGGGTTTCGGCCAATATTTATGTAATGCGTAGCCGGGGCTGGAGGGTTAAGTAACACACGATCATAAACATGGCGCCGTGACCGAAAATTATTTTTTATAATTTAGTTTTAACCCACAATAATTGTGTCTACTATAATGCATAGTATTATACATCAATTGAAAGAGGAAAGGCCCTTCTATAATATAGTCGAATAAAATAGCAGAAAACGGTATAATCCTGTGTAGCAGGCTACCGTGTATATATATTTCAATAATTTGGTAATGTAACAATATATTTTTACATTTTACATTCATAAATAGTACACTAATATACTAGGTTAGGTTAGGTTAGGTTAGGTTGTTGTTATTGTTCTTGTTGTTGATGTTGTTGTTCCCCAGACTGCCTGGCCAAACAGCACCAAGGCCCTGAGCAAGGCCAAGGCCATAACCGAGCGCCCCCACAGAACCCTCCCTGCCTACCAAAATAAAGCCTGGGTGACCGAAGCCACTCCATGGCGGGGAGCTGAGGAGCGTGCGGAAACGCCCGGGAAACCAAAGCCCCACCCAGGGCCCTGTGCCCCTCAGCAATTATGAAGAGAAAGTTGAGGGGCAAAGGAAAAAATGTGACACTTAGGCTTCCAATCTTGGTAGATCGGGAGGTCAATCCACGGAAGAGACGCAGTCACTTGATATCTAGAAAATATATAAATAAAAGGAACAGTCAGAGTAAGCTATGGGTATGGCAGAGATCGCTCAGCTCTCACTCTGATAGACCAGCCCATCACCACATGACTAGAACCCAATCCTCTCAGCATCAGCTAGGAAAGGCCCTAGAAAGCCGCCTTTAGCAGGGGGATAGCTACCCTATTTCAACCCCTTTCGGGGTTGGGCACCCGCCCTTTCGGTTAGGTTAAAGTTGGTTAGGTTAAAGTAGGCATCTGAAAAACAGTTACCCGATACACAGGATCTTACCAAGAAAACATTGAATCGTAGTGAAAATGTATCCAGAATTTTATGTTTTTAAGTGTTGTCCGAACTTGATATCATCATATTTTCGTAATATGAGCAATTACAATATGTTTCTTCATATGAGAGAAGATAATTAAATAATAAAAACAACCTGATAGTATTTTGTCTATAAATAATGCCCTGTAGGTATTCTTCAAATACGAGCAACCACTCTCATAATGGCTTAAGATTCAAACGGCTTATGCAATACAGTCAGCGATCCTATAACGCACATTTCTATAGCGCAATGTGCCTATAATGTGGGAGGCGCTAAAAGGGTGTCTCAATTATCATAATACGTTTAACCCTTGTCTAGCGGGGTGTTTTGGGCTAGTTTGGGCATATTCAGGCCCTCCTGAATGATCAATCAAGTATCTGCATGAAAAGAAATGTATTCAGCAAAAAACTAGGCGCTAAAAGCTTCAAAATGAGACCAGAACGAGCTACGTAGCACTCGTGGTTCTCATGCAGTGGTGCCACCAACATGGGAGTTTAGCGTATAGCGGCATATTTTTTCCCACTACGCTCACTAATGGTAACACTGCCGTCCTCTCGAGAACAGAGGGAGCGTGAGTCAGTGGGTGGCGGTAAGCCCTGGGTGTCGGACGTGTGGCCTGCTGCGCTCCCGGCCATTTGCACTCGATTTTAACCCTTTAAAAGCCTTAATAATGATCCTAACTTGCTGCAAATTGGTGCACGACTTATCGAGCGCCGCTCTTTAACCCTCCAGCCCCGGGGGCTATAGCTTACGACTGTGCTCCGGTACCGGGTGTTTTGACGATCTTTGGCCTATGTTAACTACTCTGTAAGTCAATGAATATGTCATGTAATGTTGTGAATAAAAAAGAATAATGTTCCACAAACCTTCCTCTGTCGAATGGCGTTGAGTAGAGGTCTCTAGCCCCTCTGGTTGCATAATGGTGAGCGCGGGAAGACGAGTGCTTTTCGGCGGAAAATTCTTCCCGCGTTCGGACGCGTCGCCCCGGCTACGACGCACCTAGCCGCTCGTCGCGCCAAAGTATTTATCTCCCTTAGACGATTTTAGTGTTTGATATTGAGAATGTGATGTTTTATTTGATATTTTCTAGTTATTTTGAGGCCAATTATATAAAATATGTTTATTAGGGTATCACTGTCACTGATATTGCTAATTTTCACTCGATACCGTACATTTTATTAGTAATTGAGGTAGCTTATTGTTGTATTAGGCACTGATTATTCGTTATCACAGGTGTTTATTATACTTTGGCCATCAAATATTAGGTCTTGTGTCACTTTCACTTTGACAAATATGCTTTAGAGAGTGTTACTGTCACTGATAATGCTCATTTTCACTCGATACCGTACATTTTATTAGTAATTGAGGTAGGTTATTGTTGTATTAGGCACTGATTATTCGTTATCACAGGTATTTATTATACTTTGGCCATCAAATATTAGGTCTTGTGTCACTTTCACTTAGTTATATGATTTGTAAACGTTTTATATACAATTTATTGTGTCTTTTTTCACTGATTTATATATTTCTATAGGTTCTAATCATATGAATGTCACTTGGTATATACATATGTGTCACTTTCACATATTATTATGGTGTAATTGTATTTGTATCAATGTTCTCATAATACATGACTTTTGTATTACAATACATTGGTTTTCTTCCACTTTTTGCCTATATATAATTATAGTGTACATATTGTCATTTTATTTGGCAATTTCAGTATGATTATTAGAACTCCAGCTTGGAGTGGTAATCAAAGAAGCACTCTAAAGCACAGAGTACCACCTTGCACTCCACACACTCCAGGGTTGACTTTTTACCTGACCTCGGCTTCACCCTGCTGTTGTAGCAGACATGGCACCGCTTCTGCTGTGTTCTTCCTGATTCATTCTGAGGCAGGGAACCAAGCCTGTGCCTAATCAAGTATTGAGCACACTGCAAGCGGTCAATAACGGCGGGCCCAGGATGTGCCACTGCCCTCTGTGGCATAGCATACTTCTCCAGGAGCTCCGTCAACACCTGCTTTTGGAACCTCCGCAGGCTATTGAACTTCATGGGTGTGTTCACATTCCGAAGCTTGTATATATTGTAGGCATTCAGAACTGACATGTCCACCATATGCAGAAAGAACTTTTTGTACCATCTGCACGAGGTATGCAGGCAGTCAATGAAGCCTATCTGCATGTCGGACTTGTCCACCAGCCTCATGTTGATGTTGTAGTCCAGGACAGCATCGGGCTTGGTCACCCTGGCCTGGGTGCGGCGATCCACCTTGCCAGTCTCCACCATTTCCCCCTTGTGGATGGTGGTCAGGAGGTTGACCTTCCGCTGGTCGTGCCAGTGGATAGCCAGAATGGGCCCCGACTTCTTCTTGAACACATCACCTTTTTTGGTCTTTGGAGGGAAAGGTGGCATGCCCTTCCTTTTCCCTCGTACTGTGCCTACAGTTCCCGTCTTGCGCTCATGCAGGTACTGTGAGAGAGTGGGGGACGTGTAATAATTGTCCGTGTAGAGGACGTGATTCTTGTGAAAGTAGCGGTCCATCATGGCTTGCACCACTGCTCCGCCAAAGCCAATGAGGGGGTCCACAAGCAAGTCCCCTTCCTTCCCGCTGTAGACCAGGAAGTCCAGGACATAGCCAGTTTGGCAGTCGCACAGCACAAAGAATTTTATGCCAAAGCGATGTCTTTTTGAGGGGATGTACTGCCGGAAGCTGAGTTTTCCCCGGAACAGCACAAGAGACTCGTCAATGACGACCTTGCGGAAGGGCTTGAAGTAGGAGGTGAAGCGTTCTCGCATCATCTCATACAACGTCCTAATCTTCCACAGCTTGTCTGGGAGGTGGACGTCAAGGTTGGTGACAAGATGGAGCGCTGCGAGGATATCAAGGTACCGGTCGCGAGACATATATTTCCCGAAGGCAGGGGTGGATATCAGATCATTGGTGATCCAATAGTCAGGCAACCTATGCTTCTTGACATGAGGCATTAGCATGGTGAGTGCCAGGAACACCATGAACTCTTTATGAGTCACTGGGGTCCACTGCCTCATGTGGCCCTTGGTCACCTTTCCCAAAAAGTGGACCTGGAATTGGTGCTGCTTATTTGTCTCTTTGACAACATAGCCTACCACCTCCTCATCAAAGAAGGCCTCAAACAGTTTGTGTGGTGGAGCATTGGGGCCTGCAGGAAAATTGGGGGTAACGCCTGAACCCTCCAGTATCTCATCAAAAGCTGGCACATCAGGGTTGTATCCATCCTCATCAACTACGTCTTGCCACTGAAAAACGTAGAATGGGTCTTGTCTACGCTGACGAGGAGCTCCAGCTGGTGGCCCAGCACGCCCACGGCCAACTCGGGAGGCGCGCGCCCTAGGGCGGCGAGGGCGGCGGCCAGGGCGGTGGGCAGCACGACGGGCAGCACGACGCCGGGCCAAGCGGATGGGTCGAGGGTCGTCGATGTCCATATAGTCATCGTCAGAGTGGTCATCTTGCCCTGACGGTGGACCTATGTAATCATGGCCAGAGTCTTCAGAGAGGTGCCCTTCATCATCAGTGGCCCCCACATAATCTGGCGGGGAACCAGTGATGCGTGGGCGGCGTGCGGGTGGGCGAGGTGGGGAAGGAGTGGCAGGTGAGGCTGTGTCCCCCCGAGGTCCCGGGCTCCTTGGCCTGCGACGAGTGACAGAAAGCAATGTTTCACTGTCACTAGGCCCAGGTATTGGTGATGCGAGCTCAAAGACTTCTTCAGGAAGACATGTTGAAGGCGGGAGAGGTGGGGAGGACCGTGGGGAAAGTTGCGGGGACGTATGGCTGGGGCCGGCCGGGGTGGACGCCGTGGGAGCCTCGAACAAAACTCTCTTACTTTTCTTAATTTTCTTGGTATATTTCCTACCTTTCCCCTTTTCGGCAGCAGTATGTCTCCTGTCGGGGGACCTAGGAGGCAAATAGGCCGAAAGTGTGGGGTCCTCAACCCTTGGCAATGGTGGGGGTGGTGGGGAAGAATGCGGGGCATCCGGGTCATCTTGGGTGGCGTGGGTAGATAAGGGAGACAATGGCGGACGAGAAGGGTCACCACGCTGACCCTCACTCACAGCCTCATCCTCACCAAGTAGTTTTGCTTGTTCCCTAGCTGCCGCGGCCGCCTTCTCAAGTATTTTCTGCTTATACAAATGTAGCTTGAAAGGCGATTTACCTGGGGAAGGGCTTGGCGTCGTGTCACTTAAGCGAAATTTGGTGAGTGACCTTGAACTCTCCCACTCGCTCACTCTCTCAAGTTCACTGTCTTTAGGTAAACCAGCTTCCTCAACAACTGGTACATCACCTTCATCACTCTCATCACTGTCATGTTCTCTCGCAAATCCCAGGAATTGCTCTTCTTTGTCACTCTCATGGCCATAATCACTCGACTTATAATTACTGGAGTCGTCACTGACTTCATCATCAACATTATGCTTGGCATCAGCTCGCTCATAAAGTCTCAATGTCGTCTCAATACCTCCGGGAGATAACACATTTAGGCGATGGCGTCGGGGTAAGGCGCGACGAACAAGCAAGGGCGTCGTAGGAAGCACGGTATCGGACACAGCGGAATCACTATTTGGCGTACTGTCCATGATGGCGTCGGGGTAGATACTGTTGCTGTGGCGTAGTTTACGCCTGGTGGCGCCACCTACCATCCCACGGTACCGAAAATGTACGCGCGGCATTCGAAAGCACGCACGCAAGCAATGGGCGTTCAAGAGCCCTTCCGGGTTCCGCGGGCCGAGGTTGTTATGGGCGTTCAAGAGCCCATCCGGGTTGGAGGGGTTAAGGGTTAAGGGGAGATGGGCCGGTTTTCTGGACCACTTTCTCCCTCATGTTTAGCCCCATTAGTTTTCAGATGTTAAGATGTTTGCCCCATTAGTTAGTCAATTTTAAGACCATTCGCCCCATTTATTAGTAAAAATTTAGACCTTTCATGCTATTTAGGTGTCGATTTTTTCCCTGGCGAACGATAGTGAGCCTGTAATGTTGGAATAACCGTCTTTTTCTACCGAAAAATGTATAAATTAATCTAGAAGGGGGATCTAATGGATGTTTTTTTTAAATTTGATGGAAGTCTAGGGAGGAAACTAGAAAAATAATTAATACATGCAAAAATCGCCCAAAAAGTGAAACTTCCCCCCTTAAGAGTTTTTGTAACGCAGTGTCAGTGCTAAAAAAAAACGCAAATCCGGCCCCACATACTGTAAACTTCACAACATGTAAGTTTTCATATTAACCCCTCCAACCCGGAAGGGCTCTTGAACGCCCATAACAACCTCGGCCCGCGCAACCCGGAAGGGCTCTTGAACGCCCATTGCTTGCGTGCGTGCTTTCGAATGCCGCGCGTACATTTTCGGTATCGTGGGACGGTAGGTGGCGCCACCAGGCGTAAACTACGCCACAGCAACAGTATCTACCCCGACGCCATCATGGACAGTACGCCAAATAGTGATTCCGCTGTGTCCGATACCGTGCTTCCTACGACGCCCTTGCTTGTTCGTCGCGCCTTACCCCGACGCCATCGCCTAAATGTGTTATCTCCCGGAGGTATTGAGACGACATTGAGACTTTATGAGCGAGCTGATGCCAAGCATAATGTTGATGATGAAGTCAGTGACGACTCCAGTAATTATAAGTCGAGTGATTATGGCCATGAGAGTGACAAAGAAGAGCAATTCCTGGGATTTGCGAGAGAACATGACAGTGATGAGAGTGATGAAGGTGATGTACCAGTTGTTGAGGAAGCTGGTTTACCTAAAGACAGTGAACTTGAGAGAGTGAGCGAGTGGGAGAGTTCAAGGTCACTCACCAAATTTCGCTTAAGTGACACGACGCCAAGCCCTTCCCCAGGTAAATCGCCTTTCAAGCTACATTTGTATAAGCAGAAAATACTTGAGAAGGCGGCCGCGGCAGCTAGGGAACAAGCAAAACTACTTGGTGAGGATGAGGCTGTGAGTGAGGGTCAGCGTGGTGACCCTTCTCGTCCGCCATTGTCTCCCTTATCTACCCACGCCACCCAAGATGACCCGGATGCCCCGCATTCTTCCCCACCACCCCCACCATTGCCAAGGGTTGAGGACCCCACACTTTCGGCCTATTTGCCTCCTAGGTCCCCCGACAGGAGACATACTGCTGCCGAAAAGGGGAAAGGTAGGAAATATACCAAGAAAATTAAGAAAAGTAAGAGAGTTTTGTTCGAGGCTCCCGCGGCGTCCACCCCGGCCGGCCCCAGCCATACGTCCCTGCAACTTTCCCCACGGTCCTCCCCACCTCTCCCGCCTTCAACATGTCTTCCTGAAGAAGTCTTTGAGCTCGCATCACCAATACCTGGGCCTAGTGACAGTGAAACATTGCTTTCTGTCACTCGTCGCAGGCCAAGGAGCCCGGGACCTCGGGGGGACACAGCCTCACCTGCCACTCCTTCCCCACCTCGCCCACCCGCACGCCGCCCACGCATCACTGGTTCCCCGCCAGATTATGTGGGGGCCACTGATGATGAAGGGCACCTCTCTGAAGACTCTGGCCATGATTACATAGGTCCACCGTCAGGGCAAGATGACCACTCTGACGATGACTATATGGACATCGACGACCCTCGACCCATCCGCTTGGCCCGGCGTCGTGCTGCCCGTCGTGCTGCCCACCGCCCTGGCCGCCGCCCTCGCCGCCCTAGGGCGCGCGCCTCCCGAGTTGGCCGTGGGCGTGCTGGGCCACCAGCTGGAGCTCCTCGTCAGCGTAGACAAGACCCATTCTACGTTTTCAGTGGCAAGACGTAGTTGATGAGGATGGATACAACCCTGATGTGCCAGCTTTTGATGAGGTACTGGAGGGTTCAGGCGTTACCCCCAATTTTCCTGCAGGCCCCAATGCTCCACCACACGAACTATTTGAGGCCTTCTTTGATGAGGAGGTGGTAGGCTATGTTGTCAAAGAGACAAATAAGCAGCACCAATTCCAGGTCCACTTTTTGGGAAAGGTGACCAAGGGCCACATGAGGCAGTGGACCCCAGTGACTCATAAAGAGTTCATGGTGTTCCTGGCACTCACCATGCTAATGCCTCATGTCAAGAAGCATAGGTTGCCTGACTATTGGATCACCAATGATCTGATATCCACCCCTGCCTTCGGGAAATATATGTCTCGCGACCGGTACCTTGATATCCTCGCAGCGCTCCATCTTGTCACCAACCTTGACGTCCACCTCCCAGACAAGCTGTGGAAGATTAGGACGTTGTACGAGATGATGCGAGAACGCTTCACCTCCTACTTCAAGCCCTTCCGCAAGGTCGTCATTGACGAGTCTCTTGTGCTGTTCCGGGGAAAACTCAGCTTCCGGCAGTACATCCCCTCAAAAAGACATCGCTTTGGCATAAAATTCTTTGTGCTGTGCGACTGCCAAACTGGCTATGTCCTGGACTTCCTGGTCTACAGCGGGAAGGAAGGGGACTTGCTTGTGGACCCCCTCATTGGCTTTGGCGGAGCAGTGGTGCAAGCCATGATGGACCGCTACTTTCACAAGAATCACGTCCTCTACACGGACAATTATTACACGTCCCCCACTCTCTCACAGTACCTGCATGAGCGCAAGACGGGGACTGTAGGCACAGTACGAGGGAAAAGGAAGGGCATGCCACCTTTCCCTCCAAAGACCAAAAAAGGTGATGTGTTCAAGAAGAAGTCGGGGCCCATTCTGGCTATCCACTGGCACGACCAGCGGAAGGTCAACCTCCTGACCACCATCCACAAGGGGGAAATGGTGGAGACTGGCAAGGTGGATCGCCGCACCCAGGCCAGGGTGACCAAGCCCGATGCTGTCCTGGACTACAACATCAACATGAGGCTGGTGGACAAGTCCGACATGCAGATAGGCTTCATTGACTGCCTGCGTACCTCGTGCAGATGGTACAAAAAGTTCTTTCTGCATATGGTGGACATGTCAGTTCTGAATGCCTACAACATATACAAGCTTCGGAATGTGAACACACCCATGAAGTTCAATAGCCTGCGGAGGTTCCAAAAGCAGGTGTTGACGGAGCTCCTGGAGAAGTATGCTATGCCACAGAGGGCAGTGGCACATCCTGGGCCCGCCGTTATTGACCGCTTGCAGTGTGCTCAATACTTGATTAGGCACAGGCTTGGTTCTCTGCCTCAGAATGAATCAGGAAGAACACAGCAGAAGCGGTGCCATGTCTGCTACAACAGCAGGGTGAAGCCGAGGTCAGGTAAAAAGTCAACCATGGAGTGTGTGGAGTGCAAGGTGGCACTCTGTGCTTTAGAGTGCTTCTTTGATTACCACTCCAAGCTGGAGTTCTAATAATCATACTGAAATTGCCAAATAAAATGACAATATGTACACTATAATTATATATAGGCAAAAAGTGGAAGAAAACCAATGTATTGTAATACGAAAGTCATGTATTATGAGAACATTGATACAAATACAATTACACCATAATAATATGTGAAAGTGACACATATGTATATACCAAGTGACATTCATATGATTAGAACCTATAGAAATATATAAATCAGTGAAAAAAGACACAATAAATTGTATATAAAACGTTTACAAATCATATAACTAAGTGAAAGTGACACAAGACCTAATATTTGATGGCCAAAGTATAATAAATACCTATGATAACGAATAATCAGTGCCTAATACAACAATAACCTACCTCAATTACTAATAAAATGTACGGTATCGAGTGAAAATGAGCATTATCAGTGACAGTGACACTCTCTAAAGCATATTTGTCAAAGTGAAAGTGACACAAGACCTAATATTTGATGGCCAAAGTATAATAAACACCTGTGATAACGAATAATCAGTGCCTAATACAGTAAACTTCCGTTAATCCGACGACCGATAATTCGAATCTCCCAATAGTCCGAATTTTTCAATTTGAGGCCAAATCCGAATTCACCCAATAGTCCGAATTTTTCAATTTGAGGCCAAATCCGAATTCACCCAATAGTCCGAATTTTTGAATTTCCCGGGCGCGCGATATTTCCAAATATCGGCCCTCTAGCGGGCCAGGCCGGACTAAACTGTCTGCCGTTGTCGGTCTACCTGAAACGTTGTTTATCCCGTGTTTATCCTGTGATATAGTGACTTAGTGACTTAGTGATGGGTCCCACAGCAAGTTCAGGTGCACGAGGGAGGAATGACAAGAACAAACATAAGAGGAAGCACGTAACTCTGTCCATAGCTGATAAATTGCGAGTGATAGCGATGGTAGAGAAAGGCAGTGATCGGCGTAAAGTTATGGAAACTTTTAATATCGGTGCCTCCACAGTTTCAAACATAGTGAAGGCAAAGGCTAACTTATCGAAGTTTGTTGCCTTTGGAAAGTCAAGTTACACGGGTGATGTGAGAAAGACAATGAAAAAACCAAAACATGAAAAACTTGACGAGGCAGTGCATAAGTGGTTTACGGCCAAGCGGGCTGAGGGCAAGCCTATCTCAGGGCTTATGATAATTGAAAAGGCCAAGCAATTCCTGCGTGATATGAATATGGAAGATGATATAAAATTCTCCGACGGCTGGTTGAGAAACTTTAAAATTAGGCATGGGATTAGGGTCCTAGATGTCGCCGGAGAAAAGAATTCTGCTGACAAAGAGGCCGCCGATCGGTTTGCACACATTTTTGCTACCATTGTTCATGATCACCAGCTGACCCCAGACCAAATCTTTAACGCCGACGAGACAGGGCTATATTGGCGCTGTTTGCCAACAAGGACATTAGCTGGTAGAGGAGAGAAGGCTGCACCCGGATTCAAAATGAATAAAGAACGTCTCACAATCCTGCTGAGTGGGAATGCTTCCGGTAAATGTCGCAATCGTTTGTTTGTTATCGGCAAGGCTAAGAATCCCCGTGCTTTCAAGAACATGCGAGGGAAGTTGCCAGTGATCTATGATGCACAGAGCAATGCATGGATGACTGCCCAAGTATTCCATGATTGGTTCTTTAAACACTTTGTTCCCGAAGTCAAGGCCTACTTCAAGTCGATTGGCCTTTCTGAGGACACCAAGGCTGTCCTATTCCTGGATAACTGCAGAGCACATCCCCCTGCCCACGAACTAGTGTCTGGAAACATCTTTGTCACCTACTTGCCCCCTAATGTGACTAGTCTGATACAACCAATGGACCAGGGTGTGTGCCAAAAGTTTAAGCAGAGCTACAAGTCCTCATTTGCCCGCAAGCTGATTAACTCTGATGCATCAGTAAAAACTTTCCAGTCAAGTTTTTCCATCAAGGATGCCATATGATGCTGACCTAGCCTGGAAGGATGTTTCAGAGGTAACCCTCAAGAAATGTTGGAACAAGCTGTATGCCCAGGTTGATGACCCTGAAGAGGTTGAAGAAGATGAGCACGATTTCGAAGGCTTTCTTGGGCGTCGCAGGGAGGCAATCAACGAAATCCGAGGCCTGATGGATACCGTGCCGGTCAACGACCCCAAGAGGATGACTGAAGAGGATATTGAGGAGTGGGTTGATGTGGATGGTGACCTGCAGGGCGAGGAAGAGGTGACAGATACAGAAATTATCCGGAGTGTTGTGGAGCCAGAATATGTTGAGGAGCACTCGTCTGAGGAAGAGGAAGAGGCAGATGACGATGGCAAAGTAACCTGGAAGGAAGCTGCTACCTATTTCGATGGTATGGTCAAATTTGTGGAACAGTCTAGCCAATATAATGCAAGTGAAACAATCGATTTCCACATCCTCCGTAATGAGTTCTATGAGAAAAGGGGCAGGGCAGTCAAGCAGGCAGACATCAGGGACCTGATGAAAAACATGCACCAACGGGGCCGCCGATCAGATGAACCAGATAACCCTAGACCTGCAACAATGCCTCTCACAGACGACTCGCGTACCAGCTCACCTGAACCTCTTACCACACCAGAACCTATGCCTCCTGCTGATTTTGAAGGCTGGGAGGACCTAGCATCCCCTGTGAAGGCCACTCCTGAGGTAGCCCCAGCCGCCCCTGTGGTAGCTCCTGCCAGCCTAGCCACTCCTGAGGTAGCCCCAGCCGCCCCTGTGGTAGCCCCAGCCGCCCCTGTGGTAGCTCCTGCCAGCCTAGCCACTCCTGAGGTAGCCCTAGCCCTAGCTCCCCCTTCAGATATTGAAGGCTTGGAGGATATGGCTGTGGAGTAATAATCAGTGAAGTGTAGTAGATTTAAGGACCCCCAAAAAAATATAAAACCAGCAAAATACAAAAAAAAAAAAAGTCTTTTTAAGTTAATTTTACATTAAAGTACACTTACAGTACAGAGCAGTGATTATAAGTTACTAATATGGGGCTAGGGGGCTAGTGGCTGGGTTGGGGCTGGTGCTGGGGGCTTATCTTCAATGCTACACATCTCTTCTCTTCATATAAGGTGAGTTAAAGTCATGATTAGTCATTATTATCATTATTATCCTGTGTTTGTGTCTTGGTTTGGGTCTTCAAAAAAAAGTCGGGGGGGGGGTAACGTCCGATAATCCGAAAAATCCACTAATCCGAACGAGGGCCGGTCCGCTGCCCTTCGGATTAACGGAAGTTTACTGTACAACAATAACCTACCTCAATTACTAATAAAATGTACGGTATCGAGTGAAAATGAGCATTATCAGTGACAGTGACACTCTCTAAAGCATATTTGTCAAAGTGAAAGTCACACAAGACCTAATATTTGATGGCCAAAGTATAATAAACACCTGTGATAACGAATAATCAGTGCCTAATACAACAATAACCTACCTCAATTACTAATAAAATGTACGGTATCGAGTGAAAATGAGCATTATCAGTGACAGTGACACTCTCTAAAGCATATTTGTCAAAGTGAAAGTGACACAAGACCTAATATTTGATGGCCAAAGTATAATAAACACCTGTGATAACGAATAATCAGTGCCTAATACAACAATAACCTACCTCAATTACTAATAAAATGTACGGTATCGAGTGAAAATGAGCATTATCAGTGACAGTGACACCCTCTAAAGCATATTTGTCAAAGTGAAAGTGACACAAGACCTAATATATGATGGCCAAAGTATAATAAACACCTGTGATAACGAATAATCAGTGCCTAATACAACAATAAGCTACCTCAATTACTAATAAAATGTACGGTATCGAGTGAAAATTAGCAATATCAGTGACAGTGATACCCTAATAAACATTTTATATAATTGGCCTCAAAATAACTAGAAAATATCAAATAAACATCACATTCTCAATATCAAACACTAAAATCGTCTAAGGGAGATAAATACTTTGGCGCGACGAGCGGCTAGGTGCGTCGTAGCCATGGCCGGGGCGACGCGTCCGAACGCGGGAAGAATTTTCCGCCGAAAAGCACTCGTCTTCCCGCGCTCACCATTATGCAACCAGAGGGGCTAGAGACCTCTACTCAACGCCATTCGACAGAGGAAGGTTTGTGGAACATTATTCTTTTTTATTCACAACATTACATGACATATTCATTGACTTACAGAGTAGTTAACATAGGCCAAAGATCGTCAAAACACCCGGTACCGGAGCACAGTCGTAAGCTATAGCCCCCGGGGCTGGAGGGTTAAGCATTTTCTTCGGTAAGATCCTGTGTAGCCGGAGGAACTGTTTTTCAGATGCCTATTTACTAAGAATCATTGAACAATATATTTAACCTAGCCTAACCTAACCTAACCTAACCTAGTATATTAGTGGACTATTTATGAATGTAAAAATGTAAAAATATATTGTAACATTACCAAATTATTGAGATAAATACAGGTCTACCTGCTACACAGGATTATACCCTTTCTTCTGGTTACAAGAGATAGATAGCTTAGTAGAAACATATTACTGTTAGCTAAAATAGAAATAAAATGCAGGTATCACATTGAAGGGGTAAAACTATAGATCTTACTGTATTATATACTGTATATTTCTACTGTACAATACAACCCTTGTCTAGCGGGGTGTTTTGGGCTATTTTGGGCATATTCACCCCCCCCCCCCCTGGGGGTTAGGGAATAGAATATGCCCCACGTGCCTTCTGCGTGTCGTAAGAGGCGACTAAAGAGGTTGGGTCGGTGGGCTTGCGACCCCCACCCGGAAAAAATATCTAAGCAAAGAAAAACGAACGAACAGCCTCGGATGCGGACGGAACCAACGTTGACGAACCACGACCGACTAAGGACATGCCTTCAGACATTCTGAGAATGGCTACGTGGAATGTTAGTGGCATGAATGATGGCACAAAAGAGAGAGAGGTTCTGGAAGTGTTAGTGAATGCCAGGCTGGATGTATGTGGAATGACAGAGACCAAATGGAAAGGTTCAGATGTGAGAGAGTGGGAGTGTGGAATGGGTGTGTGTGCTGGAGTGAGTGAAGGAACAGCGAGAGAAGGTGCATTTTTGTTTGTAAGTAGCAAATGGAAGGAATGTGTAAGAGAGTATGGGTCTGTGGGTTCAAGGATTGTGTGGGTGAGAATGAAAGTAGGAATACAAACGTGGGTGATTGTATGCGTGTATGCCCCGACAGAGGATATACTTGAAAGAAAGAAAGAGGAGTTCTGGATGAATGTGGAGGCGTGCCTGGAGAAGTTTGACAAGAACGTAAGAATATTTCTGATTGGGGATATGAATGGTAAGGTGGGTGATAGGAAAGTTGAGGGAGTGGTGGGAGGGTGGGGGGTACCATCAGAGGTGAATGGGAATGGTAGTGCACTTGTGGACGTATGTGTGGGGAGGAGGCTGTGGATAGCCAACACCTTCTTCCGACACAGAATGATCCACAGGTACACGTGGAAACGGATGTTGACGATGAAGGATAAGACAGTGGTGGAACGAAAGTCATTGATTGATTATGTATGTGTGGATGAACGAATGAAGAAATCTGTGATGGATGCTAGGGTGTATAGGGGTATTGGAGGGGGTCTGTCTGATCATTATGTAGTGGTAGCTAAGGTTAGGATACAAAAGAAGTGGGTGAGGAGAGCTGGAGGGAGGCGAGAGGAGGGTGGAATGGTGAGGAGGGTGGAGAGGTTGCAGGAGGAGGAAGTCAGGGAGGAGTACAGGAGAGCAGTGGAAAGACGACTAGGTGGGTTCGACCTGGAAGTTATGGAGGAAGTGGAGGAGATGAGCAAGGTGTTTAAGGATGAGATCTGTGCAGCATGTGAGGAGGTGTGAGGAGAAGAGGGAGGGGAGTGAAAGGTACAGCATGGTGGACAGAAGAGGTAAGAATAGCTGTGGAAGAAAAGAAGAAAGCATATAGAGAGTAGTTGGGTAGTAGAGGGAATGAAGATTCCGAGAGACAGAAACGAACGAGGTATGTGGAGAGTAAGAGGGTGGTGAAGAGAGTAGTGAAGGAAAGTAAGAGAAGAGTAGATGAGGAATTTGGAAGGAATCTGAGTGTAAAATGGAGGGAGAGTAAGAAACTGTTCTGGAAAGAAGTCAAGAAAGTTAGGGAAGGTAGCAAGGGAAACAGTAAGGGTGTGAAAGATAAGAATGGGAGAATGCTAGCCGAAAAGCAAGAGAGAGTCGAAAGATGGAGGGAGTACTTCAGTGAGTTGCTAAATGTAAGGAATGAAGAGCCAGCAAACATAGCTGGATATGGTATGGGAGGGAGAAGAAGAGAAGTAGTGGAGGAGGAGGTGGGGATCAGGAGGTCAGAAGTGTGGGAAGCCATGAAAAGAGTGAAGTTGGGGAAAGCACCAGGAACAGATGGAGTGTGTGGAGAAATGTTGAGGTATGGTGGTGAGATTGTGATAGAATGGGGAAAATGTGCAAACTAGCATGGGAGAAGGGGAGTGCACCCGATGACTGGAAGACTGGCATAATAGTCCCCCTATATAAGGGCAAAGGGGAAAGAGGAGTGTGTGGTAACCACCGAGGAATATGTCTTCTAAGCGTAGTAGGGAAGGTATACAGTAGGGTAGTGATTGAGAGAGTGAGAGTGAGAACGGAGAAATGGATAGGCGACGAGCAGGGAGGTTTTAGGAAGGGAAGAGGATGTGTAGATCAGATTTTTACCCTGAATTGTGTTGTGGAGAAGTATCTGGAGAAGAAACAAAAGGTGTATGTTGCCTTTATGGACTTGGAGAAGGCCTATGACAGAGTGGATAGAGAAGGTTTGTGGAAAGTACTTAGAATATACGGAGTAGAGGGCAAGTTGCTGAAAGCAGTGAAGAGCATGTATGAGGGTGCAAAGGCGGCAGTACGTGTGGAGAGTGAGCAGAGCGAGTTCTTTGACCTGAATGTTGGTTTGAAACAGGGGTGTGTGATGTCCCCGTGGTTGTTTACTGTATATATGGATGGAGTCATGAAAGAAATACTATCAAGAGCAGTGGATGTTGGTGTATCGCTGAAAAAGGAGGGAATTGAGTGGAAGCTACCTATACTGCTGTTTGCGGATGATACAGTTCTGATGAGTGATAATGAATGGGAGTTGCAGGGTCTGGTAAATGAGTTTGGCACAGTGTGCGAAAAACGGAATTTGAAGGTAAATACGGGGAAGAGCAAGGTTATGGTCTTCGAAAGGGGTGAAGTCACAGAGTGTGAGGTGAAGCTGAACGGTCAGGCTATGGAGATCGTCAACTCTTTTAAGTATCTGGGCAGTGTGTTGAGTAAAGATGGGACTATGGATGAAGAAGTGCGGGAGAGGGTACAACAGGGGAAGAGGGTTGTAGGAACGCTAAAAGCAGTAACAAGAAATAGGGTGGTCAGTATGGAAGTGAAGAAGTCCTTGCATGACAGTGTGGTAATCCCGACACTGACTTACGGAAGCGAAGCATGGACGTTGGTTGAGAGACTCAGGCCAAGAGTGAGAGCAGTGGAAATGAATTACTTAGGAGTGCGTGCAGAGTTACATGGAGGGATAGACAGACTAATGAGGAAGTAAGAAGGAGGTGTGGTGTGGAGGTAGATGTGCTGGAAAGTGTGAAAAGGAACAACTTGAGATGGTTCGGCCATATGGAACGTATGGAAAGCGAGAGAATGACTAAGAGGGTGTACGAGAGCGAGGTGGAGGGACAGAGAGGGAGAGGTAGACCGAATATGAGGTGGAAGGATGGAGTGAGGAAGTACATGAACGAAGGCGGTGCTGGTTGGGGGGTGGGGCGTCGACTGACTGGGGACAGAGGTGCATGGGGACGGTTCGTTCGTGGCCAGCCCTTCAGGGATCACGGCGTCGGGCAATAGATAGATAGAATACAGTAATCCAAACATATCTATTAGCCTATCTCATAAGAACATAAGAAAATGAGTCTGCAGAAAGCCGATTGGCCCACACAAGGCAGATCCCTCTCACACCAACCCCAATTACAGGCCTAGCTCACTAATACCAAGAGGACCGACCTCACCAAAACGGTCAGAGATCAGGAAACGGGGGTTTGCAAAGCGCCGATTGGCCAAGATCTGGCAGATCCCCCTCACACCCAACCCATCTCGTACATATGCCTATCTAATTTTATCTTAAATGATTTGATAAATAGCAAATAATTTATATAACTAACCATATATACATTCATCGTTAGCAGCTTCCTTCTTTTGGTTACAAGAGCCAGTACCGGTAGTCTGGGTCTGCGTTGATGATGATGGCTTCTCTTTGGTTGTACCACCTGGCCCTCTGGAGGCAATGGAGGGGGTCGTCTTTATTTCGTCCTCTTCAAATTCTCCCCACATGGTAGCCTACCACTTTTAGTATGAGGCTATCTGTAAGCATTTAAAAAAGTTAAACCCTAAAAGCAGACACCAATATCTTTACTTTCTTAAATGTTTTGAGTAGAGAGTAAATAGACAAGGTATGTGGAGAGGGGAAGGATGTAGTATCCGAGCGTACGGTCGTCATTTTTACATAGCTCGATCGCTCGTGGTTACGTTCCCGTCTATTTTCACGGATATTTGTTCAGTTATTTGCCCTCTGCTGGCAATATGCTGCATAATTTTATTATTATTATTATATATTATGATGATGACAATAAATCATGGGGGGGGTGAGGGGACTTTCCTATTATTGTATCCCACGTCAGGCAAAATAGACGGGAACATGATCGCGAGCGTCCGCGTAGTGTAAACAAAGCAGGCGGTACACCCGAATACTACATCCTTGCCGTGGAGAATATTGAGAATACAGTATATGGTACTGAGACTCTGAGTAGATGGTAAGTTGATGAAAGCGGTGAAGAAAATGTACGAGTGTGCAAGGGTAGCAATCAGTGTACAGTAGAGGATGAACAGTTGATAGTGTTGTAATTCAGGTATGGACATTGGTGGAGAGACATACAGTAAATGCCAATATATCAAGAGTGAGAGTAAGTTCCTGTACCAGTACTTGATAAGTGATTATGGAGTCACATGGAGAGATAGACACACAAATGAGGAAGTACTAGAGCGTTGTGGTGTTGATGTGCTGGATAATGTGAAGAGGAACAGCTTGAGGTGGTTCGGTCATGTGGAGTTGATGGATAGTGATAGAACTTGAGAACAATTAAAAGAGTGGGTAAGAGTTGTGTTATCGGGCGTACCACTACCGACATACAACATAAATCATCTATAAATACTTAACCTAACTAAAAAGCCTAACCTAACCTAGTATTCTCAGTACTACATGAATACTAGGTTAGGTTAGGTTAATGTTTTAGAGAGGTCGAGTTATGCTGTATGTCGGTAGTGGTACGCCCGATAACACAACTCTTACCAAAGAGTGTATGAGAGTGAGGTGGAAGGGCAGTGACAGAGAAGGAGAGGCTAACTGAGAGGGAGGTGGATGGATGGAATTGAGATATCGGAGTCAACTGTGAAAGTGGCGTTTTGTTGGGTGTGAGGGGCGTTCCTATAACCCATACAATATTTATATTCACAATAGAAATGCATATTTTACAAGCCATATGAATGATATGATACATTATATGCAGACATTGACGATTTCACGGATGAGTTTACCCTCGCAACCCCCTTTTTTTGTTACGATGCACAATCTCGGAGGTGTTTTTGATGACATTGAAGGAGACTTTCGCAGCGATATCTGCACGCTCGCGGCCATGACCATTAGGCCTACTCGTCTAATTTGATTTTTTTTTCTCCTAAATTATCCCACGGTCACGTCGGTCAGCGGTTAATTGCAACCTGCTGGCAATATGTATGATGATGATATTAAGTCCTGGGGGGGTATCACCGATTCACCGTATCCCAGTTACCCAAGAGCGGTCAAATTAGAAGCGAACGTAGCCATCGTAACGGTCGTGACCGAAAGCGCTGCATGCGAACCACGGTGAAAGGTTCCTTCAATGATCAATGACACTTGCCTATATTTTTCACTCTCCCACAGTACTTTATAGTAAGTTGACATCTTCTACATCATATAAGAGCAGTGGGGGACTGGAGAGGGGCCAGTGTCAGCCCCCAATTTAGGTAAAGTAAGGTTACCGGTATCAAGTTAGGTTAATTACAATATTGTCATCGGACTTCGGAGAAAAATGGGTAAATACTAATTTCTAATGGTAATGCCATATAGGCTTAGCCTAGGCTATATGAATGATGTATGGGTCATAAAGAATATCATTAGCCTATAGCCTATATAGGGTAGGCCTAGGCTATGACATAATTATCAAGCTAGGCCAAGGCCTACTTGAATTGGAGACCGATGATAACCTTGACCAAAATAAAAAATAAAGTCTCTATGTCTAATAGGCCCAAGTCCGTAGTGGGAATTTATCCAGTTTAACACCGGGTCGAAACCATTGATATATTTATTAGGCAAATATATTAGTTATGTCATGTACTTTATTGCCATATATGTCCAAACCGTCGGTAATTCATTATAATATACGCCCTAAATAGCCTAACTAAAAAAAAATCTAAGGATGTAGTATCCGGGCTACGGTCGTCATGTTTACATAGGTCGTACGCTCGCAGTTTCGCTTTTGTTTTATTATGTTTTTGCCCCCTGCTGGCAATATATATGATGATGACAATAAGTCATGGGGGGGTGAGGGGGGCAAAGCCCCCCTCAACTTATTTTTGTATCCCATGGCAGTCAAAATTGCCGGAAATGAGATCGCGAGCGAGCGAATATGTTTTGTTGCTTTGGTGTCTTAAGATTGATGGATAATGTTTGTTTTGCAATTTCCGACGGGGTTCATAAAATAACACACCTAAAAAAATAAAAAACAAGGAAAACAAATAAATAATACTTGTAAAAATCGTCCCCGGTATTAAACAGGATATTTGCCCCGTAGTGTCCTAGGCTATGAGGCCATGACTCTTGGGCCACAGCACAATTGGACTGTGTGCAGTTCGGGCCGCAGTCGTTGCCATAGCAGATACAAAATAGGCTAGGTTGAGCGGGGCTCTGCCCCCATGACTTATTGAAATCAGGGCCTGGGTACTTATTACCGAAACTACCAATAATTATTTCTCAATATTTGAAGGCTATTATAGAATAAGGATGTTGCAAAGATCATACTAAAATGGGGAAGGATGTAGTTACCGGGTGTACCACTACCGAAAATAATAACTGTGAAGGTATCTTCTTGATGCGGGAGGGAACAAGAACGAGAGGACATTTTAAGAAAATTTACAAAGATAGAAATAGGCTTGAGAAGGCAAAGAACTCATTTTGTGATAGAGTGGTAAATGAGTGGAACGCACTGCCCCAGTATGTTGTCTATTCCGAATCAATAAGGGAGTTTGAAAGTAATCTTGATAGCATGGGGAAGACAAGATTTGAAGTTTGATTAGGCTATAAAGCAAAAATACAGAATAGTAAAAATTTGCGTCTGCTACCGCCGCAGCCAACACCGTGAACGACCACAGCAGTGCAAGTACTGGTACTGAGCTGGATACACATGCCTAGTTTGCCTTTTTCCAGAGGATCTACTGTAAGAAACTGTAAGTAGGCCTACTGTAAGTAAACATGACGACCGTACACCCGGAGTCCCGTCGGACTCTACATCCATCCCCCCAAAAACTCTCCCTATTGACAGCAGTGAAACTCTAATTAAGCCCCTTACTGTTAAAATAGATGCTGATTTCAAAATTCAATAAGTCATGGGGGTGAGGGGGGGCAAAGCCCCCTCTAAAACCATCCTGTATCCAAAGGTAAAACAAATTGTATAGGCCTATTTACTCTGAAAATGATTAGGCCTAGGCCTAGGCCTATTCGAATGCTAGACTACTAGGCCCACGGGACAGCTCGGCCCACGGCGAGACAGCACGGCCCAGTAAAAACGAGACAGCTCGGCCCTGTGTTAATTACGAGACAACTCTTAATTAAGCTAACCTAACCTACACATTATGAATCGAGAGAACTAGCCTATGACATAATTATACAATAAACGAACATTTCGCCCACATTACACACACGCCATAAACGGGAGGCCATGTATGCAGTACCAAATCCTGCAAATTCTGTCCTCTGCGCATGCGTGAGAATCTTAGCACGATTTTTTTTTTCCTTTATACTATTATATTATCTTAACCCCTCCAACCCGGAAGGGCTCTT
The DNA here is from genome assembly GCA_032716605.1 of Paralithodes platypus. Taxonomy (NCBI): domain Eukaryota; kingdom Metazoa; phylum Arthropoda; class Malacostraca; order Decapoda; family Lithodidae; genus Paralithodes; species Paralithodes platypus. Next base: position 2,897,301 of record CM064559.1, read on the forward strand.
GAACGCCCATAACAAACTCGGCCCGCGCAACCCGGAAGGGCTCTTGAACGCCCATTGCTTGCGTGAGTGCTTTCGAATGCCGCCCGTAAATTTTTGGTATCGTGGGAGGATAGGTGGCGCCACCAGGCGTAAACTACGCCACAGCAACAGTATCTACCCCGACGCCATCATGGACAGTACGCCAAATAGTGATTCCGCTGTGTCCGATACCGTGCTTCCTACGACGCCCGTGCTAGTTCGTCGCGCCTTACCCCGACGCCATCGCCTAAATGTGTTATCTCCCGGAGGTATTGAGACGACATTGAGACTATATGTGCGTGCTGATGCCAAGTATATTGTTGATGATATAGTCAGTGACGACTCCAGTAATTATAAGTCGAGTGATTATGGCCATGAGAGTGACAAAGAAGAGCAATTCCTGGGATTTGCGAGAGAACATGACAGTGATGAGAGTGATGAAGGTGATGTACCAGTTGTTGAGGAAGCTGGTTTACCTAAAGACAGTGAACTTGAGAGTGAGTGAGTGGGAGAGTTCAAGGTCACTCACCAAATTTCGCATAAGTGACACGACGCCAAGCCCTTCCCCAGGTAAATCGCCTTTCAAGCTACACTTATATAAGCAGAAAATACTTGAGAAGGCGGCCGCGGCAGCTAGGGAACAAGCCAAAATAATTGGTGAGGATGAGGCTGTGAGTGAGGGTGAGCGTGGTGACCCTTCTCGCCCGCCATTGTCTCCCTTATCTACCCACGCCACCCAAGATGCCCCGCATTCTTCCCCACCACCCCCACCACTGCCAAGGGTTGAGGACCCCCCACTTTCGGCCTATTTGCCTCCTAGGTCCCCCGACAGGAGACATACTGCTGCCGAAAAGGGGAAAGGCAGGAAATATTCCAAAAAAATTAAGAAAAGTAAGAGAGTTTTGTTCGAGGCTCCCGCGGTGTCCACCCCTGCCGGCCCCAGCCATACGCCCCCGCAACTTTCCCCACGGTCCTCCCCACCTCTCCCGCCTTCAACATGTCTTCCTGAAGTGGTCTTTGAGCTCGCATCACCAATACCTGGGCCTAATGACAGTGAAGCATTGCTTTCTGTCACTCGTCGCAGGCCAAGGAGCCCGGGACCTCGGGGGGACACAGCCTCACCTGCCACTCCTTCCCCACCTCGCCCACGCATCACTCGTTCCCCGCCAGATTATGTGGGGGCCACTGATGATGAAGGGCACCTCTCTGAAGACTCTGGCCATGATTACATAGGTCCACCGTCAGGGCAAGATGACCACTCTGACGATGACTATATGGACATCGACGACCCTTGACCCATCCGCTTGGCCCGGCGTCGTGCTGCCCGTCGTGCTGGCCGCCGCCCTCGCCGCCCTAGGGCGCGCGCCTCCCGAGTTGGCCGTGGGCGTGCTGGGCCACCAGCTGGAGCTCCTCGTCAGCGTAGACAAGACCCATTCTACGTTTTTCAGTGGCAAGACGTAGTTGATGGAGATGGATACAACCCTGATGAGGTACCGTACTGGAGGGTTCAGGCATTACCCCCAATTTTCCTGCAGGCCCCAATGCTCCACCACACAAACTATTTGAGGCCTTCTTTGATGAGGAGGTGGTAGGTTATGTTGTCAAAGAGACAAATAAGCAGCACCAATTCCAGGTCCACTTTATGGGCAAGGTGACCAAGGGCCACATGAGGCAGTGGACCCCAGTGACTCATAAAGAGTTCATGGTGTTCCTGGCACTCACCATGCTAATGCCTCATGTCAAGAAGCATAGGTTGCCTGACTATTGGATCACCAATGATCTCATATCCACCCCTGCCTTCGGGAAATATATGTCTCGCGACCGGTACCTTGATATCCTCGCAGCGCTCCATCTTGTCACCAACCTTGACGTCCACCTCCCAGACAAGCTGTGGAAGATTAGGACGTTGTACGAGATGATGCGAGAACGCTTCACCTCCTACTTCAAGCCCTTCCGCAAGGTCGTCATTGATGAGTCTCTTGTGCTGTTCCGGGGAAAACTCAGCTTCCGGCAGTACATCCCCTCAAAAAGACATCGCTTTGGCATAAAATTCTTTGTGCTGTGCGACTGCCAAACTGGCTATGTCCTGGACTTCCTGGTCTACAGCGGGAAGGAAGGGGACTTGCTTGTGGACCCCCTCATTGGCTTTGGCGGAGCAGTGGTGCAAGCCATGATGGACCGCTACTTTCACAAGAATCACGTCCTCTACACGGACAATTATTACACGTCCCCCACTCTCTCACAGTACCTGCATGAGCGCAAGACGGGAACTGTAGGCACAGTACGAGGGAAAAGGAAGGGCATGCCACCTTTCCCTCCAAAGACCAAAAAAGGTGATGTGTTCAAGAAGAAGTCGGGGCCCATTCTGGCTATCCACTGGCACGACCAGCGGAAGGTCAACCTCCTGAGCACCATCCACAAGGGGGAAATGGTGGAGACTGGCAAGGTGGATCGCCGCACCCAGGCCAGGGTGACCAAGCCCGATGCTGTCCTGGACTACAACATCAACATGAGGCTGGTGGACAAGTCCGACATGCAGATAGGCTTCATTGACTGCCTGCGTACCTCGTGCAGATGGTACAAAAAGTTCTTTCTGCATATGGTGGACATGTCAGTTCTGAATGCCTACAATATATACAAGCTTCGGAATGTGAACACACCTATGAAGTTCAATAGCCTGCGGAGGTTCCAAAAGCAGGTGTTGACAGAGCTCCTGGAGAAGTATGCTATGCCACAGAGGGCAGTGGCACATCCTGGGCCCGCCGTTATTGACCGCTTGCAGTGTGCTCAATACTTGATTAGGCACAGGCTTGGTTCCCTGCCTCAGAATGAATCAGGAAGAACGCAGCAGAAGCGGTGCCATGTCTGCTACAACAGCAGGGTGAGGCCGAGGTCAGGTAAAAAGTCAACCATGGAGTGTGTGGAGTACAAGGTGGCACTCTGTGCTTTAGAGTGCTTCTTTGATTACCACTCCAAGCTGGAGCTCTAATAATCATACTGAAATTGCCAAATAAAATGACAATATGTACACTATAATTATATATAGGCAAAAAGTGGAAGAAAACCAATTTATTGTTATACAAAAGTCATGTATTATGAGAAAATTGATACAAATACAATTACACCATAATAATATGTGAAAGTGACACATATGTATATACCAAGTGACATTCATATGATTAGAACCTATAGAAATATAGAAATCAGTGAAAAAAGACACAATAAATTGTATATAAAACGTTTACAAATCATATAACTAAGTGAAAGTGACACAAGACCTAATATTTGATGGCCAAAGTATAATAAACACCTGTGATAACGAATAATCAGTGCCTAATACAACAATAACCTACCTCAATTACTAATAAAATGTACGGTATCGAGTGAAAATGAGCATTATCAGTGACAGTGACACTCTCTAAAGCATATTTGTCAAAGTGAAAGTCACACAAGACCTAATATTTGATGGCCAAAGTATAATAAACACCTGTGATAACGAATAATCAGTGCCTAATACAACAATAACCTACCTCAATTACTAATAAAATGTACGGTATCGAGTGAAAATTAGCATTATCAGTGACAGTAGTACTGTGACACTCTCTAAAGCATATTTGTCAAAGTGAAAGTGACACAAGACCTAATATTTGATGGCCAAAGTATAATAAACACCTGTGATAACGAATAATCAGTTCCTAATACAACAATAACCTATCTCAATTACTAATAAAATGTACGGTATCGAGTGAAAATTAGCATTATCAGTGACAGTGACACTCTCTAAAGCATATTTGTCAAAGTGAAAGTGACACAAGACCTAATATTTGATGGCCAAAGTATAATAAACACCTGTGATAACGAATAATCAGTGCCTAATACAACAATAACCTACCTCAATTACTAATATAATGTACGGTATTGAGTGAAAATGAGCATTATCAGTGACAGTGACACTCTCTAAAGCATATTTCTCAAAGTGTAAGTGACACAAGACCTAATATTTGATGGCCAAAGTATAAAAAACACCTGTGATAACGAATAATCAGCGCCTAATACAACAATAACCTACCTTAATTACTAATAAAATGTAGGCGGGTGCCCGACCCCGAAAGGGGTTGAAATAGGGGAGCTATCCCCCCGCCAAAGGCGGCTTTCTAGGGCCTTTCCTAGCTGATGCTGAGAGGATTGGGTTCTAGTCATGTGGTGATGGGCTGGTCTATCAGAGTGAGAACTGAGCGATCTCTGCCATACCCATAGCTTACTCTGACTGTTCCTTTAACTTATATTTTCTAGATCTCAAGTGACGGCGTCTTTTCCGTGGATTGACCTCCCAATCTACCAAGATTGGAAGCCAAAGCGTCACATTTTTCCCTTGCCCCTCAACTTTCTCTTCATAATTGCTGAGGGGCACAGGGCCCTGGGTGGGGCTTTGGTTTCCCGGGCGTTTCCGCACCCTCCTCAGCTCCCTGCCATGGAGTGGCTTCAGTCACCCAGGCTTTATTGTGGTCGGCGGGGAGGGTTCTGTGGGGGCGCTCGGTTATGGCCTTGGAATTGCTCGGGGCCTTGGGGCTGTTCGGCCAGGCAGCTTGGGGAACAACAACAACAACTAACAAAATGTACGGTATCGAGTGAAAATTAGCAATATCAGTGACAGTGATACCCTAATAAACATACTTTATATAATTGGCCTCAAAATAACTATAAAAATATCAAATAAACATCACATTCTCAATATCAAACACTAAAATCGTCTAAGGGAGATAAATACTTTGGCGCGACGAGCGGCTAGGTGCGTCGTAGCCATGGCCGGGGCGACGCGTCCGAACGCGGGAAGAATTTGCCGCCGAAAAGCACTCGTCTTCCCGCGCTCACCATTATGCAACCAGAGGGGCTAGAAACCTCTACTCAACGCCATTCGACAGAGGAAGGTTTGTGGAACATTATTCTTTTTTATTTATAACATTACATGCCATATTCATTGACTTACAGAGGAGTTAACATAGCCCAAAGATCGTCAAAACACCCGGTACCACAGTCGCGAGCTATAGCCCCCGGGGCTGGAGGGTTAAGGGGAGCGTCCGCCATGTATTTCAAAATGGTCCGATCGTGTTAATTTGTTTACAGGTGATAGATACCACTTCTAGGAACAACATATCCAAAAATGAATAAATTCGGATGAATAGTTTTTTTCGCTACCTCGGATTTTCGCATTTTGGCCAAATTTTCAAAACCTAAAAACTATTTTTTTTTTGGTCCAATGTACATCAAAAAATACCATTGGAAAGAGGAGAAAAAATGCAATAAAACCTACAGAGGGATTTTTGATACACCTTATAGTTTTTTATTAATTTTGTTTTTGTTTTTTTATATATTTAACCGGTTTCAAGCCTCCTGTCAAAAAAGTTATGGGTTTATCAAAAATTCCTCATTACATTCTACTGCATTTACTCTCCTCTTTCCAATGTTTTTTTTATTTATTAAAATCAGACCAAAATTACTAAAGTTTTTAGGTTTTTTGTTCGAATAATTATAGTTTTGAGAAAAAGGCAAAAAACTAAATTTATCCATTGCATAAGGGGTGGGGGGGGGGGCTGTATTTACGGTAATTTTTATTTTACGAGTCTAAAATTTTGCCAGGAGATGCCTAGAGTGTTGCCCTCACGGGAGCAGTGAAAATCTCAATTTCGGATTTTTCAACTTGCACCTCTAATACCCCATGGCGGACGCTCCCCTTAACCTAACCTGGTTATACTGATGTTTTGGACCGACAGTTAGCCCATCGATCTGTTTAGGCCTAATAGGTCCGGTAGAGCATATACATCATTGCTATATATGGCATTAAGAGCTGAAATGTATTATAAGGGAGAAAGAAAAAAAAACTCTAAAATACATGTACTGTATAAGCCTAGGCTACTGTAAAACAATAAGTTTTTCAGCCAGTACCCAACCAGCGGGGGTGTGGGGGCGGCAGCCCCCACCCATATACTAGGTTAGGTTAGGTTAGGTTGTTAAGTTAGGCTAATAGGGCCTAGCACATAAAAAAAAAAAAAAAAAAAAAAAAAAAAAAAAAAAAACACCGGGGGTGAGGGGGCGGCAGCCCCCACCCATATACTAGGTTAGGTTAGGTAAGATTGTTAGGTTAGGCTAATAGCCTAGAACATTACAAAAAAAAACAAAAAAAACAAAAAAAAAGTAACCCAACCAGCGGGGGTGTGTGGGGCGGCAGCCCCCACCCATAATACTAGGATAGGTTAGGTAAGGTTGTTGGGTTAGGCTAATGTCTTCCCAAATTTGACTAGGCCCTATTTTTATAACATGAAATATTAGGCTACCCACTCCACCCCGTGAAATCCGAGCCAGCTTTCGTCAAAAGTTGGCTCGGGTATTCACAAAATTGGGTTGTATGGGTTTGCAATTTGGGAAAACCCGAGCCAAGTTTTGATACAAAACGCTATATTATTGTATTTTTACCCTTTTAACCCCTCATTTTCCCTGAACTTCATAGCCCTCCCCACTAGTGGGGGCGTGTTTTTAGATTGTTGGATAATGGGTAAATACTCATTTCCGCTCCTCTTCAATATAAAACAACACTAGGCTAGGCTATATCTGAAGGAAAAATTACAAAAAATAAAATAAAACTTAGGCCTACTGAAATCGCTGTCGGTCCAAAAAGTCAGGTTTACCCCTAGCCTAACCTAACCTAACCTAGCCTAACTTAAATTAACCTAACAGTTGAGCCTAGGCCTAAATAACATAGGCCTAGGCCTAATAAAAATATTAGGGAAAGGACAGGATTTGGTGCTGCATACATGGCCTCACCCATAAATCCTCCACTTAGCTCTCCCCATCCTAATCCTGACTGGTCTCGTCAAATTGCCCCATAGCAAAAAATGGGGTCGAGCTGTCTCAAATAATGGGCCGAGAGTATAACTAAATATACTGGTCACCAATTATTTTGCAATATTTGAACACACATATGGATTTTATATGCTCTAAACATAATATGAAAATGTGTTTTAAGCCTCGGCAAAACTTAATAAAAATATATGGTACTAAAATGGAATTTTGTCGAAACATGGTTGTCAATACCTTCCTATAGACGGCACCGATTCGTACACACGCTATTTTCACCTGTCTCCCGAGGTCTGTCCACCAGCTTTTTAGTCCACTCCACCTGCCCATCTCTGTCGATAGGTTGGGTTGTTTGATTAGGTTAATATACTAGGTTTCAGAAACAAGATTCGTAATTGCGGTAGTATTTACGGTATCTGGACACTTCGAGCGAATTCATATTCGAGCGGAGGCGCATTTAGGTTAGGTTAAGTTAAGTTAGGTTAGGTTAATTAGATTGGATTGTGCATCCTCTCGATCAGGAATTCGCTCGAAGTTCTTCGCATTCATATTTACAGATACGGCCGAATACCGGTAGGCTACTAAATGGCCGCCGGCCCAACCGCCATGTTGTATCCAACGTAGGCCTACTAGGTACTACGGACACATTGTAGGCGTTAGGTGTGGATTAGGCTTGTATCCAATGTACTAGGTCTAGCCTATGTTACTGGATATTTATGATTTAAATAAGTGCTACGTTTTCGATAAATCTGGTTATATGTCTTTGCAATTAGGGAAATCATGAGCCGATTTCCGACATGTAGTTAGTCTTTTTCGATTCTCAAAATACGATCAAAGTTTTGCCAAAAATTGGCTCGGGTTTTCCAAAATTATGCTTTTTGGGGTTTGCAATTTAGGGAAACATGAGCCAAAATTCTAAATTAGGTTAGCCTACTGTAATTTATTTACTCTTAAAATTCGCAAAATCCGAGCCAAGTTTTTCCAAAACTTGGCTCGGGTTTTCCAAAACTCGGGTTTTATGCCTTTGCAATTTCGGGAAACCTGAGCCAAATTTCTAAATGAGGTTACTGTCATTTTGTTGTCTACAAACTCTCAAAATCCGAGCCAGCTTTGGCCAAAACTTGGCTCGGGTTTTCGAAATATTGGGTTTTAGGCCTTAGAAATACCTTAAAACCCGAGCCAAGTTTTGCTAAAATACGTTTTAATCGCCGTTTTACACATTTAACCCCTCATTTTCCCTGTACAGTAGGGTCTCGCATAAAACGAGTTTATGGTCGATAAACGAGGGCGTTTTATGCGAATTCGTTTTATGTGAACACAGCATTTTGGTGGCGCAATATCGTCAATGTTCACTGTAAGCGAAAATTTTCGTACAAAGCGAACGATATTTCGTACGTTTTGTACGATATTTCGGCGTTTTATATGAAAGCATACGATATTTTGTACGTTTTGTACGATATTTCGGCGCTCTATATGAAAACTCCTTGTATTTGCCCCACTTTGGCGGCGGACTCGTTTTATGTGATCACATTCATTCTGATCGAAAATTAAATATTAATATTTTAGGTCGGTCGTTTTAATCGAGACTCGTTTTATGCGAACACGTTTTATGCGGGACCCTACTGTACTTCATAGCCCTCCCCACTATCGGGCGGCGTGTCTTAAGATCGTTGTATAATGGGGAAAACGGTTTCGCCGAGGGTTGCAATTATTTCCAAACACTAGGCTATATATTAATGAAAACTAACAGGGAAAAATAAAAAAATCCATGGGAAAATTGGTGACCATCTTATTTAGTTTTTCCGGGCCGAGTTGTCCAAAAGTGGGCCGAGCTGTCAGAGTCGAGTTGTCCCATGGGCCGAGTCGTCCAGTCACCGCCTATTCAAGGACATTAGACGGTGTGACTAGCCTAGTGCGACGTTATGAGAAACAATTTATTAGGGAAAATAGGCACCAATAGATTCGCCATATTTTTCTCCATTTAGTCCGCATGGGGGATTTTCGTTAGGCTATCGAACAAATTGAAAAAATACCCTTCTTTTTGTGGAGTTGCTGTCCCTTTTTCGAGCCAGCTCACCTAAGCACCGGTGTTCCACTTATTATGTTCCTTCCAACAACCAACTATACTCCTAAAATCGATTAATGAAATTTACAAACTCACAGACAAATACACCGAAAATCCAAGTCCAAAATGTAAACATCGTCTTGTGTTGTCTTGATTTCGGTCGGTCGGTTCAAGCATTGCGTCGCACCCCTTCGAATATCTCCGTCCTCCAGCTCCGGGCGGGGTTTTTAAAACGTATTTTCTTACGAATGGCGTGCATTCAGCAGGCTAAATATTATGCTTCAACACGGTCTGTATATTATATTTGTAGGCGACTATAATACACTTGTAATATTATTGCAAGACCTCAATATTATTAATGCACGATAATACCACACTTGTCTCTCTGTTTTCACGAACATGTAACAATATTACCCTATTCTGAAATCATAAGTAGTCTTATTGGAACACCATCAGCTGATCTTACGTCAGAACCAGCTGATAGACTGTCAGACCCGGCCAAGATGGCTTTGTGTATGAAGGGTGTTCAAAGATGTTGGTGAACTGCACATAGATTTACAAAACATGGACGATCTGTCACCTGTGGGAGTTTCTTACGGCCCATAATCTTGTGAAAAGGTCTGTGAATTGTGGCAGATGTGGTGCAGACTTAAAAGTTAATAGTAAACACAGATTTAAGTGTGATAAAGTAACCAAATTTAAGTACCTCGCGGGAAACACGTGAGGAAAGGCAGGTGCAGGTGTGACGACGGGGCTGAGATCGGCACCTTTGAAAATGCCAAACTAGAGTTTTACAAAGTTATTCTCATTTTCTACTGTTAAGCCACTGTCACACGAGCGCCTTTTTCGTCAATTTTCCATGAGCAAATTTGTTCTCTAATTATTTCGGGACTTTTTCGCAATGGTATCGGTAACTAGACAGAAGGTAGATTATGTTAGGCGGCTGAATTCTGATAAAGTGTAATTTTTGAAGCTTCCTTACCACAATTGCCCGTAAAAAATGGCTCGGAAAAGGGATCGTGTGACATCGGCTTTACTGTGGTAGTTTAGGAACATAATGAACGTGTAGCCCTCGAGTGCCGCGTGTCCCAACAAACCCTGGTGGATTGGTATTAATTAATTCTGCCGTGAAGTCACCATTAATTCCCCTTCACCACCATTACGTAATTTTTCAACATAGAGTATTCTGGTTAACATTAGACGATTTTCTTTAGCTTATAATTTACCTCTATGACTGAAATGGGTAAATACGATCTTAATAATCCCTCTGAATAACATAGGTCCTTCTGAAACTGCATAATATAGTCTAACTTTACCCAGAATAAAGGTAAAATTACGTCATGGTGCTGAAGGGGTTAAAAGTTTGTTAGGCTAAGTTATGTCTCAATATATTGCAGTACAGTATTGCAAAAATAAAAAGGTAAAAGTTTATTTACTGTGGTAAGAAAATAAAAAGTTCAGGTCTGTTTTTAAGTGGCAAAAAGTGTTGGTAATTTTTTTGAAAAGACTCCCAGCGTTATTATACATAATTTATTAGGGAAAGTGAAGCTCTATGGAATCCTTATAATATACTCACATAGATTCCACTGTGGGAGAATAGTTTTAATAGTTAACTATAGCCTAGTTTTGATGTAAATACTACCGCAACTACGAATCTTGTTTCCGAGACCTAGTATTGTTATGCCCTGTTTTTCTACAGGATTAACTTGGGTAATGTGGGTTCTAACTGACTGGGTATATAAGGCTGCATGCACAATACAAGGTATGAGGAATAGAGAACACAAAATAAACACACGGTAACAAGACACACGATCACGTTTATTGAAGTAGATTAATAGAGAGCATAGGAAAGTAAGAATACTCGTACAAGACAAATGATAGAATGGAACCGCTAGCATTAGTGGATCTGGATGGAGCCTAGTCTCCCACTTCCAACGTTCAGGTATACTCTTCTGATCACTGGTTTGGTTCGCAAGTTTATATACTGGAAGACCTCAATGTTACTTATGGATTCAATTTCACTAATTAGATTTATTACTGGCAGGTCTGGTGCACAAGTAGTAGTTCACAGACTAGAATTAGACACGCGTATGTTTTAGAGCACGAAAATTCTAGTAACCTCAGGGAGGTACTGATCTAAGTTTTATATTCTTATGGCAGAAATACGTAGAACACAAATCAGTGGGCGAACGTTAGATATCACTAGGGTTTTAATATCTGGATAAAGGTAATTACGAGAGTTAATGTCGCCTGTTAATTAATGAACACTGATACGCTTAGTACTTCCCAAATGGAATGGTTATATATGAATTACACTGGGCAAAATTATAGCCACTTCATAGAAAGATTAATAAGTGAATTTCGAATTAGTACTATAACACGTTAGTACTAATAAAGTGAATCTTGGATAGTATTTTGTTGGTCTGGTCCTGGTTATCTTGCGCCCGTGATGTTGGGGGCTAACGACTGGTTCCGCGGCCGTCCAGGTGGTCCAAATGTAGGAAGTTCTCAAGACGGATCTCTTGGCGATCGGTGCTGGCTACACGCTTATATACCCACTAGTGTGTGTGAAGGTTATAAGGTGCACGTAGATTCTTGTACATGGACAGATGCTTCTATCTCCAATCTGCCACGGAGTCTGCCGGCTCGGGAATCTCACAACTCAGGAACAACACAAGGGCAGAGCTAGAGGTCAACTTCAGGGGGTCAGCCACTGGTTGGTGTCTATCTTTCAACTGATTTTACTGGGGGCTGAAGCTGGGTTTATAGGCTCGGTTTTGGACCCTGTAGGCCATAGGGATCTCGAGTCTTATGGACTTATTTGAGCTCTCAATAGATACGGGAACTAGGTAAGGTGGTGATTACTGTTGTGGCACATGGCTATAGGGAGCCTTCATAAAGTGATATAACTGAGCCTTAGTAAGAGGTACTATTTTGGCTATACTGGAAGTATTTAGGGGAGGGAGACTGGATCTACTTTGCGGGGAGGACTGGGACAGCTGTGATAGGGGCGTCTCTCTTATATTGCTCAGTCTTCATTCTATGGTATAGCTGAGGTGCTAATTTGATTATCCGAGTATGCAAGAAAGGTGAACGGGTTACCGCCCAGTAGCACTTGCTAGTGTGGTGAGTAAGGTAGTTGAAATGATAATGCTAGAAAGAATGTCTGCATATATTGTCACCAGCAGCAATCAGTTTGGCTTTAAGAAAAATCACGGCACAGACCAATGCATATATGTGCTGAAAGAAGTGATTGATACATACAACAAACTAAATAGCTCAATTTTCTCTTGTTTTCTTGATGCAAGTAAGGCTTTTGATAGGGTGTGTCACAAAACCTTATTTGAAAAATTAGTTAACAGGGGAGTGCCTAGCTATATTGTTAGGATACTTATTTTCTGGTATGCTAATCAAAAAATGTGTGTAAGATGGGGCAACATCCTGTCAGGCTCTTTCGCCGTAACCAATGGTGTTAGACAGGGGGGGGATATTGTCTCCGTATTTTTTCAACGTCTACATGGATGATCTTGGTCTGGAGCTGAACAAGACTCGCACTGGGTGCTGTATTGGCAGCACCATTGTAAATCATCTCATGTATGCTGATGACCTAGCCTTAATCGCGCCCTCTGGAGCAGGACTGGATAAATTATTAAGAGTATGTGAAAAATTTGGAATCGAACATTCAGTCAAATTTAATCCTATAAAGAGCAATATCATAATATTTAAATCTAACCTTCTATTGAAATCAAAGCTACCTAAATTCCATTTGTATGAAGAAATTATAGAAGAAGTAAGTAAAGTAAAGTATCTAGGACACTATATTTCATGTGATCGCTCAGATGATGAGGATATGGGTCGTCAGCGAAGGCAACTTTACATGCAGGGAAATTCAATATTAAGAAAATTTCATATGTGCACATGGGATACAAAAATAACATTGTTCAACTCCTACTGCTCACCAATGTATACAGCACAACTATGGTGGAACTATAAGAAAATTACAGTGAATAGACTAAGTATCTCATATCACAATATCATGAAAATGTTTCTGGGGCTCTCAAAATATGAGAGTACAAGTACGCTATGTGCCTATATGAACTTACACTGTTACAAATCACTCATTAGAAAGCTAACATATAAATTCATTCAGCGCCTTAACACTTCTGAGAACAGGATCATTAAAATGCTACAAACTCCAAGCATAGTGTACACCTCCAGGATCCAGGCACACTGGAGGAAGTTGCTCTATATTTAACCTTAAGTAATGATTTCAGGTCTGCTACTCTACAGAATTAGCATACCGGTACTGATCCTCATAGTGCAGTACAGTACCGATATTCCTATACTGTACTGTAGCAACATACTGTACCGGAAGCTAAATGATGTGAGGCATGGTACTGTACACAATTAGGACAGTGGTTTTGGTAACACAGTAGTTTGATGACCACTGTTTTTGGTTGAGGCAGTGCTGTGAACTACATGATAGCAAGCTGGGTATTATTTAATTTATTTTTATTTTATGTAGCCTATGTACAGTAGCTTATATATATTTATATATATTTATGTTACTGTAAGGTATATATGGACCCCAGTATGGTCCCCTCTGTACTGTGTGAGTCTGAAATAAATTATTATTATTATTATTATTATATTATTATTGTGGGTTAATAGAGGGTAGTAAGGGGGTTAGTCATGCATGGTTAGTTCATTGATAGGAAGAATTCCTGTGCTACCTGGCAATGACCCGGAAGTCAAAACAGGGGTCAGGTATACCTCCGCAGGGGTGGGTAAAAAGGGGTAGCTGGGCGCCCTCTCTCTGGGACGGTCGTCCGGCGGCTGTGGCTAGGGGCTTGCCATATCACAAGTGTTTGTAATAACCCTCTGTTTATGAGACAGATGTGGGTGTTCTTAATACCAAAACCGAAGGTGCCTTGGCTAGCTGGTTTTAATCGGTTGGTTGTTAATTGTATGTTTGTTGGATGTGGTGGAGACTGGGTTGTTAACTCTGCCACATTTATCTGGAAGTATGGCAATAGAAGTTAGTTACTGGCGAGGCGGCTAGCCTCGCACTGACGATCATTGGGTGCAGGGTTGTGAATGGGTTGTAAGGAAATAGATGGCATGCAAGGGGTTAGTAAAGTTCTAATGTTGTTCCGGCCTACTAAGGGAAGGTAGGCTGGATAGGAGTATATATATAAAAGGTTGGAGAGCGTTAGCAACGGAAAAATCAAGGATCTTCAAGAGGTATGAGGGAGAGGCTAGGTCGGAAAAGAGTCGAGGAGCGCGGGGTGTTAATGAGAGGGAGAGAGTTCAGGGGGGCTACGTGGAAATTTGACCCTAAGGGGTGGCATTAGGCTACAGTTGATATTGGAGTTTGAAAGGACAGTGAAAGTATGTTAGCCAAATGCTACCGGGGGATGCAAATACTGGGTGGTATATGAGTCTGGAAAAGATAGAATCATGTGGACTGTGGGGCTGTGGGGGAGAAGGAGGTTAACTGTAGGTGTGTGCTTGACTGTGGATAAAGTAGGGAAAAACATGGTGTATTATTACTCGTCAATAGGAGGGGTTATGGACACTATTATTTGACACAATTTCTTGTACGTCTAGTTGTCCCTGGGAACTGCGTTTTCTATGAAATATAGACCAAAGAAAAGCGGCAGTTCGTAGGGGTACTTCGTTATTGTTTCGTGATACTATGATAGACAATGGAGAAAAAAAGGTTATCTATACAATCTCTGGTTGGGGTAAGCACGTTATAGCATGGTGGCTAACATCTTTAGTCATGGCTGTCTAGGTCTTACGGGAGCAATGGTTCTATATACACTGGTGTACCCGTGGGTATCTTAGTTTCTTATCAATTAGTACATGGGGTTTTAACATACTACTTCTCGGATGGAAGAACATACATGGATTTATGGCTGTCTGACGGGTTGGCATTGGCTCAACCTAGGGACAGGGCATGGGTGTTTTAATATGAATGTGTATTCTTGTTCATCATCATGTAGGGAGAGTCTTGTGGGTAATGTGGAGTAATGTGGAGGTGTAGGACACGAAGCAAAAATGGAGTAGTGTGGACTGTGGATACGAAGGAGGTGATTGGAAGACGTATAACAATTGTGGAAAAGTAAATGGAAAAGATGAACACAATGGCGGATCAAGATAACTAACCTAAGGATTGAATACATAGATTTATGGGGGCGGTTGGTCTTCAGAAACTTAGTCTGGCAAGACAAGGCATTTTAAGGGGTGAACATATTATTTCTCGGGTGGAAGAACATACATAGATTTATGGCTGTCTGACTGGTTGGCATTGGCTCAACCTAGGGACAGGGCATGGGTGTTTTAACCTGGGAGGAACATACATAGATTTTATGGGGCGATTGGTCTTCAGAAACTTAGTCTGGCAAGACAAGGTATTTTAGGGTATGTTGATATTGACATTTTAATTTAGGGGCAGGGCATGGGTGTATTAACTGTAAGGTGTATTTATGTTCGTCATCATGTAGGTAGAGGTGTAGGACACGAGGGGTAGTGTATGTGAGGTGTGGGAAAGGTCAGTGTTTAGAAGGGGTAGGCAGGTGTGGTTTGGAGCTGCTTAGCCCTGCGGGCTTGGGCCTGTCTGAACTGGTTGGCTCGGTCAGCTGATCCTTTCGTTCTGTGGACCTTTCTTTCGGGTGTTTCTGTGTGGTGTTCGCTCGTGGCTTCTGTGGTGGGCTTCTCGTTCTGGGGCATTTTACTTCCCTCTCCTTCATTGTAGGCTCGTCCCCGAGCCTCAAGGGTGAAGTAAAAAGAAGCATAGTCATGGTGGGTCATTTTGAGGGTATTTAGAAGGTCCCACTAAGCAAGAGAGCGAGGGTCAGGTTTCTTTTGCAGGTCAATGTATACCTGTAGGAATGTGTCCTCTGTGTTGTGAAGGGCGGCTGCCCGGGCTTGATGTGGGCGTTGTAGACGGGCTAAGCGTCCAGTGTTTTTTTTTACTTTAACCTTTCGTATGAATGGTTTGTAGTTTTCCCCCGTGGGGGTCGGAGTGAGGTGTGTGGGACTGACAGGAGGTCTGTTTAGTGTGGTGAATGGGTTACTAACCGAAGGGGAGGGATTAACGCGTGAAAACAGAGCTGGGGATGAAGGGGGGATATGAGTCTGGGGTTTTGGGGGTTTTCTTGGGCGGTGTTGTAGGCTGGGGAAATATAGTGAGGCAATGCGCAAGATCGGTTTAGGTAAGGTGCGTGAAGGAGGTGTGTGAGAAGGAGGGGGTGTGTGTGTTGTGTGGCTTGGATCTTTAGTGTCAGAACGGGGTGTTGTTTTTGTATAACTGTCTTTAAATCTGATGGGTCTGTTGATTATTCTACCTTTGGAGGTCCTGGTGGGAAGGTAGATGTTTGCCGTGGGACTTGAGTCGCTCGACGATGTTTTATATTGAGGGGAAGAACGTTTTACAGGTGAAGGGCATTTATTGGGGGCGAGGTCGGGGGTTATTTGAGAGGTAGATGCGTGTGGAGGTTTTTGTTGGGTGAGGGTGGTAGGCGAAATGGAAGAGGATTTGGTGGGGGTATGTATTGGGGTTCTCTCAGGGGTTACTTTGGGGGGGGTATTTTTTAGGGGTTGGTTGGTTGGGGGTTCAATGAGTTGAGGAGGTTGGTTGATGTGGGGGTGGGGTGGGGGGGATAGTGGAGGGGAAAGGGGTGGATGCGGGGGAGGGAGGGGGGGGGGGGCTAGACGGGTGGGTAGGGAGTGTAGATTTAAGTTGGAGGGTTGGGGGTAGGGACGTGTGTGGGGTGTGTTCTTTGGTGAGGTCGGTGATTTGCTGGTGGTGGAAGTAGGCGGTTTTATGGGTGTTTGGTGGGGGGGTAGATCTAGCAGGTCATTCGGGGTAATGAGGTGGGGTTGGAGAGGGGATGAGGTTGAAGAGGAAGGTATGTGTTTTCGTGGGGGGGTGGGGGTTGTTACTTCTGGAATATAGTTAGAGGGTTTATGGTGTTTACTGGTGATTATTCGTCTTCTTTCCCTTTGTGGAGGAGAATTCGACGAAGAAGAAGAAGAGGAGGAGGAGGAGGAGGAGGGTAGTGGTCTGGCAGCCCTACGGAACTTGGTTAGCAGGGTGTGTTTTCTGGAGGTTTTAAAAGATTTTTGTCGTGGGCGTATGTTGTAGCGTGAGGTTACTGAGGTAGATTGTGTGGTGTGTTTGGGTGTGTACTTGGTTTTGGGTGGGGGAGGTGGTTTTCTTACTGTGGTGCCTGGGGGAGGTATCTCAGGGCTAGACGGGAGAGTTTCTGTTGTGGTCGGGGTTGTGGGTGGTGGTTTTCGTACTTGGATAAGTTGGGGAGGTACTTGACTATCAGAAGTGAAAGAAGGTGTCATGGTGGAGGAGGGTGTGATAGTGGGGGCTTGGGGTTTGTGGAGGTTAGTTTGGGGGGTATTTTGAGGAATGATTTGTCTGTTCGGTGTCGGAGGGCTTAGGTCCTTAGGGGTTTGTGTGGGAATATTCATAGCCTGAGTGGAAGGGTTAGTAGGGGTGTTTAATTCCGGTTCAGACGTGTGGGGTGGGGTATTGTCTTGTGGTTTGAGCGGTTTAAACGCTCGGACGAATCTAGTTCGGAACATGCGAGTCACGCCGTGATAATCGATGGTGACTTGATAGGCGTTTGGGACTTGTGTGATGGTGTAGGGCCCGACATAGCGAGGGCCTGATTTGTTGGTGACAGGGAGGTTAGCTACCATTACGGTGTCATGGATGGCGAAAGGGTTTTTGTCATCGGGGTTATCAGTTTTGGTGTCTTGACAGGTTTGGGTGGTATGGAGGGTGTTTTGCAGATGTTGCAATGGGTCAATTGTGGAGGTGGTGGAGGGGAGGTGAGCGTGATGGTGGAACGGCAGTAACAGGGAGGGTACGCCGTAAACACGTTCATGAGGGGAAATACCGTCTTCTCGGGGACAGGTGTTCATGCCCCATTGTATCATCTTTAGTTGTGATGGCCAGTCTGAGGTGTTAAGAGCAATCATTTTTGTCCGTAACTGATTGTTGATGGTGCGATGGCTGCGTTCGCATATAGCATTTCCTTGAGGCCAGTACGGGGATGAGTGTTTAATCTTAATACCACATTGTTGGGTGAATTGTTGCCAAACGTGTCCACTAAACTCGGGGGCATTGTCGGATAGAAGAGCAAGGGGAAGGCCGAATATAGGGAATACTTCTGTGGCAAGCAGTGTGGCGACTGTGGTGGCTGTGTGGTCTTTAACTGGGCAGGCTATTAAAATTTTTGAATATACGTCAACAAATGTGACGATATAGCGTTTGCCAGCGTAAGGAGGAAACGGGCCCATGATGTCGAGGGATAGGACTTGGAACGGTTTGGTAGCAGACATGGTACCAGCTGGGCCTGGGGTGCGTGATCTATCCTTCCCCAATAAATACGGTTTGCAGGATTCTGTCACTCGTTGTGCAATTTTGGAGGGGTTGGGGGACCAGTATTGATCTGTGAAGATTTTTAACATCTTCTTTTGTCCAAGGTGTATGCCGTTTCCCTCGTGGATGGCAATCATGTAGTCGTGGGCAATGGTGGGGTCTAAGATTATGTGACCAGAGTCTGTGGCAAGTTGATCTCCCCAGCGAGTCAGTTTCCTGAAGACATTTAACGGTATCCAGGGTGGTCTGATTCTTGCTTCCCAAGATTGAATTAGGGAGGGGGCTGAGGGGGAATTATGTTGGGGGATTGGGGGTAGATAAAAGCTCAATGTTTTGTAAGGCGGCTAGGTTGGTGGGGGGGTCTTTTGGTACTGGCAAACGTGACAGGGCATCTGCATTGGTGTGAAATTTGCCTGGACGATACTGTATTGTAAAGTCGTAGTCCTCTAGTGTCTCCCTCCAACGTACCAAAATGGCTGAGTTGGTTTCGCACTTACGCAGCCATTGTAAAGATTGATGGTCGGTTATTATATTGAGTTTTGTGCCCAACATAAATGACCGGAAGTGGCTGAGTGCCCAAATGATCCCTAAGCACTCTATCTTGGTGGCTGCATAATTCTGTTGTGCTTGGTTGAGGGTGGAGCTGGCATACGCTATCACATGTTCCTCTCCGTCTCTGACTTGAGCTAAAACTGCACCAATGGCGTACAGAGATACGTCGGTATAAAGACGGAACGGTTTATGGTAATCAGGGAAAGCGACAATAGGGGCTTGGATTAGCTTTTGTTTCAAAGTGTTAAACGCGAGGTCTCTTTCAGGTGTCCAGGTGAACGGGGTGTCTTTGTGGGTGAGTTGGTGGAGGGGTCTGGCTATGGTGGCAAAGTGGGGGACGAAACGTCTGTAGTATGTGGCTAAACCTAGAAACGAACGTACTCCTTTAACGGTGGTGGGTGGGGGTTGGTTTTGTATGGCTTGCAGTTTCTTTGGGTCTGGTGCAATACCATGTTCAGATATTACGTGGCCGAGGAAATCTACCTTATTTCGGGCAATCTCGCACTTTGAGGGTTTTAATTTCAACACGGCGGCTCGGATTCTTTGAAGGACTTGTCTCAACCTGAGGAGGTGTTCTTCCCAGGTTGGTGAGTACACAATAATATCGTCTAGATAGGCTAGGCAGGTTTCCCAGGTTAGGCCATGTAATACCGCTTCCATCAAACGGGAGAAAGTGGCGGGTCCGTTACAGAGGCCAAAAGGTAGGACGTTAAATTCGTAGTGGTGGCCACCACTAGTGGAAAATGCTGTTTTCTCTTGGGCCTCGGCCTTGATAGGCACTTGCCAATACCCTGCTTGCAAGTCGAGGGTAGTGAACCATCTGGATCCGTGTAGGGAGTCAAGGGAATCGTCTATCCGGGGTAATGGCGTAGCGTCTTTAATGGTTACGTCATTCAACCTCCCGTAATCGACGCAAAAACGGGTTGACCCATCTTTCTTTTTGACTAGGACAACAGGGGAAGACCAGGGACTAATGGACGGGGTGGCAATACCGGCCTCTAACATCTCTTGGACTTGGCGTTCCTCTTCCTGACGTTGTATGGGATTTTTTCTACGGGATGGTTGTCGTATGGGGGGGGCCTGTGGTGTTAATGATGTGTTGTTCTACATCGGTCTGTCCGATTTCGGTGGGTTGTTGGGCAAACATGTCACTGAATTCCAGCAATAGGTCGTACATGCCGTTTTTTTGGTGGTCGGATAATGTGTCCGGGAGAGGGGGCAATTGGAGGCTGGTAGGGGTGTCATTAAAATCTATGGGGAGGTCATCAAAAGTTTCGAGGTCTCCTATAATGAGACCTTTTGGTAATGTCAGGGATTCCTCGGAGATATTTGCCACGAGAATGTGGTTTATGCGAGCGGAAATTATGGCGGGTTGTAAGAGGCAACGATTGGGGTTGGTTGACGTGGTAGTGGGGGAAAATATCATGTGAGTTTGGGGTATGGGTCGAAGGTTCACCCATTTTTGATGGCGGGGGGGAATTTGGCATTTATCCTGAACTACAGCTGGGCTAATGATGGTGGGGGATTGACTGGCGAGCAGGTGCTTGGTACGCATAAGGGGGGAAAGGTCACTTTGGTGGGGGTCACGCGTGAGGGGGGGATTAACGGCGCGTGTGGGAGGATCAGTGGGGCGCGGTGTGAGGGAGTTAGAAAACGGAATTTGTTGGAGGGACTGTGGAGGGTTGGTGGGGGAAGGGTTAGGTGTAGAACATGGGTTATTGGTGGAGGACTGATGTATTGATGTGGGGTTGTTAACAGGACGAATTTGGGGAATTTTCTTGGTGGCAGTCACGGTCTGGTTAGAGGTTATCTGGGACTGGTGAGTTTGTTTGTCATGAGAGGGCGAGTCAAGTGTGGGGTTGTGAAGTTTTCTAGGGGTGTGAATTGTGTGGGGGTGGAAGGGAGCTACTGACGGAAAACTGTCACAAGGGGAATTGGGGTGGGTGTGGAATAGCTGGACATTTCTGAGGGCATGGTGGGAACATGGTTGTGTCTCTCGGTCGGCACGCGTGAGTGGGGGAATAACGGCGCGTGCGGGCGGGTCAGGGTGGTGAGAGGTGAGCGAGTTAGAAAACGGGATTTGTTGGTGGGACTGCGGAGGGTTGGTGGGGGAAGAGTTAGGTGTAGAACATGGGTTATTGGTGTAGGACTGATGTATTGATTTGGGGTTGTTAACAGGACGAATGTGGGGAATTTTCTTGGTGGCAGTAACGGTCTGGTTAAAGGTTATGTGGGACTGGTGAGTTTGTTTGTCATGAGAGGGCGAGTCAAGTGTGGGGTTGTGAAGTTTTCTAGGGGTGTGAATTGTGTGGGAGGGGGGGGGGGGGGGGGGGGGGTGGGGGGGGGGGGGGGGGGGGGGGGTGGGGGGGGGGGGGGGGGGGGGGGGGGGGGGGGGGGGGGGGGGGGGGGGGAGGGGGGGGGGGGGGGGGGGGGGGGGGGGGGTGGGGGGGGAAGGGAGCTACTGACGGAAAACTGTCACAAGGGAATTTTGGTTGGTTGTGGGATAGCTGAACATTTCTGGGGGCATGGGGAAAACATTGTTGGGTACATAGGTCGGCATTTTCCCTGGAAACATGTGTACATAAACATTTGATAGAATTATGGTAACATATATCAGAGTCTGTCCTGAAAACATGGGAGGATTTATCCTGGACAGAGTTACGAGAATTTAGGGGATTACCGAGAGGGAGTTGTTTGGACTTGTCTTCTTTCGTTTGTTGAGGCATTTTTTTACTGAATTGGGTGATATTTTGAGAGAACTCGGGGCAAGGGGAGGGTTTAGGAGTCACCTTAGTGCTAGCTGCAACTTGGTAACCCTGACTCAGGGTTTGTTGAGGGGGAAGGTGTTTTTTCTTTTTGTGAATGGGTTTCTGCGTGATTGGTTTGTCAGAGGCTTTGGGTTGGAATTTGTTTTTGAATGAGATCAGCCTTTGGCCGCAGTCAACCTGGGCCTGGAGTATTTGAAGGAGGTCAAGTCCAAGGAAACCATCGTAATGTTTACAGTGGGAGGAAAATACTGTGAACGTGTGATAACAACGAGCATGGGGGGCAGGAGTAGTTACTAATAGGGGCAAAGTTTCTCCTAGGAGATTTAAGTAAGTATCAGCAGCTGAGATTAGTTCTGCTTTGGTGGTTAACAAGGGGCCAAATAGTCGGTGGTGTTGATCATAATAAGACTTGAACAAACATGACTTGGCAGCTCCCGTGTCGATTACCAAGCGGACAGGAATGTCCTTGATTTTGGCCATGTAATAAATGGGGGCAGTGCGGTCAGTTATGGCGTCCCCCGCTGAGGCCATCTTGGTACTTTAAAAATCCTGGGGATCGGTATCTACCTCCTCCAGGGTTTCCTTGGTATCCTCTGAGGTCATGATAGGGGCTATTTCTCCAGTGTGTCTTTCCTCTATTTCTTCCTCTTGTCCCAACTCCTCTTCATTTACAGAAATGCGAAGAGTAAAGGGGCGAGGTTTGGCAGAGTCACGAATTTGATGGAAGGCACACTGAGCATTACAGGCCGGGAAATCATAGGGGTTGATAATTACTAAGGTAGGGTTTTTACATTGGTAGGTGTTGTAGGTTTTGTTCCGGTTGAAGATTCTGCGTGGCTGGGTAGGTTGGAACCGGGGTCTACTGGGTTGGGGCTTGCCGGAAGGGTAGGTGGGTCTGTTGTGGAAGGATGAGGCTGGGTAGGCATTATTGGAGTTTTGGTGGTCGGGGTGCTGCGGGTGCGTGGGAAACCTCTTGATTACAGCGATTTGGGTGAGTGCTTCTGTGCGCACGGCCAAAATACATCGGATCGTGATGAGATCTTTTTGGTATCCGACGAAATCGTGCACACGGAAATGGTCTTTTACTGCTGAGGGAAATATAGATACAAGGTTGACCAGAATCTGCTGCTCTTGTTGGATTCTGGTCAATGTGGGGAAAGAAACTTTTATGTGTTGGGCGATCTTATTCACTGTGGCATCTAGATCGCCTTCGAATTTAGTGTCTTGGATACGGGTGTGGGCCACGAAAACGCCCAACGAAGGCTTAATGGCTTCTATCACTATTGGGCGAAATTCGTCCCATGTGAGAGCAGGGTGCACTTGATAGGCAACCAGGGAAACGGCTTTTCCCAGGTGCGTTAATGTCACGGCTATTTTTTCTGCATCCGTGGTATAAACTAGCTCAAGTACGGGTTTCACTATGTCCATGAACGTTTCGATCTCGTAAGTTTCTCCATCATAATGTGGGATGGGAATGTGAGAACGGTGCGCCATGATGTTATCGTGTTCTGGCTGTTCCAAACTTGCAATGTAATGCAACCTTTTATCCGAATCAAGAACCACCGCTTCCGCCAATGTTATGCCCTGTTTTTCTACAGGATTAACTTGGGTAATGTGGGTTCTAACTGACTGGGTATATAAGGCTACATGCACAATACAAGGTATGAGGAATAGAGAACACAAAATAAACACACGGTAACAAGACACACGTTCACGTTTATTGAAGTAGGTTAATAGAGAGCATAGGAAAGTAAGAATACTCGTACAAGACAAATGATAGAATGGAACCGCTAGCATTAGTGGATCTGGATGGAGCCTAGTCTCCCACTTCCAACGTTCAGGTATACTCTTCTGATCACTGGTTTGGTTCGCAAGTTTATATACTGGAAGACCTCAATGTTACTTATGGATTCAATTTCACTAATTAGATTTATTACTGGCAGGTCTGGTGCACAAGTAGTAGTTCACAGACTAGAATTAGACACGCGTATGTTTTAGAGCACGAGAATTCTAGTAACCTCAGGGGGGTACTGATCTAAGTTTTATATTCTTATGGCAGAAATACGTAGAACACAAATCAGTGGGCGAACGTTAGATATCACTAGGGTTTTAATATCTGGATAAAGGTAATTACGAGAGTTAATGTCGCCTGTTAATTAATGAACACTGATACGCTTAGTACTTCCCAAATGGAATGGTTATATATGAATTACACTGGGCAAAATTATAGCCACTTCATAGAAATATTAATAAGTGAATTTCGAATTAGTAATATAACACGTTAGTACTAATAAAGTAAATCTTGGATAGTATTTTGTTGGTCTGGTCCTGGTTATCTTGTGTCCGTGATGTTGGGGGCTAACGACTGGTTCCGCGGCCGTCCAGGTGGTCCAAATGTAGGAAGTTCTCAAGACGGATCTCTTGGCGATCGGTGCTGGCTACACGCTTATATACCCACTAGTGTGTGTGAAGGTTATAAGGTGCACGTAGATTCTTGTACATGGACAGATGCTTCTATCTCCAATCTGCCACGGAGTCTGCCGGCTCGGGAATCTCACAACTCAGGAACAACACAAGGGCAGAGCTAGAGGTCAACTTCAGGGGGTCAGCCACTGGTTGGTGTCTATCTTTCAACTGATTTTACTGGGGGCTGAAGCTGGGTTTATAGGCTCGGTTTTGGACCCTGTAGACCATAGGGATCTCGAGTCTTATGGACTTATTTGAGCTCTCAATAGATACGGAAACTAGGTAAGGTGGTGATTACTGTTGTGGCACATGGCTATAGGGAGCCTTCATAAAGTGATATAACTGAGCCTTAGTAAGAGGTACTATTTTGGCTATACTGGAAGTATTTAGGGGAGGGAGACTGGATCTACTTTGCGGGGAGGACTTGGACAGCTGTGATAGGGGCGTCTCTCTTATATTGCTCAGTCTTCATTCTATGGTATAGCTGAGGTGCTAATTTGATTATCCGAGTATGCAAGAAAGGTGAACGGGTTATTGTGGGTTAATAGAGGGTAGTAAGGGGGTTAGTCATGCATGGTTAGTTCATTGATAGGAAGAATTCCTGTGCTACCTGGCAATGACCCGGAAGTCAAAACAGGGATCAGGTATACCTCCGCAGGGGTGGGTAAAAAGGGGTCTCTGGGATGGTCGTCCGGCGGCTGTGGCTAGGGGCTTGCCATATCACAAGTGTTTGTAATAACCCTCTGTTTATGAGACAGATGTGGGTGTTCTTAATACCAAAACCGAAGGTGCCTTGGCTAGCTGGTTTTAATCGGTTGGTTGTTAATTGTATGGTTTGTTGGATGTGGTGGAGACTGGGTTGTTAACTCTGCCACATTTATCTGGAAGTATGGCAATAGAAGTTAGTTACTGGCGAGGCGGCTAGCCTCGCACTGACGATCATTGGGTGCAGGGTTGTGAATGGGTTGTAAGGGAATAGATGGCATGCAAGGGGTTAGTAAAGTTCTAATGTTGTTCCGGCCTACTAAGGGAAGGTAGGCTGGATAGGAGTATATATATAAAAGGTTGGAGAGCATTAGCAACGGAAAAATCAAGGATCTTCAAGAGGTATGAGGGAGAGGCTAAGTCGGAAAAGAGTCGAGGAGCGCGGGGTGTTAATGAGAGGGAGAGAGTTCAGGGGGGCTACGTGGAAATTTGACCCTAAGGGGTGGCATTAGGCTACAGTTGATATTGGAGTTTGAAAGGACAGTGAAAGTACGTTAGCCAAATGCTACCGGGGGATGCAAATACTGGGTGGTATATGAGTCTGGAAAAGATAGAATCATGTGGACTGTGGGGCTGTGGGGGAGAAGGAGGTTAACTGTAGGTGCCTGTGTGCTTGACTGTGGATAAAGTAGGGAAAAACATGGTGTATTATTACTCGTCAATACGAGGGGTTATGGACACTATTATTTGACACAATTTCTAGTACGTCTAGTTGTCCCTGGGAACTGCGTTTTCTATGAAATATAGACCAAAGAAAAGCGGCAGTTTGTAGGGGTACTTCGTTATTGTTTCGTGATAATATGATAGACAATGGAGAAAAAAAGGTTATCTATACAATCTCTGGTTGGGGTAAGCATTACGTTATAGCATGGTTGCTAACATCTTTAGTCATGGCTGTCTAGGTCTTACGGGAGCAATGGTTCTATATACACTGGTGTACCCGTGGGTATCTTAGTTTCTTATCAATTAGGACATGGGGTTTTAACATACTACTTCTCGGATGGAAGAACATACATGGATTTATGGCTGTCTGACGGGTTGGCATTGGCTCAACCTAGGGACAGGGCATAACTAACAAGATAACTAACCTAAGGATTGAATACATAGGTTTATGGGGGCAGTTGGTCTTCAGAAACTTAGTCTGGCAAGACAAGGCATTTTAAGGGGTGAACATATTATTTCTCGGGTGGAAGAACATACATAGATTTATGGCTGTCTGACTGGTTGGCATTGGCTCAACCTAGGGACAGGGCATGGGTGTTTTAACCTGGGAGGAACATACATAGATTTTATGGGGCGATTGGTCTTCAGAAACTTAGTCTGGCAAGACAAGGTATTTTAGGGTATGTTGATATTGACATCTTAATTTAGGGGCAGGGCATGGGTGTATTAACTGTAAGGTGTATTTATGTTCGTCATCATGTAGGTAGAGGTGTAGGACACGAGGGGTAGTGTATGTGAGGTGTGGGAAAGGTCAGTGTTTAGAAGGGCTCGGTCAGCTGGTCCTTTCGTTCTGTGGACCTTTCTTTCGGGTGTTTCTGTGTGGTGTTCGCTCGTGGCTTCTGTGGTGGGCTTCTCGTTCTGGGGCATTTTAAGTATATTAACCTAACCAAACAACCTAACCTAACCTAATCCTAGACCCAGTACGTGGGATACAACACTAGCCCTTGCATGCCAGCTATACATGTGGGTTCATATATTAGACATACAGTAACATCTTTGTAGAACATAACACTTTACCGTAGCGAGTGTACTCCATTCCGAACACTTTTTGTAAACATTGAACACGTCCGTAGCAGAGCTCTCAAGATTGCGGGACTGAGTTTGTTTACGCGCGGGACTATTAATATCGACAAAATCGAGTTACAAAACTTATCAAAACTATTCTACCACAACGGAATCTATGTGAGTAGGCTATATTATAAGGATTCCATAGAGCTTCACTTTCCCTAATAAATTATGTATAATAACGCTGCGAGTCTATTCGCGATAATTATCAAAGTGTTCAGTGTTCTAATGTGTTCAGTAGGCCTACATGCAAAATGTGCCACAGTTACCGTACAATAGTTGTTTTTGTATGGCAACTCTACTACCACCCACTCCACTCCACCCATACACTCTACTCCACCTTCACTGTCCACTCCACTTACAGTACAGGTCAGTAAGAAAGGGATACGGTAGGTTCTTATATACTGTACATTACACTAATTTCTTTTTTCAGATCCAGTTTATTTAGATTAGGAAGGTACTGGACAGTACAAAGTTAGCAATCCGGACCTCATTATCTCTGACATACGGAGTAGTCCGAATTATAGAACCGGACATATTTATCTCTAACATCCGGAATTGTCCGGTTCGTATGGGTTTGTGTGGGACCTATCCGGACCCCGCCAGATCCGGAATTTTGGCACTTCCGGACAGGGTTTCCCCCCAATTAGTCCGGTTGGGCGAGGTTTTACTGTATTCTATCCCCGAGTCATTAGGGCCGTGAACCATTACAGCCATTACCAATAGGAATGCTCACACAAGTCACATGTTAATAATAATAATATTAAACGTCTGGTTACTTACACATAGCACCCATCTCCTCCTCCGTATCAATAATTTACAAGCGTTTGACTTTCGTTAATCGGTAGCATTCAAGGAGACTACTGCAGGACTCTTCTTCTTCTTCTTCTTACCTCTGACCGGGTATAGGCTATCCTAGTGTTTACTACTAGCCTATACCCCTTTGAAAGGACATTAGCCTAACCTAACAACCTTACCTAACCTATCCTAGTATTATAGGTGGGGGCTGCTGCCCCCACACCCCCACTTTGACTTAGATTTTTGGTGTATTTGTCTGTGAAGTGGGTATTTTTCAATGTGTTGATAACGAAAATCCTCCATGCGGACTATATGGAGAAAAATATGGCGAATCTATTGGTGCCTATTTTCCCTAATAAATTGTTTCTCATAACGTCGCACTAGTGTCCTTGAATATTATCAAAATTTCAACCTCTGCATCATGGGAAGTAGTGACGCTATCAACTGATCCAGCCAGACAACTTTTTGTCCGGTTTGGAATGTAGTTTCCATATAAACTATTGCCAAGGCCCAACAATGTCCATAAAGCTCTTAACTTACCAGGTAGGGACCCAGCGGCTTCTGCTCACAGCAACAATGGCTGGGAACAGGCAGAGGCCCAAGTTCAGGCTAGGGTATCCAGCCAAGCATTCAGGTAGCATGGCAGGAGATTGGAAACAAGCAGGCTGGTGAATTGAACCCCCATAAGCTAGATTTAAACAAACTTTGGTAAGTTTTATGTCATTAGTATTTAAGAAAAAGCCTCAAACATTGTGGAGAATTGTTTGAAAATATTTAAGTTTGGGGCACTAACAGTAGGTCCTATCCTCTGAGTGGCTTCCACTGCTTAATCATCCTACATGAGAAAAATTGCTTCCTGACCTGTTCTACAAAATTGTACTTGGATTTTGAGATTGTGTCCTCTGGTACCAAGATTAATGTACGTAGATATTCTCTATCCCTGTGATTGTAATTTTTCCTTTTGCTGAACAATATTGTTTAACCTCTTAACTGCGCAGCTATGGTATATGAATGTGCCCGCGGTCACCGTATCGGGCGCGGTGCGAAGGTATTCCGATGCATTCCTCACTAAAATCGGTAATTTACCATATATATAATTAATACTTATCCATATGCGCCTATTTTACTTTTAACCCCTTACCAACAGGGATGCATATTTACCCTAAACGAGCTTCATTCCATGTTCTTTTTCATGCATAAACAAGAGTCAGAGCGTAATACAATTACATATCCGTGAAAGGGCGATAATAGAGCTTTCCAATGACACCTGAATCATCCTTGTACGACCACGGGTTATCCTGTAGCGATCGCACAACACGAGGGGAAAAACCCTAAAATACGGTACGGTAATTTTCCCGAGTTTTTTCCTGGTCTCGCGAGGCCGTGGGCGTGGAATGTTGCAAAGGTAGTGTCAGTCGCGGCACTGGGTCCGTGTCGAACGGTCAGAGCCTACCTATCGTCCTCCCAACGCGTGGACTCTATCTCAGAGCCGATAATGTGCTCAAAATCCCGCCCGATTAATGTCGGGCACCGCAGGGGTGGCCATATTATTCTCTCGGCTGACATATGTCGGGCCCCGCGGCTTGAGTGTTAATATGAACATGGGAAACCAATAAAACAAGTGGTAACAGCAATTGGCTGGTGAAAATTGTACCGGTATATTTTAGCCCCGCGGTCGTAATCTGGCCTTGAGCAGTGAGAGACTAACACCCTCACTCTTTCGTGTCTCGCGTGGCACAGAGAAACCAGGGGAGCTTTCAGACTGGCTTGGAGGGTCGGAGTTACACTCCTCCACCCTCCTCCCACGAAAATACTCTATAAATATCGGGAATAATAGAGAAAACACCTGATAATTGAGGAGGGGAAAGGGGTTGGGGGGGGGGGGGAAACACATGCGTAGGAGTGGTAGCAAGTAATGGAAGGAAATTATCTCACATAAACACAATTATTATTTATTTTTTTTAGTGCCACTGGGGTATTTTAAATGTGGTTTTTTTTAGGCCTAGGATCTTAACCCGGGAACGGCGAGGGGGGGGGTAATGAACTAGCTCCCCATGGACGAGCATATGGGCTCCATTCAGGCCTATAATCGTAATTTTACGATAAATATCGTTATTACCTATTCATATGAGCCTATTTTACCTTCACTATGAAGATAGTAACCTGTAACAATAATAAAACAAGTGAAAATATAATTTTTCTGGTCAAAATCGCAAATATAGATGGACCAGCCCATTCATGAATTTTGGAGAAACTTGAGGCAACCCCTCACTCCACGAGGCCTCAAGCCACACTGAGCCTACTACTCATACACACACTCGCTTGTGTAACACATCCGCTAGGCACGTAAGCACATCCCCCACACAGTTTGCTAATGTTAGCACAAAAATATACCAACAAATTAGGGAATAACAGGGAAAATAGGTGATAACTGAAGGGGGAGGGGAAAGGGAGGAAGGAGGGGATGTGGAGGAGTGATATGAGGTATAGGGAAAAAAAAAAAAATTTTTTTTAGTGCTGTTTAAATGGTATTTTTAGGCCTCCCTCTTAAGAGCTTTGCCGCCGTCGCCCAGTAAAACCTCTTAAGAGCTTTTCCGCCGTTTACGGGTTAAGAATCTTCCCGCAGCTGCCGGGTTAATGAGAGCCAGAATTTTATATAGTTATTTACAGTACAGTAGTGTTCATGTTCAGAATTTGCTAAAGCCATACTTCATCTTAACCTTTCATGGAATTCCGCAATTGTTTATATAAGTTCTTAGGTCATCTTAAGTACTCCGTGGTCATCATATGTCTTGGTAGTCCATCAAAATTTGACTTTCATCAATTTCCTTAGTTCCATAGTAATCCAAAAATACTCCGTAGCGCCTTAGTTGTAGGCCTATACAGAAATCGGGGAAATTTTCGCAGGAGTTACCATGATTTTCAGATCGTGGCAAGTCGGCACGTGATTCTTGAATGTGGGGAAGGGGCTTAAGAAGCTGTCAATACATACACACACATACACAAATTTTAAGACCGAATATTCCACACAAAGTGAGGTTCCGGTCTCACGTCCTAATGGATGCGTTCCAGGCGACCCTGCTAAGAGCTGCCTCACTTGTCAAGTCCGATCCCACATCTTTCTTGGTCCGCCCCTTGATACAGCTCCCTCCACATTCATGGGCTTACATCTTTTCACCCAACTTTGTTCATCCATCCTCTCCACATGTCCAAACCATCCAAGCCTGCTAGTATGCATCACATCACTGATACTCTTGATACCTATCCTTCGATCTCCTTTTCATTTGATATCCTATCTTGCAGTTTGGCACCACACAGCGAAGAGACGGAAGGAAAAGGGAAAGAAAAGACATTAGACGATTCAAGGAAAATTGAGGGGATTAACTGAGAACATCACTAAGACAAGGAGGACGATTGATACGGGATAAGAAAGGAAAGGCACGGTAATGGGAACAGAATAGACTGGGCATGGGCAAACGAAATACCGGTAGGTCTGGCAACAGTAGCCTGGAGGGGTTACTGTCATGGCCATCCTTTAAGCTGGTATCACATGAGAGCTTTTATAGTAAACATTCGATGATCAACATTTTTCTGGCTACATTTCTGGAAAATTTTGCACTGGTATCGGAAACTAGACTGATGGTAGATTATTTTAGGTGACCGAAATATTCTAAATGTTGACCTCATAAGCTGCCAAACCAGTGTTAAGGATAAATGTTAGGTGAAAAAGCGCTCGTGTGATACCGTCTTTTTAGTGTGATTTCCCGAGAGGAATCAAGGCACCAAAGATGATGATGAAGATTGACCACATACTTGTATAGGCACTTGTACTTTGCAAGACTTAAGGCTCGGCCACAGTAGGGAGACATGTATTGAAGCATGTTCGAAACATTGCTTTGGCCATGTTCGCATTCTTGTTCGACATCTCTTGTTTGGACGTTCAAACCCCTGAACATGTTTGGAGACACTGTAGTGTGGACGTTTCGTGGCCGGGAACATGCGTGGGGGCAAACACTGGTTTGGACGGCAGGTTTACCATCATGTTTGGGGCTTGTTCAGGTGCATGTATATAGCCAGTCATGTTTTGGACTTCGTGTGGCCGAGCCCTAAGGAGGATGGCCTGCTTTTTTCTCTCTTTTTCTGGGTTGTATCTATTTGGCCCCATTCAGCCTACTGTTTTAAGACGTTTATCCCCAGCATTATATGGAGAAATCCAGCTTCGCCGGAGACATTTTTATATCGAAAATTTAAAAATTTAGCCTGCTGTCAAATTTTTGTTTTTTTAAATATGCTGGCTCGCTACTGCTCGCCAGGAAAATATCGACACCTGGATGGGGATAAATGTCTTAAAACAGTAGGCTGAATAGGGCCGAATGGATAAAACCCAGAGAGAGAGGGAGAGAGAGAGAAAAACGGTGGGCCCCTTTAAAAAAAACAAAAAAAAATAGAGCTGTGGTGGTCGAGTGGTGAGCACGCTCGCGTGTGAATCTGCAAGACCCGGGATGGAATCCCCGCCACGGCGGACATTTAGTGGGTGTGGTAGTACGTCCGAGCATGTTTCACATGCTTGCACCCAGTCAGGGGACATCCTGACGACGTATACAGACTAAACACACATAACAAAGCCACTCCAACACCCCTTCTCCCCTCTCAACACCCCTTCTCCCCTCTCAACACTCTTCTCTGAGCTAGTGCCTGTATAGAATCGTAAGATTCAGAGTCGTAAAGATTCCAGGACGAGCTCAATAACGGCGGATCCCCAGATTGGCCGTGGTGATTGCACCTAAACACATAATAATAATAATAATAATAAGCATGTTACTTATTTCTCATAAGCGCCAATTTTTCCGAAGAATTCACTAGCGCTCGAAAAGAGAAAGAAAAAAGAACAAAATCAATGCATCAAAAGAAGGCTTATATACAACACACATTTAACAATCACTAGCAGTGGCAAAATAGCCTAAACTCTATAGCCATCTGTCATGACACCTCTCTCAAGATCATAGCTTCTCTCAAAGAGAAAAGTCTTAAGTTGTCTCTTGAAGCATTCAACAGAACTCAGTTGTCTCATGGACAGCGGAAACCTGTTATACAACCTCGGAGCCATGTAGGAGAATTACCTCTCAAAGAAAGAAGACTGCTGGAAAGCCCTTGGTTCATCAAGACGAAAAGGGTCATTGTCATGACGCACAACTACACCATGGTGTGCCGGTGGGCGCCTGAGCAGCTCCGCAAGGTACCTAGGCTCACCAAATTTGAGAACCTTAAAAGTCACCAAACACAACTTAAATTCTATTCTTGCTCTTACTGGCAGCCAGTGCAGTTCTATGTGAAGAGATGTAGTAGGAGTTCTAGGTGGAACACCAAAAATTAGTCTTGCGGCCCTGTTAAGAACAGACTGAACTTTCTTCAAAATATAATTTGGAAGACCCACCAACAGGGCATTGCAATAATCAACACGAGAGAAGACCAATGAGTGAACCAACGTCAGGAGGCAACGTCTGGTTATAAATGGCTTCACCAAATAGAGATTTCTGATGTGCAAGTAACAACTTTTAACTATCTGGTTCAGTTCTCTGCAATTCATGTGGGAACTGGACCCACTTCACCTGCACAACACTTGCCTCCAAGAAACACTACACAAACACCTGGACCTGTTCCTCATGCCCCTCCCTCTCCCAGTCAAATCCCTCGCCTAAAACCCGTCCACCTCTCCTCCCCAACCCACCTAACCTTCCCATATCATCCACTCCCCCCCCTAAAACCCGTCCACCTCTCCTCCCTAACCCACCTAACCTTCCCATACCATCCACATCCTCAACTCAACACACCACACCCCATCCTAATCCATTCCAACCCCCATCTCCTGCTCCCCAATCCCCACCCCCACCTCACCCATCCCAACCCCCAGCCCCTCCCTCACCCCCACCACCCCCACCCCCACCCCATCCTCGTGCAGCAGTACCCAACATACATCGTGCACATAACATTAACATTCTTCAACTGAACATAGATGGCATCAACACAAAGAAACACGAACTCTCACACTTCATCAAACAACACAACATACACATTGCCATCTTACAAGAAACAAAACTCCGCACAACACAAAAAACACCCACATTTCATAATTTCACCACCATCAGACAAGACCGGGCTGTCGGCGGGGGCGGTGGACTCATCACCCTGGTACACAAAGAAATATCATACATAGTAACCAGTGTACAAACCAAATCACTCCTCCCCCCAAATGATAACACAACAGAAATACAGTCAATTAAAATACGCACTGGCAACAACTCCAACATAACCATCATAAACACATACATCCCTCCCCAAACATCCCCTACAGTACCAAATGAATACAGACCACACTTACAACACATCACAAACACCCCACACACCCCACACATCATCCTGGGTGGTGACTTCAACGCCAAGACGTCGGCCTGGTTTGTCGACAACCCCGACACAGACAGAGGGCTGGTACTACAAAACCAAACCGATAACCTCATCATCCTTAACGACATCCATCAACATACCCATATTCCTCACCAAGCCCTCTATAACCCATCATCTCCAGACATCACCTTTTGCTCCCCAGAACTCGCCCCCACAACATCCTGGAGGGTGGTCAGAACCTTAGGCTCTGACCACCTCCCGATCATTATCACCACCAAAACCAGACTCACCCCAGCTAGCCACAAACACACATACACCAATTATAAAAGAGCTAACTGGGAAGCATTCACAAATGAGACCGAACAACACTTCACAACTCTAAACAGTACACCCATCACTAACATCAACAATGCTGTACACATACTCAATAAAACTATCCAAAACGCTGACAAGAAACACATTCCAAGAGGTAACAGAAAAAGACACAACCCCAACTTCACACCAGAAATTCAAAACCTCATCAGACAACGCGACATACTGAAACACTCCCCAGCACCCCACACACAAGACATCACACAACAAATTCAAGCACTCAACACCCAAACTAACAACAAAATACAAGAACAACAAAAACTAAATTGGAATAACTTCCTACAAACACTTGATCACAAAACAAACCCCAAAAAACTATACAAAACACTAAACAGCATCACACTTTCCAACAGCAACACAACACAATCACATGCTGCAATCACAACAACAGACTCTACTCCTTCATGTAAACAACAAGCAAACACTCTCATCAATCACTTTTCACATGTCAGCCACCTAAAACCTCACAAAGACGACCGACGTGTCATCCGACGTAAGAGACAATTCCCCACAGACCCTGACTATACACCCTTCACCAATCACCAGACAAAGCATATCATCAACAATCTCAAGCATTCACCCGCCTGTGGCCTAGACAACATAAGCAACATACACCTCAGACACCTGGGACCACAAGGCATACAAGCACTCACTAACATATCAAACTACAGCTATTCACACAACACAATACCAGACATTTGGAAGCATGGTATCATCATCACTTTCCCCAAACCCAACAAAGACCCCACGCTACCCTCCTCGCACCGCCCCATCACACTCCTTTGCTCCCCCTCCAAAGTCATGGAACGCCTAGTATTACAACTAATTACACCTGACCTACCCCTAGCTCCAACACAACATGGCTTTAGGCCACTGCACTCCACAAACACTCTTCTCACAGACCTTACACAAAGAGCTTTCGACGGCATCAATTCAGCTAGACCACCACACAGATCACTATTAGCCACACTCGACATTAGTAAAGCCTTCGATGCCATCCCCCGCCACAACCTAACAAACAAAATCTACAACACAAACATGCACAACAACACAAAACGGTGGCTGGCCAACTTCCTAGCAGGCAGATGTGCACACGTATCTTTTGCCGGTCAGTCATCTAAAATCAGAAACTTTCCAAACGGAGTCCCACAAGGATCCGTCCTATCGCCCGCACTCTTCAATCTGTACATGCACGATATAACTACACCCAATACGCCCCAAATAAACTTAGCCTCCTATGCAGATGACATAACACTCACATGCACACACCATGACCCAAAAAGAGCAACAGATCTCCTTCAACCCTATCTCAACACACTACATGGCTGGTGCACTACAAACAGACTTAATCTAGCCCCAGCCAAATCCACCGCAACCCTG
This sequence comes from Paralithodes platypus, assembly GCA_032716605.1. Classification (NCBI taxonomy): domain Eukaryota; kingdom Metazoa; phylum Arthropoda; class Malacostraca; order Decapoda; family Lithodidae; genus Paralithodes; species Paralithodes platypus. The sequence continues at coordinate 2,932,933 of CM064559.1, forward strand.
CTCACAAGTTGGACAGGAGAACACGAATACATCCCTCAACTCACCATAAACAACACACCCCTAACACATACACACACACCCAAAATCCTAGGAGTAACATATGATACTCATATGACATTCAAACAGCACACCACAAACATTAAAAAGAAACTGACACCCAGACTTAACGCCCTCAGGTCACTTGCTCACACAAAATTTGGACACAACAAAGAAACTACCACCACAGTATATAAACAATACATAAGATCAGTGATGGAATACGCAAGCCCAGCTTGGGCTTCTAACCTAGCTGAAACACATCATAAGACCTTACAGACTATTCAAAACAAAGCCCTGAAGATCATTACAGGCTGCACAGCTACTGCACCCACAGATCACCTACATCAAGAAACCAAAATCCTCAAAGTCAAAGACCATCTGGACATGAGAGGCACTCAATTCCTGGCAGCAGCCTCCACGAACCAAGACCACCCACTAAACTACATGGCAACACACCCACAGACACCAAGAAATATCAAAACAACACCCAGCACACGGTATCACACACAATTATTGTCCTCTCTCCCTCCCTGCCCACCCCGAACCAACTTCCAGAAGCACATCCATACTCATATCTCTCACCGATCCATCCACTCACTCACAGACAACACACAGCTGCATGCACGACCTCCCGAAATCCATCCTTCCGAATCCTCCCTTCCTCGCGAGGACAGAGTCCACCTGGCCAGGCTGAGATGCGGACACCATCCAGCTCTCCTGAGCTATCAGAAGAGACTGGATGACTCCGTTGTCGACGCCTGCCCGGGATGTAACACAGCACCCCATACCATTAAACACATCATAGAAGACTGCATTTCACACAACCACTTACGCCAACAACACAATCTACACTCAATGAGAGCTCTGTGGGAAAGCCCGATCGTGGCCATGGCCTTTCTCAGGGACTCGGGGCTGTTCGGCCAGGCAGCTTAGGGAACAACAACAACAACAACAACTATCTGGTTTACATGCTCTTTGAAATCTAATCGGGAGTTCACATATACACCCAGATTTCGAACAGAGTTGGCCGGTCGCAGCTGAGATCCACCCACATTGATGGAGAGGGCACCTACTATATCATCAGCTCTTCTATTTCCTCGGATGATGAGAATATCAGTTTTACCATCATTTAGTTTAAGTTTTCTCGCTCTCATCCACTTCTTGATATCAGACATCAACAATTCCATCTTACTCCGTATATCAACTATATTTGTGATTCTCACATAAATCTGGGTGTCATCTGCATAAAAGTGAAAGGTGACATTATGTGCACGAAGCAGAAGAGACAAACTGCTAATATAAATTATAAATAGGATAGGACCTAAAACTGATCCCTGCGGAACACCATACTGCAGGGGTGTCGAGTCCGAGACCACTTGATTTACCATCACAATCTGGGATCTACCTGACAAGTACGACCCAAGAAGCAAGAGAGCGGAGTCACGCACACCACAATCATAAAGATCACTCAATAACAACTCGTGATCCACTGTGTCAAAGGCCGCAGAGAGATCAAGCAAGACCAATAGTGAGGCCACACCATTGCAAATGTTCTCAACTAGATCATTATGTACTCTAATCAATGCTGTTTCAGTTGAATGATGCTGTCGGTAAGCAGACTGAAAAATTGGGATAGTTTCATTCTGCTGAAGTAGTGGTTGTAATTGGTCAAGTATTGCACGCTCTAATATCTTTGATATGAAGGACAGGTTGGAGACAGGACGATAGTTCAACATGTTCTCAACATCAAGTCCAGGTTTCTTTAGAGTAGGTCAGAGTAGTGCATGTTTTTCAGAATGTGGGAAGTTACCTTCAGAGAAGCACTTATTAATTATTTTGGAAATAAACTCAACTGTGTGATCATAGACTCTTGGTAGCTTGGAAACATTTATGGGATCCAACGGGCAAAATGTTTTATTGAGGTTTCTTATGTAGGACGAGATCATGTCCACCTCTACTGAGTGAAAGGATGAGAGGACATTATTAGGAATGTGTCGGGGTTGGAGTACAACTGAAAGTTCTTCACCAACAGAAGCATCATCCAGTTCCTATCTTATGCGAGTTATCTTGCCAGCAAAAAATGCCACAAAGTTGGCAGCCAACTCGGCATCGGGTACAGAAGGTCTTAAGCTGACTCTTGTTTTTCCAAGTAAACTGTTTACAATTGAAGCCAACCTCCTCTGGTCGTTACCACATGAGTCAACTTTTCCCTGATAATACACTTTCTTTTCATCTTTGATTGTATGGACCACAGCTCTTCTGGCTGACAGATATTGCAACCATGTAGAATCTGTTTTATTTTTCCACCATTCACGTTCAGCTCTTCTACGCGCTCTTCTAAGAAATTTAACTCGAGTGCTATACCAGGGTGAATCATCTCGTACTATGATTTTCTTCTCTACTTCTGGACAGTGATGATCGAACACTAATTTAAGTGCATTTCCATGTACCTCCACCAGCTCATCTGAAGTAAGGTTGGAAGTATCAATACTTCCCAAGTACTGTTTTACTTCACTGCTAGCCAAATTTTGGTCTGCATTTTTATAATTTCTAAATCTGATTACTTTTTCATGTGTGAGTGGCTTAGGGAAATCAAAGCTGAAAGTACCGGTAATACAAAAGTTACAAAGTTAAGTTTATGGCAGTCAAACTAAAATACAAAATGGCAATACCTGTACTGTAATAAAACTCATAGCTTACTAGAATTTTTTATTAAACATATATATTTGGTGTTAGTAGGACTAGAAGTCATCATGAGCTAAGCTTGTCATTAACCTAGCCTAGTGTAGAGGTCAACACCTCAGCAACTCCATCACTAAACTGTATAGAAAACCCTTATTATTTACAGCCGTTAATGGTAAGAGTTGTGTTATCGGGCGTTCCACTACCGACATACAGCATAACTCCTCTCTGAAACATTAACCTAACCAAACAACCTAACCTAACCTAGCCTAGTATTCATGTAGTAATGAGAATACTACGTTAGGTTAGGCTTTTTACTTAGGTTCATACAGCATAACTCGACCTCTCTAAAACATTAACCTAACCTAACCTAGTATTCATGTAGTAATGAGAATACTAGGTTAGGTTAGGTTTTTTAGTTAGGTTAAGTATTTATAGATGATTTATGTTGTATGTCGGTAGTGGTACTCCCGATAACACGACTCTTACCCCGTTAATTTATACTGATACGGAAGGTATGAGAGAGCACAATCCCCAGTCGCAACAAGCAGACATTTTCAGTAAGAGTCGTGTTATCGGGCGTACCACTACCGACATACAACATAAATCATCTATAAATACTTAACCTAACTAAAAAACCTAACCTAACCTAGTATTCTCATTACTACATGAATACTAGGTTAGGTTAGGTTAGATTGTTTGGTTAGGTTAATGTTTCAGAGAGGAGTTATGCTGTATGTCGGTAGTGGTACGCCTGATAACACAACTCTTACCACATTTTCTAACTTGCATGATTCGCTTAACCCTTTCTGCATATCAAGAAGCTTTTCATAATTTTATTCTGGCTATCAATAGAGAATTTTCTTAAGCTTCGGGAGGGATTGTGGAGTCAGATGGTTAGTGGAGATAGATTTTACCCCACTGATTCCGAGAGAGCCTTCCAAAGCTGAGTAAAATCATCTAGTGTCAACCAATTATAATAAGGTACCGTACATCAAAAAAATATATAGAGAAAGGGTTAACCCGTACAGTAACAATGACGCCTTTTTCTTCATCGTATTCTGGCAACTACTAGACAATTTTATTCAGCTTAGGAAGGACCTCTGGCAATAACAAGTCTTCAAACTGTCTCAACCAACCCATTTAACTACCACAGATCCTTCCTAAGCTGCATAATATCGTCTAAATATAGCTAGAATAAAATACAACACACGTCGCTGGTACTCAAAGGGTTAAGCATATGCACATTGTAAGTTTGTATAAAGTTTCCTAACCGTCATAATTCAGTTACCCTTATGCACATTAAAAGTTTGTATAAAATTGTTATCTTAATGCCATTAACCCTTTGAGTACCAGCGACGTGTGTTATATTTTATTCTAGCTATATTTAGACGATATTATGCAGCTTAGGAAGGATCTGTGGTAGTTAATAGGGTTGGTTGAGATAGTATGAAGTCTTATTATTGCTAGAGGTCCTTCCTAAGCTTAATTCAATCGTCTAATAGTAGCCAGATTAAAATTAAATGGATGTTACTGGTACTGGACGGGTTAACTTAATATATAAAAGCAGTACAATACTCCGTACCTCGGGAAAGGAAATGTAAACAACTCGGGTGTACAGTATTCCAGAGTTATTTTTCTTTGCTTAAGGTGGTTTCACACGAGCCTTTTTTCCATCACTTTTTGGGGCAATTGTAGTCTGGTAGCTTTAAAATACCGGTATAAAAGTTATCCAAATTAAGCCACCTAACATAATCTACCTTCAGTCTTATTACCGAAACTAATGCAAAAGTGCCCCGAAATAGTACGAGAAACAAATTGCTCATAGAATATTGCCGGAAAAAGCGGTCGTATGATACCAACTAAAAGGAGTTCTACAAACTGTGCTTTTTCTGGCAACATTTCAGGGTTCCTTTCCATTGAGCCACAGGGGCAATAACCGATCTTTGACGTGTTGTACTGATTCCGGTTCTAAATGGTTATACACCAAAGCAAAGCAGTGTTAGGAATGCTTTTAGTATTTTGTACATTGATATGGTTAGGTCAAGTCATACTCAAAAATCCTATCCTACCTATACAACTTCTGTTCTTGTCTTGATATATATTAAGACAAAATATTCACTGAAACTCGGTCAAGATTGAATAGATAGACATATTTTCCCACTTTGAGAGGATTTTGTTTGTCGTTTTACTCGAGAGACACCCAAAGTTGATATCAAGGGCATAGGACAGAGCTTTTGAGTATGCCTGCACATTATTATTTCTTAAAACTGAGGAAACACTCAACTCTCACAAGGCAGTAATAGAGACCTCAATCATGAATGTCTACAAAAAAGTTAAATAAATAAATACAACAAACTGCATGTAAGTGACCAACCCACCAATTAATTTACAAATAAACCTGTATGTATGTATGTATTTACTCAGGCCCATTCCCTGCCAGAGTATAATGTATGCATGTATAGAGTACGGTACGCTCACAGAGGGCTATATGTGAAACCTCCATCAAAGTGCTTCTCCTCACATGGTGTTTTCTGTTTGCAGTATTTGAGCCATATTCATAATTTGTTTCTTGCTAGAGAACTGCATAAAGAACTCTGTGTGCGTGATTACTATACATACATAATCCTAATGTGTGTCGCACAAGGCATAAGTGGTGGAAGTACGGACTCAACGGTCATTCAATAAACTAAAGTCTTGTTATGGTATTGTCTTGTAGGACTGTTGAGGTTGGTATGGTTACGTACATACATACATACGAGTTTAAAGATCGCAACCGTCCACAGTGAATGTGGCTTCCATGGTACAATCACAGTACTGCACACAGTGCACAGCAATCATAACACGGTGGCTACAGTCTTTACTGCAGCACAGTACAACAAAGTCTTACCACAACAACGCCCTATCATGTTATCACTGTGGCTGATGTTGGTATAGTGCTAACAGTGTCTCAGCAAAACTCAATAAAGTCCCCCTGAAGCACTTGCACCTGGCGAAATCGCACCACACCAGCCTTAACCATGCTACAATAAGGCAGTACTGTATTCTTAGGGTCTGAGAACACTTCAGTACCAGAGTTAAGTAAAAAAAACTCTTAATGTCTTTACGTACTGTTAGTGTAAGTAGCCTCAATATATATAGTACGGTCGCGCTAATAAGTCATGTCCCAGCTGTCATTACGTTTGGCTTGCTCTGTGCTGTATTAATGTCTGTCAGATGTTGAATAGGGTGGGTAAGTGTAGGAACATGTTTGTGTATTTCACTCGATATGAAGAAATGAAGCTTAGATATTGCTGATACCAATTATTGATCAAAACATACTTGGTGCCGAGCCATCACTTATTAGCGCGTCTGTACACCCCAGCTACAGTCACGGTCATTAATGTTAGTAAGTTTCAAAGCTAACTTGGGCTGAATTGAATTATGACGCATTTTGACAGTTTATTCTGGCTATCATTAGACGATTTTATTAAGTTTAGGAAGGATCTGTGGGAATTATAAGAGTAAGGACTCTCTCAGTTGATCCTCTGGCTTCCATATACCCTTCCTAATCTGAATAAAATCTTCTAATAATAGACGATTTTGATAAGTTCTTTTGTCTCTTTACTGTGTTAGTCCAAGTTTTGGTTTGCTTATTTTGCAAGTTTTACATTATAATAGCCAGGACTTAAAGGACCAGAATTTAAATGATATGTGTGAATATAAACTATTCTTAAAATACAAAATAAACTTATACATCACACTCCTTGGAATGGGTTAAGATAAAATAATGAATCCACTGTTCCTAAAAATAATGGGTTAAGATAAAATAATTAATCCACTGTTCCTAAAAAATAATCATAATACTGAATAAACCTCCAGAAATCTGAACGTCAACCTTATGCCAGTCCACAAAACCGACACATTCCTTAATATTGCATCAGTGATATTCCTCTAGGTTTCACTTGTATATGAGATCAGTAACTTTAGTTTAGTTAATAAGCGGGCAGAATCACCAAGTAATGCACAGGTAGGCTCAAATGCTGTGTCCCGCCTTTACACAACTCAAAAGCTGTGTACCGCCTTTACACAACTCAAATGCTGTGTACCGCCTTTACACAACTCAAATGCTGTGTACCGCCTTTACACAACTCAAAAGCTGTGTACCGCCTTTACACAACTCAAAAGCTGTGTACCGCCTTTACACAACTCAAATGCTGTGTACCGCCTTTACACAACTCAAAAGCTGTGTACCGCCTTTACACAACTCAAAAGCTATGTACCGCCTTTACACAACTCAAAAGCTGTGTACCGCCTTTACACAACTCAAATGCTGTGTACCGCCTTTACACAACTCAAATGCTGTGTACCACCTTTACACAACTCAAAAGCTGTGTACCGCCTTTACACAACTCAAATGCTGTGTACCGCCTTTACACAACTCAAATGCTGTGTACCGCCTTTACACAACTCAAATGCTGTGTACCGCCTTTACACAACTCAAAAGCTGTGTACCGCCTTTACACAACTCAAATGCTGTGTACCGCCTTTACACAACTCAAATGCTGTGTACCGCCTTTACACAACTCAAATGCTGTGTACCGCCTTTACATAACTCAAATGCTGTGTACCGCCTTTACACAACTCAAATGCTGTGTACCGCCTTTACACAACTCAAATGCTGTGTCCCGCCTTTACACAACTTCAACATTTAATACATTCTCTACTGAATTATTATGTTCCCTCCACCAACCAACTTCACCTCTAAACAAAATTAATGAAATAACAGAAACTTTCTCCCCAACAACTGAACAAAGCTTAAATATTTAGGCATTGTTCATGTGTTTAAGAACTTGTTATATATTTGTTTTACTTTTGTTTTTGCATTATATACTTTCATACATTATATTTACTTTATGAGGCAAACAAATCAGGGGCTTGAAATGTACTTCAAAATAATTCGGGGCTAGGACTATAGCCTATTCGCTGTAAGTAGGCGAGAAATCATGACCTCTAAAAGGGGCTAGAGCAAGTGGGCTGTCATTTTTCACACCTATTCCCTGGCTGCCTCTTCCCAAATGCTAGACATATTAGCTTGATTAATCTAGTCGTTTTTGAGTTACAGAGGTTAGAGGTCATGACTTCTCGCCTACTTACAACGAATAGACTATATACTTTTGAGCGTACCTGTACAAAACAAACCAAGCTTATATGTGTGGCACCCGGGACCACCCGCCTGTGTGCCGGCGCCACGGCTCCGGAGTTCTTGGATGGAAACCCTTGAAGAGAACTTTGGCTTTAGTTAGTCATATTCCTAGCCAGTCACTATAATGCACTATACTCGGTGTCATTTCAACTGACGGTAAATTGAAAAGTTCCCATCAAGATTTCTCAGTTATCTTGAAGATTTTGTAGTGAAATATGGTGCTAATTATATAAACTTGGTCTTAATAGGATGCAGAGCATAGTAGTTTCATTATTTTCCATTAAGTATCAAGAAATTAGCTGCTAAGGGATTCAATTTATCATCAGCTGAAGAGAAACATAGTATAGTGATTGCTACCGAATCAATGAAGTGGCAATCAGAGTAATTGCCTCTGATTGCTATCCAGACAAGGATCAGTGAACGGGGGAAGGTTTCGTTCGCTTGTGTAATTGAAACGCCGACTGGTCAATCCCTATCAAACGAAAAATAGGTAGCGCCAACGAACTTGGCAATAATCTGGACCCCTTAACTTCTTATAACTCAAAATTAATGAAAGCAATCGTGCTGACATTTCTATCATTTGGGAAGAGTCCACCAGGAAATAGGTGTGGATATTTACAGGCAGTTTGCTCTAGGCCCTTTTGAGTTACAGAGAGGTCAGGGATCAAGATTATTGTCAAGTTCGTTGGCGCTACCAATAGCCTTGGTAAACGCAGCCCTGGCCAGGAGTTTGTCTCAACATTATCGCTCATTGGCTTCTTAGAAGCTTCAGGGTTTCCATTAATCCATTCTGTACTGGTGACGTCTTTTTAACTTTATTCTGGCTACTATTGGACGATTTTATTCAGTTGTAAAAGGGCCTCCAGCAATTAACAGGCTTCGAACTATCCCACTTAACCCTTTTACTACCACAGATCCTCTTAAACTGAACAAAATCTACTAAATATAGCAAGAATAAAGTACAAAATACGTAACCAGTAGAGAAGGGGTTAAGGTTTCCGGGCTAACAGAGTAAACTTAAATATAAACTTACTCTAATGTGGGCGTTAATAACGTTAATAGTAGCTTAGGCAGCAATAAGCTACCCTAAGAAAACTAAACTGGAAATAATAGTTATAGGATTACTTAAAAACTAATATGATATGTAAGTAACTTTCACATACGATCCAACGTGCATTCTAGTTTGTTAAAACATGAGAAATACAAAGCACATTTTAGCCTCTGTACAAATTAATGCATTGTTATTAGTAACTTATTACACTTGCTAAATTATTAAATAAATAGACAATTTATTCCTACTGTTAAAATATTTGCATGATCAAGTATTGTTCCATCACACACTATAAGCAATTAGTGAGAAGAATACATCAAGGTTAGCCCCTTAAATATTATCATAACCCGGTCACTATCAGGATACCTTTTATACCTTTTATTCTGGTTAACATTAGACAATGTACAGTACCGTACTGTGCCTAATAATAATAATAATAATAATTTGGTTACTTATATAGCGCCCGTATCTCCTCCTTTGAGGATTCTCAAGCGCTTGACACTTCTTTAATCAACCAGATACCACTACCCATCCCCCTTGCTCATGGGGAAACGGTAACCGCCGGCTACATCTCGGAAAAACTGTTCAATCTGAGCGGGGATTGAACGCGAGACTGCAAGATTGGAAGCAGTGACGCTATCAACTGAGCCAGCCGGCCGGCTGTTTAAAGTGCCAAAATTAATGTTATTAGAAGCAAATCTAATTATTTTATTGCATCTACAAGCTACATACTGTACTTGACTGGCAAAACAAATTATGAAAAGGGTTGAATTTCCCTAAATTATTACACACCATTTTCAACAGAAATGAATACAATTAACTGACAATTAATCTAATTGGTCATATGTATGGGAAGCCTAAAGAGAAAAAATACACTGTAAAATATGGACGGACAAAAACCTTCATCAAAAGCTTAGCCAGTGAAGTGCAAAAATATTAACTCTTTTCAAGACTCATTTTTACACTTGATTCATTTTATTATTTGACGATTTCTTGCAATTTTGGAGTGATGTCTAGGAATCAAAGGGGTAAAAGATATCTCAAATATCTCTGGTGATGATCAGAATGAGAGCTGAGCAATCTCTGTCATACCCATAGCTTACTCTGACTGTTCCTTTTACTTACCGGGTATATATTTTCTAGATCTCGAGTGACGGCGTCTTTTCCGTGGATTGACTTCCCTACTGCCAACCTAGAGGTTGGCAGATTGGGAGCCAAAGCGTCACATTTTTCCTTTGCCCCTCAACTTTCCCTTCATAATTGCTGAGGGGCACAGGGCCTTGGGTGGGGCTTTGGTTTCCCGGGCGTTTCCGCACCCTCCTCAGCTCCCCACCTTGGAGTGGCTTCGGTCACCTGGGCTTTATTAGTGGTAAGCAGGGAGGGTTCTGTGGGGGCACTCGGTTATGGCCTTGGCCTTGCTCGGGACCTTGGGGCTGCTCGGCCAGACAGCCTGGGGAACAGCAACAACAACAACAAACTCTCTCTCCCCCAAAAGTTCACCCTAAACTGAATAAAATCGTCTAATAATTGCCAGAACAAATGGTCAAAATGAGTCCTAATCCTCCAGGGGTTAAATTAATGGAATAGTTACAAAGTATAAATACAACGATCATTAAATATTACATAAATAAACCAAGAAGCACAGCGTATACTTTTAACAACATTACTGTAATTGAAAAAGAAAAGAAACAAAAATAGGAAAAGTGGGGATTGGGCCTGAGTAAATAGATAGATAGATAGATAGATAGACTGTAATTGACCACTTGCGAATTTCAGGCTATAAGGAAGTTGGGTTTTTTATATCGATATTTAGCAGAATTACCAGCTAAAATACGGTTGTAGTACATTTAAAATTACATAAAACAAAATTAAACATACTCTCTATCCATCAGAATCCCACCATAATATTGCAATTCTGTGTTATATCGATGTTTACAGCTCCAACTTCCTTATAGCCTGAAACTCACAAGTGGTTAGTTGTGAACCTCCTGCTGTACACTATCTGATCCGACCTCTTGGGGGTTATTATATTTTGCTTCATTTCTATTGAGGGTTTTCCTTGCTTTTGCTATTTTCCAGCAATGTATTTTAGTCTATTGCCCAGGCTAACAAAAATGCAAAAATGCCTTCCCAAACTTCCTTCTATCTATTTAAGCTGGAGTCTCACACAAGCCCTTTTTGGAGCAATTTTTACAGGCAATTATGGTCTGGAAGCTAAAAAAATTACACTTTATCAGAATTCAGCCACCTAACATAATCTACCTTCAGTCTAGTTATCGATACCAGTGCCAAAATGTCCCGAAATAATACGAGAAAAAACTTGCTCATGGAAAATTGACGGAAAAAGCGCTCGTGTGACAGCGGCTTTACTCTGGCCCAATCCCCATTTTATCTATTTGTTTTCTTTCAAAATATAAAAATGCCCAGTCAGACCCCCTTCAAGCTAAATTTCTAAATGTTTCAATAGATAAATGTGTCGGCGGCCAAAGGCCACTATCGCTCGAACAGAAAAAATTGACACCTGAATGGAGTGAAATTTCTTATTATCGCTAAACTAATGGAATCTAAAACAAGATCAAAAGTAAATTATGTTAGGTTGTTATAATTGACCACTTGCGAGTTTCAGGCTATAAGGAAGTTGGAGCCATAAAATCGATATAAAAGAGAAATGCAATAATAATGTGTGTTTCCGATGGATAAAACGTATGATCAATTTGGTTTAATGTATTTATATATATGTATTATGACCGGATTTTAGCTGATAATTCTGCTAAATATTGATGGCCACAGTTCCAAAGTCTTCCTTATAGACCAAAACTCGCAAGAGGTCAATTCTTATGGAACTTTGATTTTGAAGCTGCCAGATTTCAACTGCTCATAAAAATTGACTGAAAAAAAAACCTCATGTGATGCCATCTTTATCCTGAGCAATTTAACCCCATTGCCAATTATAGATCAAGTTAAGTTAGATTGGGCTTGGTTAATCCGTACAGTACCAGGGACGTCCTTTTCATCCCATTCTGGCAACTATTAGACGCTTTAATTCAGCTTAGAAAGGACCTCTAGCAATAATAAGTCTTCAAACTATCTCAACCAACCCTTTTAACTACTACTGATCCTTCTTGAGCTGCATAATATCGTCTAAATATAGCTAAAATAAAAGATAACCCACGTCGCTGGTACTCAAAGAGTTAAGGTAGGCTACGGTATCTTAGAAAAGGATATGCTAAATACAGTATACAGTGTATTAGGTTAGGGTAGACCACAGTTCAGTATGTTAAGACTAAGGTTAAATTAGGGTAAGTTACACAGGGTTAAGTTAGACTAGATTGGAGTAAATTAGGTTAGATAGGTTAGGCTATATTAGACTAGATTCAAATGTTAGGGTAGGGTGGGGTGGGGTAGGCTAGGCTAGGGTAGGTAAGGTAGGGTGGAGTAAGGTACCGGTAAGGTAGGGTGGGGTACGTAAGGTAGGCTAGGGTATGTAAGGTAAGGTAGGGTAGGGTAGGGTACATAAGGTAGGCTAGGGTGGGGTACGTAAGGTAGGGTAGGGTATGTAAGGTAGGGTGGGGTGGGGTACGTAAGGTAGGGTAGGGTAGGGTAGGGAAGGTATGGTAGGGTTGATAAGTCTAGGCTAGGTTATGACATGGGGTTGATATTGACCAGGGTTCGAGTTGATATGGGTAAATTCAACTCAACATTATGACAGTCATCGTATGCTTCTACACCCACGGCATTATATTTGAGCAACTATTGCACTTGAACAATGTAAATAGCTTTGTATTGCATTGCATATTATTCCTTATCATCTTCTGGAATATATGTACATGCTTCCCAAGGGTTAAGTGCCCCATTAATTACTCCTTCCATTTGTCTATACATTAGGCTACCATAACGCAGTTGGAATATATGTACATGCTCAGATTAATATGCAGGATTCGAAACTGCATAATAAATCGTAGGCTTGTGCATATTTCTTTAACTGTCTTGATAGCGTAATGCATAAGTGTGCGGAATTTCAATGCGAGTATCCTAGGTTCGAGTCCTTGGAGTGCCACATGTATTTGTTGATTGCATTAATTGACTACTTGCGAGTTTCATTCTATAAGGAAGTTGGAGCTGGAGACATCGATATTTAGAAGAATAACCAACTATAATACGGTTTTAGTACATCTATAAATACTAAAAAAAAAATCGGGAAGGATGTAGTTACCGGGTGTACCACTACCGACATAGCCTACAACATAAATCATCTATAAATACTTTTAATAAAATAAATACTTATAAATCTATAATACTAGGTTAGGTTAGGTTAGGTTGTTTGGTTAGGGTAATGTATTTTTGTATCCAAAGGCAGTCAAAATAGACGGGAACATGATGGTGAGCGTCCGCGAAGTGTAAACAAGACGGGCGATACACCCGGTGACTACATTCTTGCCAAAAATTCAACATACTATTTATCCATCAGAAACCTACATAATTACTGTATTTGTGTTTAATATCGATGTTTACAGGCCGAACTTCCTTATAGCCTGAAACTCGCAAGTGGTCTATTGAGTTTAGAGGTAAAGTTGGTTGGTGGAAAAAACATAATAAAACGTGTGATATTTTCCATCAGACTTTTGCACTGTATACTGTAGCCAAGTCAATTCGATTTCAGCTGGCATTAAATTGGCCACTTGCGAATTTCAGGCTATAAGGAAGTTGGAGCTGTAGACATCTATATTTAACAGAATTTACAGCTAAAATACGGTCGTGGTACATATACAAATACCGGTACATAAAACACAATTCAACATACCATTTATCCATCAGAAACGTACATTATTATTGCATTTCTGACTAATATCGATGTTCCCGGCTCCAACTTCCTTATAGCCTGAAACTCGCAAGTGGTCAATTGGCATGTCCCCATCTTGATACCGTAATGGTTAGTGTGCGGAATTTCAGTGTGAGTATCCCAAGTTTGAATCCTTGGAGTACCACATGTATTCATTAGTGTCATTGATTTCATTAATTAGGTTTATTTGCAAGTTAATTGGTGGTCTGGTGATATGAAACTACACAGCTTTTACAGATGTGGTGGATTGTGTTCTTTTATTTCATAAATTTTATTTTAGTGAGCATTGTTTCCACATAGCGATTTTGATAAGTTGTTTTGACTTTATATTGTCTTTGTCCCAGTTTTGGTTTGCTTGGTTTGCAAGTTTTACATTTGAATTAATATTGTAGCAAAATATGTTGTTAATTACGAAAACTTGTCATAAATAAAACACTGAGTCATAATAGTCTTGCATTATTCCATTTAGTATAAACAAATTGGTCAGTTCTTTTGCCTTTATATTGTGTCGTCCATGTTTTGGTTTGTTTATTTTATAGTAAGGGAAATCGTTTTTCAGTCTCTCCACTACGATCCCGATAAATTGGGCACTAAGTTCACGTATACAGTATTATCTCATAGTTCATATTCATAGATCGACTACCATCAAGGCTCACAGATGGTAGAGCGACGCAGGACTTTCTTCCCCGCCTGTAAAGACATACCAACCTCAAACATAAACACAGAGTATGCTCAGGCTCGGGCAAATTCATATGTGCGCTTGTTTCAGCAACTTGGTATCGGACATTTCTTACTGGAGATATTTGGGAGTTATTTTGCATTAGTATCACTAACTAAAGTGCAGGTTTAGTTGCTGATATTTTTTTTGTTTTTATCGTTCTAGCTACCACCAAGCAAGAGTATGCAGATCAGTCGTGAAGAAAATTAACATTGATTTCAACTGTTCATTTAAAAACAATGACGACTATTTTGTATTGATTCAGCGACCCTCAAACAGCTTGCCAAATGAGAATTGCAGAAAATAGTTGCCTAAAAAGTGGTAGTGTGAATCCCCCTTAACCCCTTCAGTTCGGTGGAGCCATTTTCGATGTATCTTGGCTACAATTAGATCAATTAATTCACATTAGGAAGTCTCGGGATTAATTGAGATAGTTTTCATTCTTCTTGATTCCGAGAGGACCTGGAATACTGTAATCACCTGTGAGTTGTAGAGGTTAACCCCTTCATTACCGAGCATGACTTTTTCTATTATTTCAAAAATATTTAGAGGCTTTTATATAGCTTAGGGAGGATCTGTGGTAGTTAAAAGGGCGACTCGAGATACTTTGAAGCCTATTAATTGCTTCATGTCCTTCCTAAGCTAAATAAAACTGTCTAGTCATAGCCGGAATGCAATGGAAAAGACGGCTCGGTTATGAAGGGGTTAATGCTCAAGAATTTTGGTACCGTAGTAGGCCTACCACACGTATTTGTTGATTTCATTAATTGAGTTTAGAAGTAGAGTTGGTTGGTGAAAAAATATGAATACATATTTGGAACCGAGTATAGGAGTCCCACTTTCCAAACCGTCTATAATGAAGACTATAGGTACTGTACTGCACACTGGCTATAGTTATAATGAAGACTATAGGTACTGTACTGCACACTGGCTATAGTTATAATGAAGACTATAGGTACTGTACTGCACACTGGCTATAGTTATAATGAAGACTATAGGTACTGTACTGCACACTGGCTATAGTTATAATGAAGACTATAGGTACTGTACTGCACACTGGCTATAGTTATAATGAAGACTATAGGTACTGTACTGCACACTGGCTATAGTTATAATGAAGACTATAGGTACTGTACTGCACACTGGCTATAGTTATAATGAAGACTATAGGTACTGTACTGCACACTGGCTATAGTTATAATGAAGACTATAGGTACTGTACTGCACACTGGCTATAGTTATAATGAAGACTATAGGTACTGTACTGCACACTGGCTATAGTTATAATGAAGACTATAGGTACTGTACTGCACACTGGGTAGTTATAATGAAGACTATAGGTACTGTACTGCACACTGGCTATAGTTATAATGAAGACTATAGGTACTGTACTGCACACTGGCTATAGTTATAATGAAGACTATAGGTACTGTACTGCACACTGGCTATAGTTATTTGAGCTTCAACGGTAACGCTATTATATTATGTACGGTGAGCAATTGTGACATTAAAATCTATAAATACTGTATTGCAAAGGTCTGTGCTGTCTACACGCCCCAATTATACTCTCTAAATACATTACAGTTTGTACACATTTTAATAAGGACCAATTGATTACGATACTTGCGAGTTTCAGGCTATAAGGAACTTCAAGCGGTGGACATAAACAAATTTAATTTTTGTTTTTTGTTTTTGTTTCCGCTTAGCGATTTTGATTAGTTATTTTGTCTTTTTACTGTGTTCGTATACGTTTTGGTTTGTTTATATTTTGCAAGTTTTACATTATAATTTAGCTAAGTATCGATGTCCAAATTTTCAACTTTCTTATAGCCGTAAACTTGCAATCAGTCAATTGACCACTTGCGAGTTTCGTTATATAAGGAAGTTAGAGCTGTAGACATCGATATTTAGTAGAATTACAGGCTAAAATACGGTTGTAGTTCATCTATAAATACATACAATCAAATTCAACATACTCTTTAGCCATCATGAAGTTACATTATTTTTGTATTTCTGTTTACTATCTATGTCTAAAGCTTCAACTTCCTTATAACCTGAAACTCGCAAGTGGTCAATTATCATGTCCTGTTTATTTTTACATAATCTCCCGCCATCATAGGGTGGACTAATTCATCTGTATGCAGTGTTCAAAATAGTACTTGATATCAATGAACAAATAATCAAACAAACGTGCCTTAACCCATTCAGTACCACGGACGTCCTTCTCATTATATCCTGGCAACTATTAGACTATTGTATTCAGCTTAGGAAGGACCTCTAACAATGAAAAGACTCAAACTATCTCCACCAAACCTTTTAACTACCGGTACCACTGATCCTTCTTAAGCTTCATCATATCGTCCAAATGCAGCTAGAATAAAATATATCACACGTCGCTGGTACTCAAAGGGTTAACTGTCATACATTCTGTTCCTAAATTTGTTAACCCCTTCAGCACGATGACGTAATTTTCATCTTATTTTCGTTACCATTAGACGATTTTCTTCAGCTTATAATATACCTCTAGTACTCAAAGGGGTAAATACGTTCTCTACAAGCCCTCCGAGTAACATAGATCCTCCTTAAATTGCATAAAACCGTCTAATTTTAACCAGAATCAAATATATAAAGGCATCCTCGTGCTGAAGGGGTTAATGTAAGCCTATACAGTACAGTATACATATTTGTTATGGGTACCGTAGTAAGTAGCTAAAGAATGGAATGGGTTGCCTTGGAATACGGAGGTGATTCATTCGTGGCCACCTCCTAGATAGATAGCTTTTCATCTATTTAGCATACTAACTGAACCCCCGCATACAGATTTATTAGTCAACCCTATAACAGATATGGCATTAACCCCTTCTGTACCGATGACGTATTTTTTTTACATTATTTTGGCTACTACAGTATTAGACGATTTTATTCAGTTTCAAAAGTTCCTCCGGTGATTAAAAGGCTTCGAACTATCTCACTTAACCTATTTCAATACCACACATCCTTCTTAAACTGCACAAAATCGTCTAAATGTAGCAACAATGAGATTAAAAAGCCGTTGCCGATACAGAAGGAATTAATAAGAACTCTAGCAACTCCAAATACAGTACTTCTTCAAACCTAACTTACCATATTTTTTTTTTATATAAATATTATAATATTCCTTATTACCATACAGACTCCACCATAAATGTTATGTATATTTTGGGACTGTACGCCTAAAAAGAGAGTTATCAAATTAAGGAATAAATAACCTAGATTGTTATCATAAAGTAAAGCTAACTACAGGGAGGAATAAATAACCTAAAATGTAATGATAAAGTAAGTACGGGAAGTTAGTGGCTGCTGTAGTCTGTTCATTACGACAAGGCTAGAAATACAGACCCCCGACCTCTCAAAACTCTGAAAGGCCTAAAGCGATGGAACTGATATATCGTCGGGTACGGTACAGGTCTCCCTCACTATCCGATGCCCTGATTTACGATATTATTATAGGTTTTAGGTGTTTGGGTTTGGGTTTTGGCTGATCCCAGAATGCATCCCCATTTACCCCATTAATTTAAGGGTTTGCTACCGGTATATGATTTTTCTATAAAGATCGGGGTTTCAGGAAAGTAACCCAATTGTAAATCGAGGGAGACCCGTATCTATTTCTATCATTTGTTGTATTTATATTGTGTCGTTTCTGTTTTGGTTTGTTTATTTTGCAAGTTTTACATTATAATCTGGGAGGAGTCAACCAGTAAATAGGTGGGGAAATTTACAGCCCATTTGTTGCAGCCCTCCCTCATCCAGTAAATTTTGTATTGTATATACTCAGGGACATACCCCATAGCTGAGGGTGGCCAACTCGAGACAGAGCCCAAACAGAAACAACATTTAAAGTTCCAGTTCTCAGGGTCCGGGACCAATTACGTGCTCCCTCGCCCCTTACTCGGTCTCGTCTAGTAGGTGAACTTTACAAAGGGGAAGAGGATTCCTAGCCCCCTGCCCCCAGTAAATGGGTGTGGAAACTAATAGCTTGTTTGCTTCAGCCTTCCCCGAGTTACTAGAGGCTAGGGATCAACATTTCTAGGCTAGTCATAATGAAAAGACTACAAGTTCTTAATAAAATACCAGCATGCATACGTCTCTCATGTACAAATGCTAATACACTAAATAAATAAAAAAAAAACTCATTAAAAACTTAGCAGAGAATGAAAAGAAAAAAAATGGAAATTAGCATATGTCGGAAATCTTCACAAAAGGCGGAGTTTCACAAGCTTTTTCCCAGCAATTTTCTACCAGCAAATTTGTCCTGTTGGTGGTGTAATGGTTTAGATGCTTATGTTCTGGGTGTGGTGTCCCGAGTTCGAATCCCGGGAGGACCATATGCTTTCATTAGTTTATTCAAGTGCATTGGGGTTTGTTATTGATGATTAATGTTAAGAACGGGGTGTTACTTAATACCAAAATTGCTGGATAAAAATGTGTGAAAACGTACTCGTGTTACTCTCCTTTAACCCCTTCTGTACCGATGACGTATTTTGCATTTGATTTCAACTATATTTAGACGATTTGATTAGGTTCAGGAAGAATATATGGTAGCTAAAAGGATTAATTGAGATAGTATATAGCCTTTTAATGGGTAGGCATCCTTCCTAACCTGAATAAAATCTTACAATAGTTGCCATATTAAAAAGAAAAGTACGTCACCGGATTTTATTCGGCTTAGGATGGTAGTGTGGCAATTATGAGACTACAAACTATCGGAATTAACCCCTTTTACTACCACAGATCCTTCCTAAGCTGCCTAAAATCCTCTACATGTAGCTGATAAAATAAAACATAGTGAAAGGGTTAATGTAGGAACAATATGTTGGTAGCACTGAGACAACCAGCACTACAGAACACCTGTCCCGTGTATTGGAATGTACCGTACAGGCGCCCACACAAATTATCTCCCTCACTCTTGATTGTAGGTGTGATTTAATGTACAGAAGTAAAATTAGTAGGGATGAATTTCTGAGTGAACTTTTTTTGATAACAGCTTAATGATCGGATGAATTCACTATTGCATAATAAACTACACTTCTAATTCAATCTGGCAAATTTTACTTCGGTATCGGTTGAAAGGCTGCTTCATTATTTAGCACGATAATCACTCTCCTAAAACCACAGAGAGGGAGATAACTCACGTGGGTGACTGCACAATTATACCAAGAGACATACGCTGAATGTGGTGCATAAATATTCGTTGGTAAGACCACAATTAAGCATTAAAAAATGAGAAGGAAAGACACTTTTGACTAGCATAGGTTAATGTTAGCGCTCCGGAGGCCGCTCGGTCAAACAAAGTCGTCTCTTCTCGCGGCAGAGTTTCTTGTGAACCGGCCAATCCTTCTGCTGACAGTATGTACCACAGTACCTCGCTTCCTGCAACGACAGGGAGAGAGGAGTAAGATCCTGTGTAGCGGCTAGAACCGTTTTTCAGATCCCTATTTACTAAAAAACATTGAACAATATCTTTAACCTAACTTAACCAAAACCTAACCTAACCTATAGTCTATTCGCTGTAAGTAGGCGAGAAATCATGACTTCATATCCTCTGTAACTCAAAAAGGGCTAGAGCAAATGGGATGTAATAAATTTCCACATCTATTCCTTATCTGACTCTTCCCAAATGGTAGAAATATTAGCTCGATTACTCTAGTCGTTTTTGAGTTACAGAGGATAGAGGTCATGACTTCTCTCCTACTTACAGAAAATAGACTATAGTACCGTATATTAGTGGACTATTTATGATTGTAAAATGTAAAAATATATTGTAACATTACCAAATTATTGAGATATAAGTAGCCTACATGTCTCCCGCTACACAGGATTATACCGAGAGAGTTAGTCAGTATAAAAACAGCGTATTGGTTGAAAAAGTCAGTTCCATGGTTCTGTCATTGATGGACAACCTCATAGCCATGTTCTTCACTATTCATTCTCACACATGTTCTTCAATATATATAGTGTATTGGTTCAGTAGATTATCACAATCACCTAAAAAAAATAAAAAATAAAATGCCACCTCCTATTCTAAAAATCCACATACGTACTGTATATAAAATCCCCATAGCCAACGCCACCATCCTAATGCTACTAAAGGACATGGAACCCTAAAGGATATAGTCTAAGTAGCATAATTTCTGTACATACACATATAACATACACCTTAAGGGGAAACGAGCCATTTGTTTGGTCATTCATTCCTTTATTTCTTAGTTTCCTCACAAGACCTCCATCAACCTTAAAAAAAAAAACCTAGACCCCCTTTCAAGATAAATTTGTAAATGTTTCGATAGAAAAATTTCCCGGCCGAAGGCCGGTTCCTCTTAAAATTTCAGGCTCGCTATCGCTTGCCAGGAAAAAATCAAAACCTAAATGGCACGAAAGGTCATAAAATTGACAAAGAAATTGGGCAAAAGGTGTTAAAATCGCCAAACTAATGGGCCAAACGTCTTTTAATCTCAAAACAAATGGGGCTTAACACGAGGGAGAAAGGGGACCAGAGAAACGACTCGTCTCCCCTTAAAGACTGTGATTCGTAATAAGTATGGTTTCAATCTTATGTCCTTATGCCCCAAGAGTTCCTTCTTTAATAAATACATATACTGTACATATGTATGATGTATATGTATATGTGGTGATGGGCTGGTCTATCAGAGTGAGAACTGAGCGATCTCTGCCATACCCATAGCTTACTCTGACTGTTCCTTTTACTTATATATTTTCTAGATCTCAAGTGACGGCGTCTCTTGCGTGGATTGACCTCCTAATCTACCAAGATTGGAAGCCAAAGCGTCACATTTTTCCCTTGCCCCTCAACTTTCTCTTCATAATTGCTGAGGGGCACAGGGCCCTGGGTGGGGCTTTGGTTTCCCGGGCGTTTCCGCACCATCCTCAGCTCCCCGCCATGGAGTGGCTTCGGTCACCCAGGCTTTATTGTGGTCGGCGGGTAGGGTTCTGTGGGGGCGCTCGATTATGGCCTTGGCCTTGCTCGGGGCCTTGGGACTGTTCGGCCAGGCAGCATGGGGAACAACAACAACAACAACAACTGTACATATATACATAATAAATACATATACTGTACATATATACATAATAAATACATATACTGTACATATATACATAATAAATACATATACTGTACATATATACATAATTTAAAGACCAAGTGGTGGACACGAGGTGCGGTTTCAGTCTCACGTCGTAATGGCAGTATTCCAGGCAGCCCTATTCAGAGCTGCCCCCTTGTCTGATTTTATATTTCGAGATCTGATCGTATAACCTGATCCCACATCTTTCTTGGTCTACACCTCGGTGCAGCTCCCTCCACATTCAAGGACACACATGGTGTTGAGTAGTACTTGAAAAGTTGACAGAATGGATAAAAAACACCATCTGAGGAAGAGCACTTTATTGACAACGTTTCGCAGATAGCTTCATCAGGTCACTAACAAATGCTGGTACATAGGAGGCCTTAAATATCCGTCCAGACAGGTGGCGGGGGAGGAGAGGGAGGTGGGGGTTGGGAGGGAGGAAGGAGGCAGAACACCTCCCTCTCCTCCCCCGCCACCTGTCTGGACGGATATTTAAGGCCTCCTATGTACCAGCATTTGTTAGTGACCTGATGAAGCTATCTGCGAAACGTTGTCAATAAAGTGCTCTTCCTCAGATGGTGTTTTTTATCCAAGGACACACATCTTTTCACCCAATTGACCCCTTGCGAGTTTCGGTCTATAAGGAAGTTGGAGCCGTAGATATTGATAATTAACAGAATGATCACCTAAATTGCGGTTGTAGTGTTTATATAAATACATAAAACCCAATTCAACATACTTTTTATCCATCAGAAACCTACATTATTATTGCATTTCTGTTTAAAATCAATGTTCACGGTTCCAACTTCCTTATAGCCTGAAACTCGCAAGTGGTCAATTTTTTTTTTTTTTTTTTTTTTTTCTATATTCCAACTTACTTCCTCTCGGGCATAGGCTGAGAGCCTTAACATTCACCGCTTTACAATGAACAGTGAAGCCCGTGAGGTCTTGTTCCAGTCTAGGGAGTGAGACATGTGAAGCACGTAGAGTACAACGAGCACCTGCCATCTTGCCTTCACATGAGGCACGGTGCTCACTCATGGCCCGAAACGACCCCCTCTCTGAAGCCACCTCGTTCCTGTGCTTCACTGTCTCACCCCCTACACTCGGACTCTGACACTTACACACACACAACGCCACCTGTTGAGCAGATAACTCACCAGGCATTGCACCCCTATAGCATATTTTGAATATGGGAATATTCATACAGTGCTATTTAATCAGGGAACAATGAGGGTATTTTATTGACGTTTCGGTGGGCTTGTGGTAATGCACTGATACCAGGTACAGCACAAATTCCATCCCAATAATATCTTCCCGTTGATACATCGGGATTTGAACCCGGGACCTTTGGACCACTTTGGACCAGGCCAGTGGCAAGACCACTCCACCACACCTCCCCTTTAGATCATCTTCTCTAACCTGTGTAAAATCTGGACCAGAATAAAATAAAATGACAAATCATATTTGAAGGGTTAAGGGGAGGTATTTAGTTTGTTCCCTACGTTTTAATCAAGCTTAAAATTACACCCCCTAGACCCCCTTTCAAGATAGATTTGTACATTTTTCGGTAGAAAAATTTCCCGGTCAGAGGCCGATTGCTCTTAAATTACAGGCTCGCTATCGCTCGCCAGGAAAACATCGACACCCTAATGGCACGAAAGATCTTAAAATTTACAGAAATGGGGCAAAATGTCTTAAAATTTCTAAACTACTAGGGCGAACATCTTAAAATCTCAAAAGCAATGGGGCTAAACATGAGGGAGAAAGGGGTCCAGAAAAAAATCCCTCAAGTGGAATTCTCCCGTTAAGGGGAGGTTTTTAGTATGTTTCCTAGACTTCCATCAAGCTTGAAATTACACCCCCTTGACCCCCTTTCAAGATAAATTTGTACATTTTTCGGTAGAAAAATTTCCCGGCCAAAGGCCAGTTCCTCTTAAATTACAGGCTCGCTATCGCTCGCCAGGAAAAAATCGACACCTAAATGGCACGAAAGGTCTTAAAAGTGACATAAATGGGGTGAAAGTTCTTAAAATCGCCAAACTAATTGGGCGAACGTCTTAAAATATAAAAAACAATGGGGCTAAACATGAGGGAGAAAGGGGTAAAGAAAAAAAATCCCTCAAGTGGAAATCTCCCCTTAACCCCTTCTCTACCGAAGACATCTTTTTTATTTTGTTTCAGTTACATTTAGACGATTTTATGAAGCTTAGGAAGGCTATATGGTAGCTAAAAGGAGTCATTGATAATAGTCTGTAGCCTTTTATGAAGCTTAGGAAGGCTATATGGTAGCTAAAAGGAGTCATTGATATAGTCTGTAGCCTTTTATGAAGCTTAGGAAGGCTATATGGTAGCTAAAAGGAGTCATTGATAATAGTCTGTAGCCTTTTATGAAGCTTAGGAAGGCTATATGGTAGCTAAAAGGAGTCATTGATATAGTCTGTAGCCTTTTATGAAGCTTAGGAAGGCTATATGGTAGCTAAAAGGAGTCATTGATATAGTCTGTAGCCTTTTATGAAGCTTAGGAAGGCTATATGGTAGCTAAAAGGAGTCATTGATATAGTCTGTAGCCTTTTATGAAGCTTAGGAAGGCTATATGGTAGCTAAAAGGAGTCATTGATATAGTCTGTAGCCTTTTATGAAGCTTAGGAAGGCTATATGGTAGCTAAAAGGAGTCATTGATATAGTCTGTAGCCTTTTATGAAGCTTAGGAAGGCTATATGGTAGCTAAAAGGAGTCATTGATAATAGTCTGTAGCCTTTTATGAAGCTTAGGAAGGCTATATGGTAGCTAAAAGGAGTCATTGATATAGTCTGTAGCCTTTTATGAAGCTTAGGAAGGCTATATGGTAGCTAAAAGGAGTCATTGATATAGTCTGTAGCCTTTTATGAAGCTTAGGAAGGCTATATGGTAGCTAAAAGGAGTCATTGATATAGTCTGTAGCCTTTTAATGAGTAGACATCCTTTCTAAGCTGTACAAAATGGTCTAATAGTTGCCACAATATAATGAAAAGTACATCACCGGTACAGAAGAGGTTTTATCTATCTATCTATTGCCGGACACCTTACTCCCCTTAATGAGGGTGGCCATACATAGAAGGCCCCCAAGCGGACCTATTCCCTGTAAGAGGGACAACCCGAGCCAGTTTACTGAAGGACTTACAGGATTGACCACTCAATTTAGGGTCCGTCCAACTCCGAGGCCCTCTATGTATCTTGTTAGCGCTATTTTTCTACAGTGGTGTTCGGCTAATCCATCCACTAACCTGCCTTACACTTAGATAAGCAGTACGGATTTGTATCAAGTTTACTCCCCTAGACAGGTTGCCTACCAAGGCTGACGAGTCCCATCCACCCGGATATTTATAAGGTTGTCTCCCCTAGATAGGTTGCCGACCAAGGCTAACGAGTCCCATCCACCCATACAATAAATGATCATTACTGGACTGACCTGACATCTCCCACATATAGAAAACTCTCTTAGCTCCTTCTCTATATTGGTGCAGGGAGGGTATCGACATTCATAGTAACAGTCTTCTTCTTCTTCCACCACCTCACCGTTGGCGTTAAAGTATCTCGTTACTACAAAGTCTCCGTATTGCTGAAAAAAGGAGAAAACAAGTTATTTCCACATTGCGATTTTGATAAGTTATTTTACCTTTATCTTGTATCGTCCCAGCTTTAGTTTGTTTAGTTTGCAAGTTTTACATTTTAATTTAAAACCATTCACAAAATATGAGTGAGGCTTCTAAAAACTATATTGCTGTAAAGAAAACAAAGGGAAAGTACTGTACTGTATTCTCATTCCAAACTTTCAAAATAATAAGTGTACAGTATAATAAATTCAAATTACTTAAAACCCTCTATATACTGCATTACATAAACCCTCTATATACTGCATTACATAACCCCTCTATATACTGCATTACATAAACCCTCTATATACTGCACTACATAAACCCTCTATATACTGCATTACATAAACCCTCTATATACTGCATTACATAAACCCTCTATATACTGCATTACATAAACCCTCTATATACTGCATTACATAAACCCTCTATATACTGCATTACATAAACCCTCTATATACTGCATTACATAAAGATGATAAGCTTGCCTATAGTCTATTCACTGTAAGTAGGAGAGAAATCATCACCTCTATCCTCTGTAACTCAAAAAGGGCAAAATCAAATTGGCTGTAAATTTCCACACCTATTCCTTTTACTGACTCTTCCCAAGTGGTATAAATATTAGCTCAATTACACTAGTCGTTTTTGAGTTACAGAGGTTAGAGGTCATGATTTCTCGCCTACTTTCAGCGAATAGACTATAATTTCCACATCTATTCCTTGACTGACTCTTCCCAAATGGTAGAAATATTAGCTCGATTACACTAGTCGTTTTTGAGTTACAGAGGATAGAGGTCATGATTTCTCGCCTACTTACAGCGAATAGACTATAGTAATGAGTGTTAAGTAGAGAACCGTGAAATGACCTAGCTTCGGACGGGGGCTATACTTTGGACATTTCTGGTTAAAAGTACTGTACCGGTATGTAAGCTAAAGTTATGGAAAAATGACTCTGCATTATGGAAGAACACCGCAGACATGCTTGTTTTTCCATAACATCATGTATGTATTTATCCCATAACTGTGGTTCATTGTATATTTTTTCTAGAGTGTCCGAAGTTATCTCCCCGTCCGGAGTTACGTCATGTTACCGGTACACTACTACACTGGACTATTGAGGAGATCCATGTTATCATTTTTCACACCAACCATATACAGTATAATTTATATATTACATATACTGTACATATTATAGGTTTGACTCCTGTAAGGAGATAAAGAAAACCTAATATTTAGTAGTGGCCCCGTAATCATTGACGAACATGCCTATTACATAAGGCATCCTCTTCAAACACTAATCCGCCGTAGTTTGAATCTACCGCGCAGAGCATTTAAAAACTGAGGAGCCTTCATCATGAGCGCACGCGACCTCACTCATGGCTTCAGTCATTATGAATTGGGTTCTCACTACGAAAAAACTTCGTAAAAAATAAAAACAAAAAGAAAATAAGAATAACTATCTAATAAGCTTTCCATCATATTGTGGATGTACTTGTGTGGATCTCTGACCAGACGCTGATTCAGGCGTCATTCCTCCTTCACTGACATATCAAGTAAACCAAAATCCTCAATACATCAACGAATGGGAAGGGGACGGTCGGGAGGGCCCCAGTCGTCAATGATTACGGGGCCACTACTAAATATTAGGTTTTCTTTATCTCCTTACAGGAGTCAAACCTATAATTTATTAGTGGCCCCTCCATCATTGACGAACATGCCTGATTTCTAAGACTGGAGGGGGACATTCGTAATCATATCATAACTCTAGAAAAGCAGATAATAAAAACAACCACATAGTATTCTTACTTTTGAAAAATATATTTAAACATGGCGTAGGCCGAAAATATACAAGAAAAAGGGATTCAGGCAGGTGCATGCTTCAAAGAAGCCTGCCTGACAAAAAATGGGTAACTCTGAAGATTCTGAACACAGATCTGTAGTTACAAAGGCACCCCACTCAACGAGTGGTGACAAAAATAACAAGTTATAAGTTTATATGTGCACATAATAAACCCCAAAATAATCGTGGAGATAAATTGCAAAGGATCTCCACTGTTCTAATATTAAATTGCTTTCGCAGCTAAAACTACTATAACAACCCCGTTGTTTTGTACTAACATTGTACTAGCACAATTTCTCGCTGAGAAATTTTCATATCACATTAACCTTAAATTGTATCACAGCTCTCATAATCTGGCGGGGTCTAGGGTGTCCTATGTCAACTGACTGCACCCCCCCCCCCCCCTTCCCGTGAAAGTAAACAAAAGTGACTGCAGGGCCACCTAGACCCTCTGCCTTAAAGCTATACATGGTAAGGAAGGTTTGTCTAGAGCAACTGACAAGTATCTAGACAAAAACATATGATTAGACGCCCACAACTGAGTGGACGCGATATCTTCTACTGAAATTTTTTTCAGGAAACGTAAAGAGGCTGCCCATTTGCGTAAATCGTGGGCCCGACCCACAACGCCGGGATTACTCTCTTTAATGACTTCGACCAGAAGAGAGGCTAATCGCCGTTTAAGTAAGCGTTTACCCGTACTTGCTACCCATAAAGCACCTTGGGGGTTTAGAGGAGCTACTCTCAAATATTTGGTTAGAGCTTGCACTGGACATAGATTATGATGCACCTTTCCCCTTTTTAACGCCGGCACCGTGAACTCAGAAAACACGTGTGCACTGTGCTCATTCTTGGCTACAAAACCTGGGGAAGGTGCAATGTAAATACATTCATTAAGTCTACCAAACCTAAGGCAATTAGGTGTGTTGCTCATCGCCGCCAGCTCAGACACTCTGTTCCCGGTGGCCAAAGCCAAAAGGAAAACCGCCTTTTTTAAGAGTAATGCAAAGTCTGCAGTAATTTGGTACAGACGAGAGTGAAGTAAAGACAAAGCTTTGTCCAGAGACCAAGTAGGCATGAGCTGACGGGGAGGTGGGCGAAGTTTAAAACAAGCTCTCATAAAACCTGTTTCCTCCGCCACCGGTATGGAGAGACCTGTAAGGTCTAAAAAGGGCACTATAATCGCAGTTAAGTGATTTTTTAATGTTACCACAGATAAATGTTTCTGCTCAAACAGATAATTTAAATAATTGAAAACTAAAGCCACTGACGGCACAGTCTGTTCCGTTCTGATGATCCAGGAAGTAAAGGCTTGCCAATGTGAGTGATACTGTCGTTTCGTAGACTGAGTATATTGATTGATTAATTTATTGGTCACATCTCTACCGTATGGTGCTAGCCACTTGGCCTCCTGAATGTCCATAATGCAAAAGTCAGCGAGGTCGCTAGGTTGCCAATCGTGTCTAAGTGGAAATACCCGACCGGGAGCGATACCGGGTCCGGGCACCACGTTTTCAATTGCTGGTACCACAACTGCGCCGGCCACAGGGGCGCGATTAGCGAGACTAAGCCTCGATAATCTCGTAGTTTGTTCACTACGTGGCACATTAGTGACGCATCTGGCGGCGGAAACAGATAGATGGAGCTCCATCTGTTCCAGTCTGTCACTAGGGCGTCTGGCCCCCCTGCCGGCGTTTTCGCCCGGCGGGTGAGGTATAGAGGGAGTTTGTGAGTCTCCTCGGACGCAAATAGATCCACTTGTGGATGGGAGAGCTCTGCAATCATTAGGTTGAAAATGGGTTGCTTGAGCTCCCATTCTACTGTCGTGCTCTGTCTCCGGGACAGAGCGTCTGCCCAGACGTTCGCTACGCCTGGGAGATAAGATGCGTGAAGGTAAATGTCTAGTCTGTTGGCTAGAGTAAAAATCTCTTCCGACACGTTTAGCAACCTCCTTGACCTCGTTGATCCTTGTTTCTGAATACAGTGAACTGCATTCAGATTGTCCATTCTGAAGGCCACCGACTTGCCCCGTAACGCCGGGCCGTGAGCCTGAAGGAAATACAAGGGGACTAGTAATTCTTTGACATTGATGTGAGAGATTTCTAAGTGGGACCAAAGCCCCTGACCCTGGTGCCCCTGATTTGACTGAAATCCCCACCCTATTGTGCCTGACGCATCCGTGTCTACCCATACCGTTGGTGGAGGAGAGGTCCATGACATTATTGAGTGCAACGTTTCCCTCTTTGCCCAGACCGCTAGTAAGGTGTGGATTAATTTCGGGATGGGCCATAATTTTCCCGCCGGTAAGCGCGGGAAATATTTGTTGCCTTCCAATATTAATCGTTTTACTTTCAACCGGCCCAACTTGACAGTTAGTTGAATCCAGTTGAGAGAGCCGACCAGAGACTCCCAGACCCTCCGCGTCGTAGTCAGACTGTGAAGAAACATGAACAGTTTCCTGCGAAACCTGTTGCGATTGTCCACACTCTGACTCAGAGTGAGAGCGGCCGTGTCCCAGACCAGCCCTATCCACTGAATTACTCGTGAGGGAACAAGGTTTGACTTTACCAGATTTACCTTGAAGCCTAGAGTTTTGACATGATTTAAAATGATATTGACATGTTTGATGCATAATTGTTGTGTCTCTGCCACCACCAGCCAGTCGTCTAGGTATCACAACACTCTGATCCCCTGTTTTAACAATGGCATCAGGGCTTGCCGGACTAATTTCGTGAATAATCGAGGTGCTAGGTTCAAGCCGAACGGCATCCTTTGAAAAACAAAATTTTGGTGCCTGATCCGTAAGGCCAAAAACCTTTGAAATCTTTTGTTGACCGATACGTGCCAATAGGCGTCTGTCAGGTCTAGTGAACACATCCAACCTCCCGGCGGAAGTGTTAGCCTGATTTGGTGTACTGTTAACATTCTGAAAGATTCGTTGTGAATGTGAAGGTTCAGATAAGACAGGTCTACGACCGGCCTCATCTGAACACTGTCCCTTTTGGGAACCAAAAATAGTTTGGACGTGAATACAGGGTAATTTGGGGGGACCGGGATGATGACATTCTTGGCAATCATTTCCTGGACCAGTGACTCCACCTCTAAAGAAACAAAATTCGCCGTTGTCGGCTGACGTAAGCGAGGTCGCCGGAGCCACTGCCAAGTGATGCCTTTGCGTGCCACCATCCGTGCCCAAGTGTTTAATGGCCATGCTTGGTGACACGTTCGGAACGACCCAGTTAGCAGACAAGGGTTCGCCGGCTGTACTACCCTCGGGTCCTCCGGCCTTAAGGTTGGCACCGGGAGTGAGAGAGACTTTAGTTTTTTGATGGTGGGGTTGGTGGTGCTGGACGCTTTGCCGGCTGGCTGGTGTTGGCCGAAGACTGGCCCTGACCTGGCTTATTCTGGCCGCGTCCTCTCTGACCTGAAAACCTACTCTGTCTATGCCTGTACTGACCTTAGGGGGAGTGGGAGGACTTAGGCGGAAGAAAGGGTTTAGATCCCCCTGGCTGAGCTTTAGCGGTTGGCCTGGGTTTGGGGAAGTTAAATGCAGGTTTCTTAGAAGGGGTGGGACTGTGCTTAAAGGCCTGTGCCATATTGAACACCGTTCGCCACACTTCAGGGGACATTAAAGAGGGAGTAAGCACTGGTGACATGACCACCTGATTCGCAATGCGATCAGGTAGCTTGCGAACTAAAGACATTCTGAGATCTTGTCTTGCTCGTACCGCCTCAAGCAAGGCGGTGCGTATGTCACCCAAGGATTGGATTGACGACTGGAGGAGCAGTCGCCGGGATAATTCAACCGATCTTCTGGCATCCGCATCTGCGATTGCCTGAGTGGACCGCAGTAAAGACTTAGCCACCTGTTGAGACACTATGTACTGAGAGAACAGGCGAAAAGCTTTTCCCCTTAGCCTAAATTCTCTGTCTAGGTGAGTAGGGGTAGGGGTAGTGAAAGGGTCTTTTAGCTCACAAAGATTAATCTTAGGGGCAGCTAGGAAAGAAAACAAAGCTGACGGGACTCCGCCGGCAGAACCTACCGGCATGGAGAACCACGAATGCCAACAATCTCAAGCACTCACCCGCCTGTGGCCTAGACAACATAAGCAACATACACCTCAGACACCTGGGACCACAAGGCATACAAGCACTCACTAACATATCAAACTACAGCTATTCACACAACACAATACCAGACATTTGGAAGCATGGTATCATCATCACTTTCCCCAAACCCAACAAAGACCCCACGCTACCCTCCTCGCACCGCCCCATCACACTCCTTTGCTCCCCCTCCAAAGTCATGGAACGCCTAGTATTACAACTAATTACACCTGACCTACCCCTAGCTCCAACACAACATGGCTTTAGGCCACTGCACTCCACAAACACTCTTCTCACAGACCTTACACAAAGAGCTTTCGACGGCATCAATTCAGCTAGACCACCACACAGATCACTATTAGCCACACTCGATATTAGTAAAGCTTTCGATGCCATCCCCCGCCACAACCTAACAAACAAAATCTACAACACAAACATGCACAACAACACAAAACGGTGGCTGGCCAACTTCCTAGCAGGCAGATGTGCACACGTATCTTTTGCCGGTCAGTCATCTAAAATCAGAAACTTTCCAAACGGAGTCCCACAAGGATCCGTCCTATCGCCCGCACTCTTCAATCTGTACATGCACGATATAACTACACCCAATACGCCCCAAATAAACTTAGCCTCCTATGCAGATGACATAACACTCACATGCACACACCATGACCCAAAAAGAGCAACAGATCTCCTTCAACCCTATCTCAACACACTACATGGCTGGTGCACTACAAACAGACTTAATCTAGCCCCAGCCAAATCCACCGCAACCCTGCTCACAAGTTGGACAGGAGAACACGAATACATCCCTCAACTCACCATAAACAACACACCCCTAACACATACACACACACCCAAAATCCTAGGAGTAACATATGATACTCATATGACATTCAAACAGCACACCACAAACATTAAAAAGAAACTGACACCCAGACTTAACGCCCTCAGGTCACTTGCTCACACAAAATTTGGACACAACAAAGAAACTACCACCACAGTATATAAACAATACATAAGATCAGTGATGGAATACGCAAGCCCAGCCTGGGCTTCTAACCTAGCTGAAACACATCATAAGACCTTACAGACTATTCAAAACAAAGCCCTGAAGATCATTACAGGCTGCACAGCTACTGCACCCACAGATCACCTACATCAAGAAACCAAAATCCTCAAAGTCAAAGACCATCTGGACATGAGAGGCACTCAATTCCTGGCAGCAGCCTCCACGAACCAAGACCACCCACTAAACTACATGGCAACACACCCACAGACACCAAGAAATATCAAAACAACACCCAGCACACGGTATCACACACAATTATTGTCCTCTCTCCCTCCCTGCCCACCCCGAACCAACATCCAGAAGCACATCCATACTCATATCTCTCACCGATCCATCCACTCACTCACAGACAACACACAGCTGCATGCACGACCTCCCGAAATCCATCCTTCCGAATCCTCCCTTCCTCGCGAGGACAGAGTCCACCTGGCCAGGCTGAGATGCGGACACCATCCAGCTCTCCTGAGCTATCAGAAGAGACTGGATGACTCCGTTGTCGACGCCTGCCCGGGATGTAACACAGCACCCCATACCATTAAACACATCATAGAAGACTGCATTTCACACAACCACTTACGCCAACAACACAATCTACACTCAATGAGAGCTCTGTGGGAAAGCCCGATCGTGGCCATGGCCTTTCTCAGGGACTCGGGGCTGTTCGGCCAGGCAGCTTAGGGAACAACAACAACAACAACAACAACCACGAATGAGTATCTTGAGGGATCTGGTGGGAAGATTTAGAAGTAAATGTGGTTGCAAAGTTTTGAGCCTCTATCTCCCAATCTACCCAAGGTCCTGGACCCAACTGCCCCACCTTCAAGACTGGATTAGCTGCTTCGTCTGTGACGGTCTGTAAATCAAGTTCAGGAGTGAGAGCTGACAGAGTCTTAATATCATTAAACCCATCCAGCTTAGACCAGTCTGAAAATAGTTTTGAAGCTGAGGCAGGGGGTAAAGCTGGCTTAGTAGCATACACAAAATAGTCTTGGTGATAATAACTAGGTATAGCCTTGATGTTTACGTCTAGTACATTCCCCAAAATATCCAAGGCCCTTAATTTCTTTGATTTATTGCCCTGGATGACCCACTCACGCGGTACTGGGAGTTCCCCTGACAAGGTAGGTTGGGCGAGCTCTGGTTTAGTGGGGGTCAAAAGGACCCATGACTCGTCTGGTCCATAAAGCAAGGGCATAGCTACCTTTCTGAGAGGCGCCTTGTCTAGAGGGGGTGGATTGACATCCATTATGACCCTTACATTTGAAGTTGTCAATGCCGCCGTAGCAGGCCTAGGAACCACTGATGTTGACAGAGTGGGGGGGTTAGGGATCTTAGATAAAGCAATCGAAGTCATCAGAGGCCGTACCGTAGAACTTGTCGTGGGAGCCCCCACGTCCATTGTGGGGGTTTCCTGTTGTTGGCCAAAAAATTTAGATAAAGCATGACTAAGTAGCCCATTAATTTCTTGCGCAGTAACAAATTGGTTTGATGATGAACTTACAGGTGAATCATTAATATCCTGCGCGGCGTCTAAGCCTGAGCCTGACTCTTGCCCTTCCATCTCCGAAATTATTGAAACCTCGTCTTTCTCCTCCTGATCCTCCTGAGAAGATCCCGCCGAAGCTGGGGTACCTTGTTGCCAAGATAAGTCAGGAATAGAGGATGGGATCGCCGCGTCCCTGTGGACATCAGCTACTGTGTGACTCGTTTGAGTCGGACGTGGGTGGTCAGACCCTGGCTGAGCAAACCGCCAAACACCGAGGCCCTGGCCTACACTCTCTTGGGAGTCTGAAACATTCTCAATTACTGAACCCCCTGAACTCTCCAATTCCAGGGTTAAAATATTAATGGGTAAATCCTCTTTAGGGACAGGCACCGCACTGGACCCTTGAGACCTAACACAAACTCTGTCTGGGGTAGGTACGATGAGAGGCACTAGAAGCTGGTGAATGTAGGGAGGACTTTCGTTTATGGGAATCCTTTTTGGAGGATTTATGGCTACGGTGTGACCGTGAACTACTCTTTGATTTGGAGGATTCATCGCCGTGACCACTGGTGGAACTTTCCGTCCTACTCTTCTTACTCGCTGGTGAAGAGGCAAGACTAGATGACTGGCATCTGAGAGGTGACCTAGACCGAGATCTCGCCCGAGACGAGGAGGCGGACGCCGGGGGTGTAGGCTCTCTTGGACGTTTCGGTGTAGCAGAAGATACAGAACCCTGACCAGTCTCCGCCGGCTTATGACTCGTGACTCTAGAGGAACGTTTAGGGGGAGGGTGTTCAAAGAGCAATCTATCCCAAAGAGGGACGTTGTCACATTGAAGTGATTTATACGCAACAATCGTAGTGTAGGCTGACATCTGTTGCCTAACTTCTCTTAACGCTACTGCCGCGGTCTTATCATTGTCGCAAAGGACCTTTACAGCTAATTGGGAGCAAAAAGAACAATTACGCATTACCCAGAGACCCCTTGAACGGTCTAGACATTTAAACACCTTATGCAAAGAGTATGCGCAAAAATAGGGATACCGGCACAAGCAGGGGTAGTGCATAAAGCAAAGACTGGGGCCAAGGTAGCCATGACAGAGACTGGTGGGGAAAACTACCGCCGGGTCTGTATTGGTCCGCCGGAGCCCAGCTCTGGAAAAAAAGAACATTTCCAGGAATTAATGCTCATAAGGTTAACCCAACATGTTCGCACACAAGTGTTAATAACCCACCGGATAACGAGATGTAATGACACAACGATCACAGCTCGCTACGCGGCGGGGTTCAGAATATCTAAACAAATCTTTTGAAGAAAGTGAAGAATACCCTCTGACATAATATAACGGTCCAGCATGGCGATTATAGTCTTTCTGGTGGTGACTGTCTCAAGATTCAATTTTGGAACAAAAACAACCCCCCATAAAGACGCTGGCCCTTGAAATATTTTAGTAGAATAACACAGGGCAGGCTGATACGCGATCTGATTTCTAACGAATTGTCACAAAAAGATCGCCGTAAGTTTGAAGGCGGCGATACCTAATCGTATCACTAAATTAAGCGGTTAAATCGAAATTGAATTGTAAATTCCTTATTTCCTCCACCTAGGAGCACCCGCCGGGTGTGAAAAACGATGTTAACCCTAAATGAACCTTCAATCGCCGTAAGTGTAAAGGCGGCGATACATATAGTATCACTTAAAAATGGATTGGTTAACTAACTGAATGACTTAGTTGTTCATCCCACCCTACCAAGGTACACCCGCCGGGTGAGATGTCAAAACGTTAACCCCATAAGTTCCTGTCCCCACTTCTTTGTAAAAGATCGCCGGGGAGGAAAGCCCTTAACAACAGCTAGGTTTTTCATGTGGTTTGTAAAACCGGGTAGAAAAACTACATAACGTATGTTCGCATGAACAAAGTTTTATAGATGGGTACAGCCATTCCGCCGGGAATCAAAGGGGGCCTGAAACCAGGCACCAACACAGACGCAGTCCTGGAGAGCCACAGACACCTCATCGCCGGGGACACAAGCCTATGTTAAAACCACGTGTGGCCCAACACGGCTCTTGGCCGGGTTTTTTTCATGGTGAAACCGAGAAAAAACCCGCCGGAAGGAAACCCACCCCGATCAGACACCATCTGAACGTACAACGGACACGAGGGAAGCCACGCACGACTAACCTAAGTCCACACAATAATCCGTGGAATTAGCCAATACACATCTAAACCAGGAAACAAACATAGTCCGATGAATTAGCCAATACACAACTAAAACCCGGATACACATGACACAGTAGGGCATATTTATAAATAATAAACAATAACACTTGTACATGTGGCAAAGCTACGAGCGGCTGGCTAGGCCTAAGTAGACGGCATAAGAAATGTAGAAATATACACAAAACACTGGAAATATCACAACAGGAACCACCGCCAACACACCACTGTAGCAAATACTTCCGGCAAAGGGAAGACTGACTCGGGACCCAGAAAAAACTTCACTAAGTGAAGAAAAATACGCTGGGAACGTCAGAAGCAAAGCTTACCTCATCAGAAAGATAAAAGGCAGCAATAATTAACGCGTAATGAAAGCCGCCTGCATCACAAGCTAACTCAACTGTGAAAAAGTTCACATGTCCACAACAGGACCACGAGGGTACATCCGAAATAGATGCCCCAAACACACGACCCAAAATACACTGCACTGCGGGCAACCAGCCCAGGACACTCCTGCTACGCATATTCTAACCTTACTCGATACATCCCGGAGTAAACAAATGAGAAAAAACTCACTAGGGACGCAGCAAATGCGGAACCAGCGGAGCGTGGGGAGACACGTCCGGGCAGGCTGAGCGCAGAGCAGAGAAGGAGGAATGACGCCTGAATCAGCGTCTGGTCAGAGATCCACACAAGTACATCCACGATATGATGGAAAGCTTATTAGATAGTTATTCTTATTTTCTTTTTGTTTTTATTTTTTACGGTTTTTTCGTAGTGAGAACCCAATTCATAATGACTGAAGCCATGAGTGAGGTCGCGTGCGCTCATGATGAAGGCTCCTCAGTTTTTAAATGCTCTGCGCGGTAGATTCAAACTACGGCGGATTAGTGTTTGAAGAGGATGCCTTATGTAATAGGCATGTTCGTCAATGATGGAGGGGCCACTAATAAATTCTGGGTGTGGTGTCCCGAGTTGGAATCCCGGGAGGACCATATGCTTTCATTAGTTTATTCAAAGTAATGTACATTGGGGTTTGTAATGGACGATTAATGTTAAGAACGGGGTATTACTTATTCAAATGTTATATTATTTGTTTGAATTACGCAGTAGTAGTTCCTCAGGTAGTGTTACTTGAGGTTCTACTATCCATCCATTCCTTTAACGTGACGATAGTGCGTTGTTATATGTGTGATTAGTTTGCTTGGGAAACAGATTAACTTGCTCATGTAGTAATGTACACCTTATGTGATGGATTTTGTTTTTTTATTTATAAATTATTATTTTGCTAAGCGTTGATTTTGATTTTGTTATGTCTTTTACTGTGTTCGTCCAAGTTTTAGTTTGTTTATTTTGCAAGTTTTACATTATAATATCATGGTTCTACCTGTGTGTACCCTCTGACAGTTCATTGGTCTGAATCTGTGTGCTGAGAACCAAAAGTTGTTAAGGGGGGCACCTGCATTTGTTCTCTCTTTTCCTCTCTTTTCATGGGTTGTATCCATTCTGTCCCATTCAGCCTACTGTTTTAAAAAAAATCCCCATCCAGGTGTCGATTTTTTCCTGGCGAGCGATAGCGAGCCAGCATTGTATGAAGAAATCCGGCTTCGCCGGAGAAATTTTTCTATCGAAAAATGTACAAATTTAGCCTGCTGTCAAAAACATTTAAAATTAATATGCTGGCTCGCTACCGCTCGCCAGGAAAATATCGACACCTAGATGGGGATAAAAGTCTTAAAAAAGTAGGCTGAATGGGGCAGAATGGATACAAGCCAGAGAGAGAGAGAAAAATAGCAGGTCACCCCCCCCCACCCCCCTAAAAGATAAGATTTAACATTGCTAACAATAAAACAGTACAGTACAGTACAGGGTATGACATTGCTAACAATAAAACAGTACAGTACAGTACAGGGTATGTCATTGCTAACAATAAAACAGTACAGTACAGTACAGTACAGGGTATGTCATTGCTAACAATAAAACAGTACAGTACAGTACAGGGTATGTCATTGCTAACAATTAAACAGTACAGTACAGTACAGGGTATGTCATTGCTAACAATAAAACAGTACAGTACAGTACAGGGTATGTCATTGCTAACAATTAAACAGTACAGTACAGTACAGGGTATGTCATTGCTAACAATTAAACAGTACAGTACAGTACAGGGTATGTCATTGCTAACAATTAAACAGTACAGTACAGGGTATGTCATTGCTAACAATTAAACAGTACAGTACAGTACAGGGTATGTCATTGCTAACAATAAAACAGTACAGTACAGTACAGGGTATGTCATTGCTAACAATTAAACAGTACAGTACAGTACAGGGTATGTCATTGCTAACAATTAAACAGTACAGTACAGTACAGGGTATGTCATTGCTAACAATTAAACAGTACAGTACAGTACAGGGTATGTCATTGCTAACAATAAAACAGTACAGTACAGTACAGGGTATGTCATTGCTAACAATAAAACAGTACAGTACAGTACAGGGTATGTCATTGCTAACAATAAAACAGTACAGTACAGTACAGGGTATGTCATTTCTTACACACAGGTTACAGGTACAGTAAGGCCCCACCAGCCCAAGATTTAGTTTTAGGGTTCCTTCCCTTTATGGACTGCCTGCCCAGTGCCCAGGTTAAATATTTAGAGTCTCATTCACCTCTGCTTTTAGATGCCTCTAACGACATGCAGGAGTTACAGGGGAAACCTTTTTCCTCTTTGATAAAGGAGCCCATTATCCATAGGTGATGTATTCTATAGTATAGGAACCAAATCATGCAATGTGAGGTCACTGCAGAATGAACATAGTTTGAAGGGAGTGTAACATGTGTCTTATAAAACAACGGGGCTGTTCGGCCAGGCAGCTTAGGGAACGACAACAACAACTAACCTCTTCGACAGGGTCCGCTGGTAACTGTTGTATGGCGACCCAATATAATGACTGGTCCCTGGCGGGCAGGTGTGAGGGGATGGCTCTTCTGGCTCCCTCAGGTACCAGCGCTAGGTTCTCCAGTCTGTTGTCCACTGTTACTTGGTTCACGTGTACTACCTTCCACCCAGACGCTATCCCTCCTCTGTGAGTTTCCCTGCAAGTATAATGGAGAGGTTATTTATGTTGACCCTCCGACTCGAAAAGGTCTTTTTTATGATGGATAGAATTGTGTGATGCATACATGCATATTATACTTTAATGACTGGGTGACCCATAAAGAGGTACCGTACAGTCCTAATACAAGCATTCCAGGTAGCCCTGTTCAATGCTCCTTCACTTGTCAAAATTTGATTGAAGTACTGCACCTAATTCCATATCTATCTACAGTAAGTTCACCTCTTCATGCAACTCCCTCCACATTCATAGATTTGCAACTCTTCACCCAATGTTGATCATCCATCCTCTCCACACAAAAAAAAAAAAATC
This sequence comes from Paralithodes platypus, assembly GCA_032716605.1. NCBI lineage: Eukaryota > Metazoa > Arthropoda > Malacostraca > Decapoda > Lithodidae > Paralithodes > Paralithodes platypus. The sequence goes on from CM064559.1 coordinate 2,972,361, forward strand.
TCAAACACCTTGCTTCCTGCTGAGAAGCTCCCAGTACAGGATATGCTAGTTTAGGTAGAAACATCTCTAGACAAATTTGACCAAACAAGCTCTTATTGCCTTCTGGACAAGGCTCATTCTAGTATGTGTAAGTTTAACCTCTTACAACAATTGGTCTCTGACCCAGCAACTCTGTGGATTATTTTCTCTCAGTGGCCTCACATTTCCGTTGGTGCTCTGAGTCTCTCATTGCCTCTAGGAGTTTGGTTAGTTCCATTCTCCTTGCGTTTCCTCTGTACCTTGCTGCACTAGCCTACATTACTGAGTATCGCCATCACACTGGGTCACCCCTCCATTCCATTCTTTACGTCCCGCAAGTTTTCTATCAATTCTCCCTACCAGAAATTCTTGGAGTTGCCGCGCCAGACACGTTGTTTTGTACAGTAAGCGACCTGAGCCCTTTAAATGGCGATATCCCGAAGTTCTTCACCCTCCCTCTCCATCAATCATTCTTAATTATAAGCTACGGTATATGTCGTACTTTCTATAGCTGACACATTACCCCCACAACTACCATACTATATAAGCACTTAGTGTAGCCATATAGTAAAAACATGCAGAATCGTAAGAAATTGTGATAAACTTTGCATAGCCTATAGTCAAACTCAACTGAAATGAGCTCCAAGGAGGTCAAGGTCGCCCTGTGCGGTGTTGCCAGATTTCTACCAAAACAAACCTTTTAGAAAACGGGAAACCAAGGAAACCCACATTTAGAAGGGAAACTTGAAATAAATGTAAAAGAAATTTTTATGTCTGGAAGGGTTATTGGTATTCTTGTATAAAAGTTACAGAAACGAAATAATAGGTAGGCTATATTTGTATATACCTATTTACATTGTACAGCATCTCCCTTGCCTGGCTATGAAGATGAGAGTAACTTTTGCGAGTTTTTCCTTCCATGGTGGTCGCGCTATGAATGAGGGTTAGTGACCGTCTGACCTGGGTGATGTTGTTGTCGTAGTTTGAGGCCATTTAAAGCGTTGCCATTACTCGTATCCAGCTCTCTCTCTCTCTCTCTTTTGATGGGATTACATTGTGCTATATTGCATTTTGGAGATTGTGTATGTATGTGTGTGTTTGTGTGTGTATCTGTAGGGGTGTGTGTGAGTGCGTGCGTAGCCAACAGAACCGCATTGACATTACTTGGCAACCTCGCATATCCTACCATTCCTTAAATCTATTTATAGCTGTCCCCCGAAAAATGGCAGCATGTTCTAAATAGCGTGCCATATGTTGTATAAATTCCTTCTATATATCCTTAAAATTATATGTTTCTTAACACCACATAACCTTTTTAAATTGTAATATAATATATATAGTCATAAAAGCTAAAATTAATTTGTTAATAGCCTGAAAAACTAACATTTGTTGTTAAAGCTTTGAATATTTGACAACACCGCACAGGGCGAGGGACACCACCTTGTAGCTCATTTCATAGGAGGATGACTATAGGTGTTGAGTAGGCCTATTGTTTATGTCGACAGACGTAGCTCTGGCGCTACTTCGGAAGCGTCCACCAGAGGTCTCCGGTGAATTCCTGGTAGGGAGAATTATCAGAGGCTCTAATCCCCTAGGGGGTGTACAGGAAATAATCCCCTAGGGGGTGTACAGGAAATAATCTCCTCCAATCCCTAGGGGGTGTACAGGAAATAATCCCCTAGGGGGTGTACAGGAAATAATCTCTTAGGGGGTGTACAGGAAATAATCTCCTCCAATCCCTAGGGGGTGTACAGGAAATAATCTCTTAGGGGGTGTACAGGAAATAATCTCCAATCCCTAGGGGGTGTACAGGAAATAATCTCCAATCCCTAGGGGGTGTACAGGAAATAATCTCCTCCAATCCCTAGGGGGTGTACAGGAAATAATCTCTTAGGGGGTGTACAGGAAATAATCTCCAATCCCTAGGGGGTGTACAGGAAATAATCTCCAATCCCTAGGGGGTGTACAGGAAATAATCTCCTAGGGGGTGTACAGGAAATAATCTCCTAGGGGGTGTACAGGAAATAATCTCCTAGGGGGTGTACAGGAAATAATCTCCTAGGGGGTGTACAGGAAATAATCTCCTAGGGGGTGTACAGGAAATAATCTCCTAGGGGGTGTACAGGAAATAATCTCCTAGGGGGTGTACAGGAAATAATCTCCTAGGGGGTGTACAGGAAATAATCTCCTAGGGGGTGTACAGGAAATAATCTCCTAGGGGTGTACAGGAAATAATCTCCTAGGGGGTGTACAGGAAATAATCTCCTAGGGGGTGTACAGGAAATAATCTCCTAGGGGTGTACAGGAAATAATCTCCTAGGGGGTGTACAGGAAATAATCTCCTAGGGGGTGTACAGGAAATAATCTCCTAGGGGGTGTACAGGAAATAATCTCCTAGGGGGTGTACAGGAAATAATCTCCTAGGGGGTGTACAGGAAATAATCCCCTAGGGGGTGTACAGGAAATAATCTCCTAGGGGGTGTACAGGAAATAATCTCCTAGGGGGTGTACAGGAAATAATCTCCTAGGGGGTGTACAGGAAATAATCTCCTAGGGGGTGTACAGGAAATAATCTCCTAGGGGGTGTACAGGAAATAATCTCCTAGGGGGTGTACAGGAAATAATCTCCTAGGGGGTGTACAGGAAATAATCCCCTAGGGGGTGTACAGGAAATAATCTCCTAGGGGGTGTACAGGAAATAATCTCCTAGGGGGTGTACAGGAAATAATCTCCTAGGGGGTGTACAGGAAATAATCTCCTAGGGGGTGTACAGGAAATAATCCCCTAGGGGGTGTACAGGAAATAATCTCCTAGGGGGTGTACAGGAAATAATCTCCTAGGGGGTGTACAGGAAATAATCTCCTAGGGGGTGTACAGGAAATAATCTCCTAGGGGATGTACAGGAAATAATCTCCTAGGGGGTGTACAGGAAATAATCTCCTCCATGCACCTCCATCCTCTGTCAGTCAGCTTCCCTCAGTCTCATCCCGCAAGTTTTGCTGTCTCAGAATAACCCCTTCAGGGTACCCCTCACATCCTGTTGCACCTATTTCTTTGGGAGCCTCTTTGGATCCACCCACTCTGTGCTAGGGTGAATGGAGTTAAGGGGGGTCATCATTTTGTTTTTATCTTTCTCTCCTTTTCTCTTTCCCTGGCTTGTATCCATTCGGCCCCATTCAGCCAACTGTTTTAAGACGTTTACCCCATCCAGGTGTCGATTTCTTCCTGGCGAGCGATAGCGAGCCAGCATTGTATGAAGAAATCCGGCTTCGCCGTAGACATTCTTCTTTAAAAAAATGTACAAATTTAGCTTGCTGTCAAAACAAAAATATATATATGCTGGTTTGCTACCGCTCGCCAGGAAAATATTGACACCTGGATGGGGGTAAACATCTTAAAACAGTAGGCTGAATGGGGCTGAATGGGGCCGAATGGATACAAGCCAAAGAGAGAGGGAGAGAAAGAGAAAAAAAGCGAAGTAGGCTCCCTTAACTTTGACTGCCTTACACTCAAGAACTTTCCCAGAACAATCCCCACACACCACACTGTCCCATTGCAGGTCTCCATGCCGCTGATTAGAGAACCCATTTGAGAGCGTCACCTCCATTGGTTTACTGGTGGTGATGGGCTGGTCTATCAGAGTGAGAACTGAGCGATCTCTGCCATACCCATAGCTTACTCTGATTGTTCCTTTTACTTATATAGTTTCTAGATCTCAAGTGACGGCGTCTCTTCCGTGGATTGACCTCCCAATCAACCAAGATTGGAAGCCAAAGCGTCACATTTTTCCTTTGACCCTCAACAGTCTCAACTTTCTCTTCATAATTGCTGAGGGGCACAGGGCCCTGGGTGGGGCTTTGGTTTCCCGGGCGTTTCCGCACCCTCCTCAGCTCCCCGCCATGGAGTGGCTTCGGTCACCCAGGCTTTATTGTGGTCGGCAGGGAGGGTTCTGTGGGGGCGCTCAGTTATGGCCTTGGCCTTGCTCGGGGCCTTGGGGCTGTTCGGCCAGGCAGCTTGGGGAACAACAACAACTGGTGGGTACCTACCAGAGGAGGTCGTGGACGTATTGGCCAGAAGTTCTCCCGCGGTTGATGTCGTAGGCCCAGGCATAGATGGCAGCACCATTCCCATCTCGGTCGATCTCCACTCTCGCTTCAAAGGCAAACTGTTGCACTAGGCAGATGTCTCGCTCATCCAGTAGTGCATATTTCGTCTGAAATGAAGATGAAAAACATTTAGTAACACATATGGCGAATGTTTCTTTCTTTAGCTAAAGTAAATACAATCTGAAACTGACTTATGTAATACAAAGAATACCTGTACAATACACTAATCTATCTATCTATCTATTGCCTGATGCCGTGATCCCCGAAGGGATGGCCACGAACGAACCGCCCCCATGCACCTCTGTCCCCAGTCAGTCGACGCCCCTCCCCCCAACCAGCACCGCCTTCGTTCATGTACTTCCTCACTCCATCCTTCCACCTCTCATTCGGTCTACCTCTCCCTCTCTGTCCCTCCACCTCGCTCTCGTACACCCTCTTAGTCATTCTCTCGCTTTCCATACGTTCCATATAACCGAACCATCTCAAGTTGTATACACTAATATAGTACATTATACAGTAGCCTATATTAGAAGACAAAATTGAATACCGGGTATGTAATTTTCAACAGCACAGCCCAAGGAAAAAATTAACCTTTAAATATACTTTACAATATATAGCTAGCCTACATTGACATAAGCTACAATGAGAAAACGTAATTAACGACTAGACACTATACTTACTTAAAAGAATGACCTAATTGGGTCATTCCAGGCAGCCCTGTTTTGGGTTGCCTAAAGTGTTAAGTTTTTTATAATTCAAGAGTATATTGGATAGGGTCTTAATACTGTTAGGTAGGAATATACAAATTAAATAATATAGGAAGTATAATTATTGTCAGTTAAAAATCTGTCAGGGTATGTGAGGTCCAAGGAATAGGGTCTTATAGTGTGGTCCATAAGTAAGGGTCCTATACTGTGGTACATAAGTTCCTCTATATTATAATGTGGTCCATAAGGTCCTCTATATTATACTGTGGTCCATAAGTTCCTCTATATTATACTGTGGTCCATAAGGTCCTCTATATTATACTGTGGTCCATATGGTCCTCTATATTATACTGTGGTCCATAAGGTCCTCTATATTATACTGTGGTCCATAAGGTCCTCTATATTATACTGTGGTCCATAAGTTCCTCTATATTATACTGTGGTCCATAAGGTCCTCTATATTATACTGTGGTCCATAAGGTCCTCTATATTATACTGTGGTCCATATGGCCCTCTATATTATACTGTGGTCCATAAGGTCCTCTATATTATACTGTGGTCCATAAGGTCCTCTATATTATACTGTGGTCCATAAGGTCCTCTATATTATACTGTGGTCCATAAGGTCCTCTATATTATACTGTGGTCCATAAGTTCCTCTATATTATACTGTGGTCCATAAGGTCCTCTATATTATACTGTGGTCCATAAGGTCCTCTATATTATACTGTGGTCCATAAGGTCCTCTATATTATACTGTGGTCCATAAGGTCCTCTATATTATACTGTGGTCCATAAGGTCCTCTATATTATACTGTGGTCCATAAGGTCCTCTATATTATACTGTGGTCCATAAGGTCCTCTATATTATACTGTGGTCCATAAGGTCCTCTATATTATACTGTGGTCCATAAGGTCCTCTATATTATACTGTGGTCCATAAGGTCCTCTATATTATACTGTGGTCCATAAGGTCCTCTATATTATACTGTGGTCCATAAGGTCCTCTATATTATACTGTGGTCCATAAGGTCCTCTATATTATACTGTGGTCCAAGTCCTCTATATTATACTGTGGTCCATAAGGTCCTCTATATTATACTGTGGTCCATAAGGTCCTCTATATTATACTGTGGTCCATAATCCTCTATATATACTGTGGTCCATAAGTCCTCTATATTATACTGTGCCATAAGGTCCTCTAATTATACTGTGGTCCATAAGGTCCTCTATATTATACTGTGGTCCATAAGGTCCTCTATATTATACTGTGGTCCATAAGGTCCTCTATATTATACTGTGGTCCATAAGGTCCTCTATATTATACTGTGGTCCATAAGTTCCTCTATATTATACTGTGGTCCATAAGTTCCTCTATATTATACTGTGGTCCATAAGTTCCTCTATATTATACTGTGGTCCATAAGGTCCTCTATATTATACTGTGGTCCATAAGGTCCTCTATATTATACTGTGGTCCATAAGGTCCTCTATATTATACTGTGGTCCATAAGTTCCTCTATATTATACTGTGGTCCATAAGTTCCTCTATATTATACTGTGGTCCATAAGTTCCTCTATATTATACTGTGGTCCATAAGGTCCTCTATATTATACTGTGGTCCATAAGGTCCTCTATATTATACTGTGGTCCATAAGGTCCTCTATATTATACTGTGGTCCATAAGGTCCTCTATATATACTGTGGTCCATATGGTCCTCTATATTATACTGTGGTCCATAAGGTCCTCTATATTATACTGTGGTCCATAAGGTCCTCTATATTATACTGTGGTCCATAAGGTCCTCTATATTATACTGTGGTCCATAAGTTCCTCTATATTATACTGTGGTCCATAAGGTCCTCTATATTATACTGTGGTGCATATGGTCCTCTATATTATACTGTGGTCCATAAGGTCCTCTATATTATACTGTGGTCCATAAGGTCCTCTATATTATACTGTGGTCCATATGGTCCTCTATATTATACTGTGGTCCATAAGGTCCTCTATATTATACTGTGGTCCATATGGTCCTCTATATTATACTGTGGTCCATAAGTTCCTCTATATTATACTGTGGTCCATAAGGTCCTCTATATTATACTGTGGTCCATATGGTCCTCTATATTATACTGTGGTCCATAAGGTCCTCTATATTATACTGTGGTCCATAAGGTCCTCTATATTATACTGTGGTCCATAAGGTCCTCTATATTACTGTGGTCCATATGGTCCTCTATATTATACTGTGGTCCATAAGGTCCTCTATATTATACTGTGGTCCATATGGTCCTCTATATTATACTGTGGTCCATATGGTCCTCTATATTATACTGTGGTCCATAAGGTCCTCTATATTATACTGTGGTCCATAAGTTCCTCTATATTATACTGTGGTCCATAAGGTCCTCTATATTATACTGTGGTCCATAAGGTCCTCTATATTATACTGTGGTCCATAAGGTCCTCTATATTATACTGTGGTCCATAATATATTATACTGTGGTCCATAAGGTCCTCTATATTATACTGTGGTCCATAAGGTCCTCTATATTATACTGTGGTCCATATGGTCCTCTATATTATACTGTGGTCCATAAGGTCCTCTATATTATACTGTGGTCCATAAGGTCCTCTATATTATACTGTGGTCCATATGGTCCTCTATATTATACTGTGGTCCATAAGGTCCTCTATATTATACTGTGGTCCATAAGGTCCTCTATATTATACTGTGGTCCATATGGTCCTCTATATTATACTGTGGTCCATAAGGTCCTCTATATTATACTGTGGTCCATAAGTTCCTCTATATTATACTGTGGTCCATATGGTCCTCTATATTATACTGTGGTCCATATGGTCCTCTATATTATACTGTGGTCCATAAGGTCCTCTATATTATACTGTGGTCCATAAGGTCCTCTATATTATACTGTGGTCCATATGGTCCTCTATATTATACTGTGGTCCATAAGTTCCTCTATATTATACTGTGGTCCATAAGTTCCTCTATATTATACTGTGGTCCATATGGTCCTCTATATTATACTGTGGTCCATAAGGTCCTCTATATTATACTGTGGTCCATAAGGTCCTCTATATTATACTGTGGTCCATAAGTTCCTCTATATTATACTGTGGTCCATAAGGTCCTCTATATTATACTGTGGTGCATAAGGTCCTCTATATTATACTGTGGTCCATATGGTCCTCTATATTATACTGTGGTGCATAAGGTCCTCTATATTATACTGTGGTCCATATGGTCCTCTATATTATACTGTGGTCCATAAGGTCCTCTATATTATACTGTGGTCCATATGGTCCTCTATATTATACTGTGGTCCATAAGGTCCTCTATATTATACTGTGGTCCATAAGGTCCTCTATATTATACTGTGGTCCATATGGTCCTCTATATTATACTGTGGTCCATAAGTTCCTCTATATTATACTGTGGTCCATAAGGTCCTCTATATTATACTGTGGTCCATAAGTTCCTCTATATTATACTGTGGTCCATAAGGTCCTCTATATTATACTGTGGTCCATAAGGTCCTCTATATTATACTGTGGTCCATATGGTCCTCTATATTATACTGTGGTGCATAAGGTCCTCTATATTATACTGTGGTCCATATGGTCCTCTATATTATACTGTGGTCCATAAGGTCCTCTATATTATACTGTGGTCCATATGGTCCTCTATATTATACTGTGGTCCATAAGGTCCTCTATATTATACTGTGGTCCATAAGGTCCTCTATATTATACTGTGGTCCATATGGTCCTCTATATTATACTGTGGTCCATAAGGTCCTCTATATTATACTGTGGTCCATAAGGTCCTCTATATTATACTGTGGTCCATATGGCCCTCTATATTATACTGTGGTCCATAAGGTCCTCTATATTATACTGTGGTCCATATGGTCCTCTATATTAAACTGTGGTCCATAAGGTCCTCTATATTATACTGTGGTCCATAAGTTCCTCTATATTATACTGTGGTCCATATGGTCCTCTATATTATACTGTGGTCCATAAGGTCCTCTATATTATACTGTGGTCCATAAGGTCCTCTATATTATACTGTGGTCCATAAGGTCCTCTATATTATACTGTGGTCCATATGGTCCTCTATATTATACTGTGGTCCATAAGTTCCTCTATATTATACTGTGGTCCATAAGTTCCTCTATATTATACTGTGGTCCATATGGTCCTCTATATTATACTGTGGTCCATAAGGTCCTCTATATTATACTGTGGTCCATAAGGTCCTCTATATTATACTGTGGTCCATAAGTTCCTCTATATTATACTGTGGTCCATAAGGTCCTCTATATTATACTGTGGTGCATATGGTCCTCTATATTATACTGTGGTCCATAAGGTCCTCTATATTATACTGTGGTCCATAAGGTCCTCTATATTATACTGTGGTCCATAAGTTCCTCTATATTATACTGTGGTCCATAAGGTCCTCTATTATACTGTGGTCCATAAGGTCCTCTATATTATACTGTGGTCCATAAGGTCCTCTATATTATACTGTGGTCCATAAGTTCCTCTATATTATACTGTGGTCCATATGGTCCTCTATATTATACTGTGGTCCATATGGTCCTCTATATTATACTGTGGTCCATAAGGTCCTCTATATTATACTGTGGTCCATAAGGTCCTCTATATTATACTGTGGTCCATATGTCCTCTATATTATACTGTGGTCCATAAGGTCCTCTATATTATACTGTGGTCCATAAGGTCCTCTATATTATACTGTGGTCCATAAGGTCCTCTATATTATACTGTGGTCCATAAGTTCCTCTATATTATACTGTGGTCCATAAGGTCCTCTATATTATACTGTGGTCCATAAGGTCCTCTATATTATACTGTGGTCCATAAGGTCCTCTATATTATACTGTGGTCCATAAGGTCCTCTATATTATACTGTGGTCCATAAGGTCCTCTATATTATACTGTGGTCCATAAGGTCCTCTATATTATACTGTGGTCCATAAGTTCCTCTATATTATACTGTGGTCCATAAGGTCCTCTATATTATACTGTGGTCCATAAGGTCCTCTATATTATACTGTGGTCCATAAGGTCCTCTATATTATACTGTGGTCCATAAGGTCCTCTATATTATACTGTGGTCCATAAGGTCCTCTATATTATACTGTGGTCCATAAGGTCCTCTATATTATACTGTGGTCCATAAGGTCCTCTATATTATACTGTGGTCCATAAGGTCCTCTATATTATACTGTGGTCCATAAGGTCCTCTATATTATACTGTGGTCCATAAGGTCCTCTATATTATACTGTGGTCCATAAGGTCCTCTATATTATACTGTGGTCCATAAGGTCCTCTATATTATACTGTGGTCCATATGGTCCTCTATATTATACTGTGGTCCATAAGTTCCTCTATATTATACTGTGGTCCATAAGGTCCTCTATATTATACTGTGGTCCATAAGGTCCTCTATATTATACTGTGGTCCATAAGGTCCTCTATATTATACTGTGGTCCATAAGGTCCTCTATATTATACTGTGGTCCGTAAGTCCTCTATATTATACTGTGGTCCATAAGTTCCTCTATATTATACTGTGGTCCATAAGGTCCTCTATATTATACTGTGGTCCATAAGTTCCTCTATATTATACTGTGGTCCATAAGGTCCTCTATATTATACTGTGGTCCATAAGTTCCTCTATATTATACTGTGGTCCATAAGGTCCTCTATATTATACTGTGGTCCATAAGGTCCTCTATATTATACTGTGGTCCATAAGGTCCTCTATATTATACTGTTGTTCATAGGGTCCTCTATATTATACTGTGGTCCATAAGGTCCTCTATATTATACTGTGGTCCATAAGGTCCTCTATATTATACTGTGGTCCATAAGTTCCTCTATATTATACTGTGGTCCATAGGTCCTGTATATTATACTGTGGTCCATAAGGTCCTCTATATTATACTGTGGTCCATAAGGTCCTCTATATTATACTGTGGTCCATAAGGTCCTCTATATTATACTGTGGTCCATAAGTCCTCTATATTATACTGTGGTCCATAAGGTTCCTCTATATTATACTGTGGTCCATATGGTCCTCTATATTATACTGTGGTCCATAAGGTCCTCTATATTATACTGTGGTCCATAAGGTCCTCTATATTATACTGTGGTCCATATGGTCCTCTATATTATACTGTGGTCCATAAGTCCTCTATATTATACTGTGGTCCATAAGGTCCTCTATATTATACTGTGGTCCATAAGGTCCTCTATATTATACTGTGGTCCATAAGGTCCTCTATATTATACTGTGGTCCATATGGTCCTCTATATTATACTGTGGTCCATAAGGTCCTCTATATTATACTGTGGTCCATATGGTCCTCTATATTATACTGTGGTCCATAAGGTCCTCTATATTATACTGTGGTCCATAAGGTCCTCTATATTATACTGTGGTCCATAAGGTCCTCTATATTATACTGTGGTCCATAAGGTCCTCTATATTATACTGTGGTCCATATGGTCCTCTATATTATACTGTGGTCCATGAGTTCCTCTATATTATACTGTGGTCCATAAGGTCCTCTATATTATACTGTGGTCCATATGGTCCTCTATATTATACTGTGGTCCATAAGGTCCTCTATATTATACTGTGGTCCATAAGTGGTCCTCTATATTATACTGTGGTCCATAAGGTCCTCTATATTATACTGTGGTCCATAAGGTCCTCTATATTATACTGTGGTCCATAAGGTCCTCTATATTATACTGTGGTCCATAAGGTCCTCTATATTATACTGTGGTCCATATGGTCCCTCTATATTATACTGAGGTCCATAAGGTGCTCTATATTATACTGTGGTCCATAAGGTCCTCTATATTATACTGTGGTCCATAAGGTCCTCTATATTATACTGTGGTCCATATGGTCCTCTATATTATACTGTGGTCCATATGGTCCATAATCCTCTATATTATACTGTGGTCCATAAGGTCCTCTATATTATACTGTGGTCCATATGGTCCTCTATATTATACTGTGGTCCATAAGTTCCTCTATATTATACTGTGGTCCATAGGTCCTCTATATTATACTGTGGTCCATAAGGTCCTCTATATTATACTGTGGTCCATATGGTCCTCTATATTATACTGTGGTCCATAAGGTCCTCTATATTATACTGTGGTCCATAAGGTCCTCTATATTATACTGTGGTCCATAAGGTCCTCTATATTATACTGTGGTCCATAAGGTCCTCTATATTATACTGTGGTCCATAAGGTCCTCTATATTATACTGTGGTCCATAAGGTCCTCTATATTATACTGTGGTCCATAAGGTCCTCTATATTATACTGTGGTCCATAAGGTCCTCTATATTATACTGTGGTCCATAAGTTCCTCTATATTATACTGTGGTCCATAAGGTCCTCTATATTATACTGTGGTCCATAAGGTCCTCTATATTATACTGTGGTCCATAAGGTCCTCTATATTATACTGTGGTCCATAAGGTCCTCTATATTATACTGTGGTCCATAAGGTCCTCTATATTATACTGTGGTCCATAAGGTCCTCTATATTATACTGTGGTCCATAAGGTCCTCTATATTATACTGTGGTCCATAAGGTCCTCTATATTATACTGTGGTCCATATGGTCCTCTATATTATACTGTGGTCCATAAGGTCCTCTATATTATACTGTGGTCCATAAGGTCCTCTATATTATACTGTGGTCCATAGGTCCTCTATATTATACTGTGGTCCATAAGGTCCTCTATATTATACTGTGGTTCCATAAGGTCCTCTCTATATTATACTGTGGTCCATAAGTTCCTCTATATTATACTGTGGTCCATAAGGTCCTCTATATTATACTGTGGTCCATAAGGTCCTCTATATTATACTGTGGTCCATATGGTCCTCTATATTATACTGTGGTCCATAAGGTCCTCTATATTATACTGTGGTCCATAAGGTCCTCTATATTATACTGTGGTCCATAAGGTCCTCTATATATACTGTGGTCCATAAGTTCCTCTATATTATACTGTGGTCCATAAGGTCCTCTATATTATACTGTGGTCCATAAGGTCCTCTATATTATACTGTGGTCCATAAGGTCCTCTATATTATACTGTGGTCCATAAGGTCCTCTATATTATACTGTGGTCCATAAGGTCCTCTATATTATACTGTGGTCCATAAGGTCCTCTATATTATACTGTGGTCCATAAGTTCCTCTATATTATACTGTGGTCCATAAGGTCCTCTATATTATACTGTGGTCCATAAGGTCCTCTATATTATACTGTGGTCCATGGTCCTCTATATTATACTGTGGTCCATAAGTTCCTCTATATTATACTGTGGTCCATAAGGTCCTCTATATTATACTGTGGTCCATAAGGTCCTCTATATTATACTGTGGTCCATATGGTCCTCTATATTATACTGTGGTCCATAAGTCCTCTATATTATACTGTGGTCCATATGGTCCTCTATATTATACTGTGGTCCATAAGGTCGCTCTATATTTATACTGTGGTCCATAAGTTCCTCTATATTATACTGTGGTCCATAAGGTCCTCTATATTATACTGTGGTCCATAGGTCCTCTATATTATACTGTGGTCCATAAGTTCCTCTATATTTACTGTGGTCCATAAGGTCCTCTATATTATACTGTGGTCCATAAGGTCCTCTATATTATACTGTGGTCCATAAGTTCCTCTATATTATACTGTGGTCCATAAGTTCCTCTATATTATACTGTGGTCCATAAGGTCCTCTATATTATACTGTGGTCCATAAGGTCCTCTATATTATACTGTGGTCCATAAGTTCCTCTATATTATACTGTGGTCCATAAGTTCCTCTATATTATACTGTGGTTCCATAAGGTCTCTATATATACTGTGGTCCATAAGGTCCTCTATATTAATACTGTGGTCCATAAGTTCCCGCCCCTAGATTATACTGTGGTCCATAAGGTCCTCTATATTATACTGTACGGGGGTCCATAAGGTTCCTCTATATTATACTGTGGTCCTAAGTTCCTCTATATTATACTGTGGTCCATATGGTCCTCTATATTATACTGTGTCCATAGGTCCTCTATTTATACTGTGGTCCATCTCTAGATTATACTGTGGTCGCCATAAGTTTCCTCTCCTATTATACTGTGGTCCATAAGTTCCTCTATATTATACTGTGGTCCATAAGGTCCTCTATATTATACTGGTGTCCATAAACTATCTATAATTATACTGTGGTCCCATAAGGTCCTCTATATTATACTGTGGTCCATATGGTCCTCTATATTATACGGTGGTCCATAAGGTCCTCTATATTATACTGGTGGTCCCCATATGTTCCTCTATATTATACTGTGGTCCATATGGTCCTCTATATTATACGTGGTCCATAAGGTCCTCTATATTATACTGTGGTCCATAAGGTCCTCTATATTATACTGTGGTCCATGGTCCATAAGGTCTCTCATAAGGTCCTCTATATTACTGTGGTCATACGGAGTCCTCTATCATTATACTGTGGTCCATAGGGTCCTCTATATATTACTGTGGTCCATAAGGTCCTCTATATTATCTGTGGTCCTATGCCTCTATATTATACTGTGGTCCATAGGTATGGTCCATAAGTTCTCTATATTATACTGTGGTCCATATGGTCCTCTATATTATAACTGTGGTCCATAGGTCCTCTATATTATACTGTGGTCCATAAGGTCCTCTATATTATACTGTGGTCATATATGGTCCCTCTAGTTACTGTGGTCCATAAGTTCCTCTAATATTATACTGTGGTCGATATGGTGCTCTATATTATACTGTGGTCCATATGGTCGTCTATATTATACTGTGGTCCATAAGGTCCTCTATATTATACTGTGGTCCATAGGTCCTCTATATTATACTGTGGTCCATAAGGTCCTCTATATTATACTGTGGTCCATAAGTCCTCTATATTATACTGTGGTCCATAAGGTCCTCTATATTATACTGTGGTCCATAAGGTCCTCTATATTATACTGTGGTCCATAAGGTCCTCTATATTATACTGTGGTCCATAAGGTCCTCTATATTATACTGTGGTCCCAGAGGTCCTCTATATTATACTGTGGTCCATAAGTCCTCTATATTATACTGTGGTCCATAAGTTCCTCTATATTATACTGTGGTCCATAAGGTCCTCTATATTATACTGTGGTCCATAAGGTCCTCTATATTATACTGTGGTCCATATGGTCCTCTATATTATACTGTGGTCCATAAGGTCCTCTATATTATACTGTGGTCCATAAGTTCCTCTATATTATACTGTGGTCCATAAGGTCCTCTATATTATACTGTGGTCCATAAGGTCCTCTATATTATACTGTGGTCCATAAGGTCCTCTATATTATACTGTGGTCCATAAGGTCCTCTATATTATACTGTGGTCCATAAGGTCCTCTATATTATACTGTGGTCCATAAGGTCCTCTATATTATACTGTGGTCCATAAGGTCCTCTATATTATACTGTGGTCCATAAGGTCCTCTATATTATACTGTGGTCCATAAGGTCCTCTATATTATACTGTGGTCCATAAGGTCCTCTATATTATACTGTGGTCCATAAGGTCCTCTATATTATACTGTGGTCCATAAGGTCCTCTATATTATACTGTGGTCCATAAGTTCCTCTATATTATACTGTGGTCCATAAGGTCCTCTATATTATACTGTGGTCCATAAGGTCCTCTATATTATACTGTGGTCCATAAGGTCCTCTATATTATACTGTGGTCCATAAGGTCCTCTATATTATACTGTGGTCCATAAGGTCCTCTATATTATACTGTGGTCCATAAGGTCCTCTATATTATACTGTGGTCCATAAGGTCCTCTATATTATACTGTGGTCCATAAGTTCCTCTATATTATACTGTGGTCCATAAGGTCCTCTATATTATACTGTGGTCCATAAGGTCCTCTATATTACTGTGGTCCATAAGGTCCTCTATATTATACTGTGGTCCATAAGGTCCTCTATATTATACTGTGGTCCATAAGGTCCTCTATATTATACTGTGGTCCATAAATTATACTGTGGTCCATAAGGTCCTCTATATTATACTGTGGTCCATAAGGTCCTCTATATTATACTGTGGTCCATATGGTCCTCTATATTATACTGTGGTCCATAAGGTCCTCTATATTATACTGTGGTCCATAAGGTCCTCTATATTATACTGTGGTCCATAAGGTCCTCTATATTTATACTCTGGTCCATAAGGTCCTCTATATTATACTGTGGTCCATAAGGTCCTCTATATTATACTGTGGTCCATAAGGTCCTCTATATTATACTGTGGTCCATAAGGTCCTCTATATTATACTGTGGTCCATAAGGTCCTCTATATTATACTGTGGTCCATAAGGTCCTCTATATTATACTGTGGTCCATAAGGTCCTCTATATTATACTGTGGTCCATAAGGTCCTCTATATTATACTGTGGTCCATAAGGTCCTCTATATTATACTGTGGTCCATAAGGTCCTCTATATTATACTGTGGTCCATAAGGTCCTCTATATTATACTGTGGTCCATAAGGTCCTCTATATTATACTGTGGTCCATAAGGTCCTCTATATTATACTGTGGTCCATAAGGTCCTCTATATTATACTGTGGTCCATAAGGTCCTCTATATTATACTGTGGTCCATAAGGTCCTCTATATTATACTGTGGTCCATAAGGTCCTCTATATTATACTGTGGTCCATAAGGTCCTCTATATTATACTGTGGTCCATAAGTTCCTCTATATTATACTGTGGTCCATAAGGTCCTCTATATTATACTGTGGTCCATAAGGTCCTCTATATTATACTGTGGTCCATAAGGTCCTCTATATTATACTGTGGTCCATAAGGTCCTCTATATTATACTGTGGTCCATAATGGTCCTCTATATTATACTGTGGTCCATAAGGTCCTCTATATTATACTGTGGTCCATATGGTCCTCTATATTATACTGTGGTCCATAAGTTCCTCTATATTATACTGTGGTCCATAAGGTCCTCTATATTATACTGTGGTCCATAAGGTCCTCTATATTATACTGTGGTCCATAAGGTCCTCTATATTATACTGTGGTCCATAAGGTCCTCTATATTATACTGTGGTCCATAAGGTCCTCTATATTATACTGTGGTCCATAATCTATATTATACTGTGGTCCATAAGGTCCTCTATATTATACTGTGGTCCATAAGTTCCTCTATATTATACTGTGGTCCATAAGTTCCTCTATATTATACTGTGGTCCATAAGTTCCTCTATATTATACTGTGGTCCATAAGGTCCTCTATATTATACTGTGGTCCATAAGGTCCTCTATATTATACTGTGGTCCATAAGGTCCTCTATATTATACTGTGGTCCATATGGTCCTCTATATTATACTGTGGTCCATAAGGTCCTCTATATTATACTGTGGTCCATAAGGTCCTCTATATTATACTGTGGTCCATAAGTTCCTCTATATTATACTGTGGTCCATAAGGTCCTCTATATTATACTGTGGTCCATAAGGTCCTCTATATTATACTGTGGTCCATAAGTTCCTCTATATTATACTGTGGTCCATAAGGTCCTCTATATTATACTGTGGTCCATAAGGTCCTCTATATTATACTGTGGTCCATAAGGTCCTCTATATTATACTGTGGTCCATAAGTTCCTCTATATTATACTGTGGTCCATAAGTTCCTCTATATTATACTGTGGTCCATATGGTCCTCTATATTATACTGTGGTCCATAAGGTCCTCTATATTATACTGTGGTTCCATAAGTTCCTCTATATTATACTGTGGTCCATAAGGTCCTCTATATTATACTGTGGTCCATAAGGTCCTCTATATTATACTGTGGTCCATAAGGTCCTCTATATTATACTGTGGTCCATAAGGTCCTCTATATTATACTGTGGTCCATAATGGTCCTCTATATTATACTGTGGTCCATAAGTTCCTCTATATTATACTGTGGTCCATAAGTTCCTCTATATTATACTGTGTGGTCCATATGGTCCTCTATATTATACTGTGGTCCATAAGGTCCTCTATATTATACTGTGGTCCATAAGGTCCTCTATATTATACTGTGGTCCATAAGGTTCCTCTATATTATACTGTGGTCCATAAGTTCCTCTATATTATACTGTGGTCCATAAGGTCCTCTATATTATACTGTGGTCCATAAGTCCTCTATATTATACTGTGGTCCATAAGGTCCTCTATATTATACTGTGGTCCATAAGTCCTCTATATTATATGTGGTCCATAAGGTCCTCTATATTATACTGTGGTCCATATGTCCTCTATATTATACTGTGGTCCATAAGTTCCTCTATATTATACTGTGGTCCATAAGGTCCTCTATATATACTGTGGTCCATATGGTCCTCTATATTATACTGTGGTCCATATGGTCCTCTATATTATACTGTGGTCCATAAGTCCTCTATATTATACTGTGGTCCATAAGGTCCTCTATATTATACTGTGGTCCATATGGTCCTCTATATTATACTGTGGTCCATAAGGTCCTCTATATTATACTGTGGTCCATAAGTCCTCTATATTATACTGTGGTCCATAACTCTATATTATACTGTGGTCCATAATGTCCTCTATATTATACTGTGGTCCATATGGTCCTCTATATTATACTGTGGTCCATAAGTCCTCTATATTATACTGTGGTCCATAAGGTCCTCTATATTATACTGTGGTCCATATGGTCCTCTATATTATACTGTGGTCCATAAGGTCCTCTATATTATACTGTGGTCCATAAGGTCCTTTATATTACTGTGGTCCATAAGTCCTCTATATTATACTGTGGTCCATAAGGTCCTCTATATTATACTGTGGTCCATAAGGTCCTCTATATTATACTGTGGTCCATAAGGTCCTCTATATTATACTGTGGTCCATAGGTCCTCTATTATACTGTGGTCCATAAGGTCCTCTATATTATACTGTGGTCCATAACCTCTATATTATACTGTGGTCCATATGTCCTCTATATTATACTGTGGTCCATATGGTCCTCTATATTATACTGTGGTCCATAAGGTCCTCTATATTATACTGTGGTCCATAAGGTCCACTATATTATACTGTGGTCCATAAGGTCCTCTATATATACTGTGGTCCATATGGTCCTCTATATTATACTGTGGTCCATAAGGTCCTCTATATTATACTGTGGTCCATAAGGTCCTCTATATTATACTGTGGTCCATTGTTCCTCTATATTATACTGTGGTCCATAAGGTCCTCTATATTATACTGTGGTCCATAAGGTCCTCTATATTATACTGTGGTCCATAAGGTCCTCTATATTATACTGTGGTCCATAAGGTCCTCTATATTATACTGTGGTCCATAAGGCTATATTATACTGGTCCATAAGGTCCCTATATTATACTGTGTCCATAAGGTCCTCTATATTATACTGTGGTCCATAAGGGTCCTCTTATTATACTGTGGTCCATAAGGTCCTCTATATTATACTGTGGTCCATATGGTCCTCTATATTATACTGTGGTCCATAAGGTCCTCTATATTATACTGTGGTCCATAAGTTCCTCTATATTATACTGTGGTCCATAAGGTCTCTATATTATACTGTGGTCCATAAGGTCCTCTATATATACTGTGGTCCATAGGTCCTCTATATTATACTGTGGTCCATAAGGTCCTCTATATTATACTGTGGTCCATAAGGTCCTCTATATTATACTGTGGTCCATAAGGTTCCTCTATATTATACTGTGGTCCATAAGTTCCTCTATATATATACTGTGGTCCATAAGTCCTCTATATTATACTGTGGTCCATAAGGTTCCTCTATATTATACTGTGGTCCATAAGGTCCTCTATATTATACTGTGGTCCATAAGGTCCTCTATATTATACTGTGGTCCATAAGTCCTATAATTATACTGTGGTCCATAAGGTCCTCTATATTACTGTGGTCCATAAGGTCCTCTATATTATACTGTGGTCCATAAGGTCCTCTATATTATACTGTGGTCCATAAGGTCCTCTATTATACTGTGGTCCATAAGTCCTCTATATTATACTGTGGTCCATAAGGTTCCTCTATATTATACTGTGGTCCATAAGGTCCTCTATATTATACTGTGGTCCTAAGTCTCTATATTATACTGTGGTCCATAAGGCCTCTTATATATACTGTGGTCCATAAGGTCCTCTATATTATACTGTGGTCCATATGGTCCTCTATATTATACTGTGGTCCATAAGGTCCTCTATATTATACTGTGGTCCATATGTCCTCTATATTATACTGGTCCATAAGTTCCTCTATATTATACTGTGGTCCATAGGTCCTCTATATTATACTGTGGTCCATAAGGTCCTCTATATTATACTGTGGTCCATAAGGTCCTCTATATTTACTGTGGTCCATAAGGTCCTCTATATTATACTGTGGTCCATAAGTTCCTCTATATTATACTGTGGTCCATAACTCTATATTATACTGTGGTCCATATGGTCCTCTATATTATACTGTGGTCCATAGTCCTCTATATTACTGTGGTCCATAAGGTCCTCTATATTATACTGTGGTCCATAGTCCTCTATATTATACTGTGGTCCATAAGGTCCTCTATATTATACTGTGGTCCATAAGGTCCTCTATATTATACTGTGGTCCATAAGGTCCTCTATATTATACTGTGGTCCATATGGTCCTCTATATTATACTGTGGTCCATAAGGTCCTCTATATTATACTGTGGTCCATATGGTCCTCTATATTATACTGTGGTCCATAAGGTCCTCTATATTATACTGTGGTCCATAAGGTCCTCTATATTATACTGTGGTCCATAAGTTCCTCTATATTATTGTGGTCCATAAGGTCCACTATATTATACTGTGGTCCATAAGGTCCACTATATTATACTGTGGTCCATAAATTATACTGTGGTCCATAAGGTCCTCTATATTATACTGTGGTCCATAAGGTCCTCTATATTATACTGTGGTCCATAAGGTCTATATTATACTGTGGTCCATATGGTCCTCTATATTATACTGTGGTCCATAAGGTCCTCTATATTATACTGTGGTCCATAAGTTCCTCTATATTATACTGTGGTCCATAAGTTCCTCTATATTATACTGTGGTCCATAAGGTCCTCTATATTATACTGTGGTCCATAAGGTCCTCTATTATACTGTGGTCCATAAGTCCTCTATATTATACTGTGGTCCATAAGGTCCTCTATATTATACTGTGGTCCATATGGTCCTCTATATTATACTGTGGTCCATAAGTTCCTCTATATTATACTGTGGTCCATATGGTCCTCTATATTATACTGTGGTCCATAAGGTCCTCTATATTATACTGTGGTCCATAAGTTCCTCTATATTATACTGTGGTCCATAAGTCCTCTATATTATACTGTGGTCCATAAGGTCCTCTATATTATACTGTGGTCCATAAGGTCCTCTATATTATACTGTGGTCCATAAGTTCCTCTATATTATACTGTGGTCCATAAGGTCCTCTATATTATACTGTGGTCCATATGGTCCTCTATATTATACTGTGGTCCATAAGGTCCTCTATATTATACTGTGGTCCATAAGTTCCTCTATATTATACTGTGGTCCATAAGTTCCTCTATATTATACTGTGGTCCATAGTCCTATATTATACTGTGGTCCATAAGGTCCTCTATATTATACTGTGGTCCATAAGGTCCTCTATATTATACTGTGGTCCATAAGGTCCTCTATATTATACTGTGGTCCATATGGTCCTCTATATTATACTGTGGTCCATAAGGTCCTCTATATTATACTGTGGTCCATATGGTCCTCTATATTATACTGTGGTCCATAAGGTCCTCTATATTATACTGTGGTCCATAAGGTCCTCTATATTATACTGTGGTCCATAAGTTCCTCTATATTATACTGTGGTCCATAGTCCTATATTATACTGTGGTCCATAAGGTCCTCTATATTATACTGTGGTCCATAAATTATACTGTGGTCCATAAGGTCCTCTATATTATACTGTGGTCCATAAGTTCCTCTATATTATACTGTGGTCCATAAGGTCCTCTATATTTACTGTGGTCCATAAGGTCCTCTATATTATACTGTGGTCCATAAGGTCCTCTATATTATACTGTGGTCCATAAGGTCCTCTATATTATACTGTGGTCCATAAGGTCCTCTATATTATACTGTGGTCCATAAGTTCCTCTATATTATACTGTGGTCCATAAGGTCCTCTATTATACTGTGGTCCATAAGGTCCTCTATATTATACTGTGGTCCATAAGGTCCTCTATATTATACTGTGGTCCATATGGTCCTCTATATTATACTGTGGTCCATAAGGTCCTCTATATTATACTGTGGTCCATAAGGTCCTCTATATTATACTGTGGTCCATAAGGTCCTCTATATTATACTGTGGTCCATAAGGTCCTCTATATTATACTGTGGTCCATAAGGTCCTCTATATTATACTGTGGTCCATAGGTCCTCTATATTATACTGTGGTCCATAAGGTCCTCTATATTATACTGTGGTCCATAAGGTCCTCTATATTATACTGTGGTCCATAAGGTCCTCTATATTATACTGTGGTCCATAACCTCTATATTATACTGTGGTCCATAAGGTCCTCTATATTATACTGTGGTCCATATGGTCCTCTATATTATACTGTGGTCCATAAGGTCCTCTATATTATACTGTGGTCCATAAATTATACTGTGGTCCATAAGGTCCTCTATATTATACTGTGGTCCATAAGGTCCTCTATATTATACTGTGGTCCATAAGGTCCTCTATATTATACTGTGGTCCATAAGGTCCTCTATATTATACTGTGGTCCATAAGGTCCTCTATATTATACTGTGGTCCATAAGGTCCTCTATATTATACTGTGGTCCATAAGGTCCTCTATATTATACTGTGGTCCATAAGGTCCTCTATATTATACTGTGGTCCATAAATTATACTGTGGTCCATAAGGTCCTCTATATTATACTGTGGTCCATAAGGTCCTCTATATTATACTGTGGTCCATAAGGTCCTCTATATTATACTGTGGTCCATAAGGTCCTCTATATTCTACTGTGCCCCATATGCTCCTCTATATTATACTGTGTTCCATAAGTCCTCTATATTACTGTGGTCCATAAGGTCCTCTATATTATACTGTGGTCCATAAGGTCTATATTATACTGTGGTCCATAGGTTCCTCTATATTATACGGGGGCCCATAAGATCCTCTATATTATACTGGGGTCCAAAAGGCCCTCTATATTATACTGTGGTTATACTAGGTCCTCTATATTATACTGTGGTCCATATGGTCCTCAATATTATACTGTGGTCCATAAGGTCCTCTATATTATTCTGTGGTCCATAAGGTTCTCTATATTATACTGTGGTCCATAAGTTCATCTATATTATACTGTGGTCCATAAGTTCCTCTATATTATACTGTGGTCCATAAGGTCCTCTATATTATACTGTGGTCCATAAGGTCCTCTATATTATACTGTGGTCCATAAGGTCCTCTATATACTGTGGTCCATAAGGTCCTCTATATTATACTGTGGTCCATAAGTTCCACTATATTATACTGTGGTCCATAAGGTCCTCTATATTATACTGTGGTCCATAAGGTCCTCTATAGTATACTGTGGTCCATATGGTCCTCTATATTATACTGTGGTCCATAATTTCCTCTATATTATACTGTGGTCCATAAGGTCCTCTATATTATACTGTGGTCCATATGGTCCTTTATATTATACTGTGGTCCATAAGTTCCTCTATATTGTACTGTGGTCCATAAGTCCTCTATATTATACTGTGGTCCATATGGTCCTCTATATTATACTGTGGTCCATAAGGTCCTCTATATTATACTGTGGTCCATAAGTTCCTCTATATTATACTGTGGTCCATAAGGTCCTCTATATTATACTGTGGTCCATATGGTCCTCTATATTATACTGTGGTCCATAAGGTCCTCTATATTATACTGTGGTCCATAAGTTCCTCTATATTATACTGTGGTCCATAAGGTCCTCTATATTATACTGTGGTCCATAAGGTCCTCTATATTATACTGTGGTCCATAAGGTCCTCTATATTATACTGTGGTCCATAAGTTCCTCTATATTATACTGTGGTCCATAAGGTCCTCTATATTATACTGTGGTCCATATGGTCCTTTAGTGTAAATTGCCATGATTTGTAGGCTATTGCGAAAATTGTGTAAACATTGTGTTGATAATATTAAAAACTTGGTATTTATTTGAAGCAGAGACATACTGGTAGTAGTTTCACAGTTCCCCATCATTTAACCCTTTGAGTACCAGCGAAGAGTTATGTCTTTTTCTAGCTATACTTAGACGATATTATGCAGCTTAGGAAGGATCTGTGGTAGTTAAATGGGTTGGTTGAGATAGTTTGAAACCTTATAATTGTTAGAGATCCTTCATAAGCTGTATAAAATCGTCCAATAGCTGTCAGAATATGATGAGAAGGACGTCCCTGGTACTCAAGGGGTTAATGAGTCAACCTAACAGATTGGTCAAGTTGTCACTGGTTGAAAGCTACTGGTTGACTTGGTTTACTATAATGTGTTGTCAGGTTGGCAGTCACCAGAATGTTGCATAGCATACATATAAACATAATAAACCACTTTATAGAAAAAATACCCCCCCCCCCCCAAAAAAAAAATAATAATAAAAAAAAAATAAAAAAAAAATAAATAAATAAATAAATACAAATATAATACTAATAACAAATTAAATATAATATATATATATATATATATATATGAAAACAAAAATATATATAAATAAATAGAAAATAAATACCTCAATAAGTGAGTGTATTGAACCCAAAAACTAACGTCCCGTCCCGGATAAAAGATTGACGAGATATTAAGTGATAAAAGCGAAACACACATCGGACGACTACGATGGCCAAGTCCCCAAACGTAAACAAACCCGTCGTCGATGAGTGCCGCATGTGTAAACTCATCTTTGCTGAGGAAGAAGAGTTTACAATACGATATGATGACTGTTTTAAGTGGCTGCACTACTACTGCACTGGCCTCCCAACTTTTCAAATACTGTGTTTTGCGAAAACTTTAAGGAAATTCAGATGTAAGGACTGCTGCCTAACAAAATTCAGCAATGAAGGTGAGTGGGTAGCTAAAGCGGAAGCGGCCATAAAAAGTCACAGAGAGAAACTTTCCAAAACTGGAGCAATTTCCAAGGCACAACAAAATCTTCCACTCCAGAGCCGCCACTCAACATCACCCACGAAAAGTACAGTGAGTATACTTAAGAAGTCAGCCAACCTAGGCAACATAGACATAGGAACACCCAAATACTCTGACATACTCAAAACAAATAGTCATGCAACCTCGTCCCCAAAGAGAAGCCCCAACGATGAGGTTGCAAATAGCATACCCAGCATCATCATCACCAGCTCAGACAAGATTGTTGATTTGGGACTAGGGAGCATGCCAGCTAGCATCACCCTCTCGCTTGTGGAGGAGGGCGACACAGATAGGCCTAGCGTTCCCAGCAACACACCTACCTCGCCAAATAACAATAGGGTTGATCTAGGATTGGGTAGCATGCCAGCTAACATCAACCTCTCGATTGCTGGGGCTCTCGGTTCCTCCCCGGCCCCCACGATCCCTCGCTCAACATCACCCGACCAAGAGAGGACACCGCAGGGTACAGAAGCTACAGGACCAGCCACTAGCATCACAGAACAACAAACCCATAGGGGCAAGACCCGGGGGGACACCGCATCACGTGAAATCCCAAAAGTGCCAGCATCGCAGAGGAATAAAAATCAGGTACCAGTATGCAGGCACTTTAAAATTGGAGCTTTCAAATACGGTCGAGTAGGCACCAACTGTCCCTCCTACCACCCAAGGTCATGCGTGAAATACATGAGACATGGGCTGAACAGCCGAGTAGGGTGTAATAAGGGCCAGCAATGTATAAACTTTCATCAAACATTATGCAGATTCTCCCTGGAAAACGGGGCTTGCACCATTCAGAACTGCAAATATCCCCACACCATAGGAACCATTAGGCCAAACAGAGAGAAACAACCTCCACCAGTACCGGTACCATACAATCAAGCCAGGGGATATCCATCCAGTAGAACCCCAATCAGAAGCCAGCGCAACAACAACAAATCGCCAAGACAGGAGCCTGAAATGGAAAGAGTAGCTGTAGACATGAGACAGAACACCCAGAGACCGGCCCACACAAATGAAGCAGGTTTTTTTCGGCAAACAGTCGAGAAACTAGCTGCACAACAAGAACAGCTTCAACAAATGATGACAGTAGTGATGGGAAAAATAGAAGGACAGGACAACTGGAAGAGGGCCTTCTGGAGTTACCACTAACCAAGATACTAACAGGTAACATCAGAGGGCTGTATCCAAGGTGTAACCAGAACAAAGTCCCCCTACTGCAAGAAATCGCTGCCACCGATAACATATCCTTACTCGCCCTGACCGAAACTCATCTGCACAACGATATACTTGATCCAGAGGTGCGGATCCAAGACTTCGAAATTTACCGCACAGACCGTCGGGATAGAAGTCATGGTGGAGTAGCCATTTATATAAAGAATAAATTTGCAGTAGAAATCCTGGACAGCCATTCAAACGGGACATGTGAAATCCTCACCCTCTCCATCAAGGAGCTAAATCTTGTTATAACGGCAGTATACAGGCCTCCAAACGCCACACAAGAGCTTTTTGAGGAGGTCATGAACAAAGTTATTCATACAGTAGAACACCTGCCAGCTCCCAACACAGAATTCTTACTCCTTGGAGACTTCAATTTCCCACACATGAACTGGGAGACATTGGAAGTGGTGGGAGGAACGAATGGAGAAAAACAACAAGCTAGGCTACTGGCGTCTCTTATGCGGACTAAATTCCTAACCTAATTTATATCCGAACCAACAAGAGGAACTAACATACTAGACCTAGTAGCTAGCAATAACCATGGGATTATGCACTCCTACGAGCTCTACGAGACCACCATGTCGGACCACAAAATCTGCGAAGCGTCTCTCACAATAAATGCCTTGCTCAATAAACCACAGCAAGGTCAGCAAGAAAAAACAGGAATGGCAAAATTAAATTTTTACCACAAAGATATTAAATGGGCGGAAATTAAAGACAAATTAAAGATGGACTGGGCAACCAAAATTGTGGAAGACAGTGCTGCAAATATGCTCTCTAAATTCACCACAATTTGTGAAGAAATATGTAAAGCCAATGTCCCGGCAAAAAGTACAGCTAAGAAAAAACATATCGCACGAGACCGTCTCATCCTTATGAGGAGGAGGAGCCTCTACAAAAGAAAATTGGCAAAAAATCCCCCACATAGTAAAGCCACCAACTTTCACAAGGCCCTTCAGGAGATTGAAAGCAAACTCCTAAAATTCCATGATGACCAGAGGAAGAGAGAAGAACTACAAGCAGTCCAGAACATAAGCAGTAACTCCAAGTTTTTCTTCTCATACGCTAACAAAAAATCTAAAAACATATCGACAGTAGGGCCATTAGAAGATGTCGATGGAAACCTAGTGGCCGACCCAGGGGAAATGGCAGACATACTAAGGGCACAGTATGAAAGTGTCTTCAGTCTTCCTAACCCCCACAAATCTGTGGATGACCCAGCGGCTTTCTTCACAATGCAAGAGCCCTCTCCCTCACCACTACTGACCGACATAATCCCAGAAATTAATGATATAATTCAAGCCATTGACGACATAGCAGCCGACTCAGCAACAGGTCCAGACGGGTTCAGTCCACAGCTCCTAAAAACCTGCAAAGGTGAACTGGCGCTACCACTGCAATTTATAGCTGCCAAGTCCCTAGCTACCGGTACAGTTCCCTCATCCCTGAAGGAAGGGGTAGTGAAACCTATCCACAAAGGGGGTAGCAAAGGACTGGCCAAAAACTATTGGCCCGTAGTGCTAACCTCGCACATAACAAAGATAATTGAGCGGGTCGTCAGAAAGAGAATAACGAAACACATGGAGGACCTCGACGCTTTCAACGGGGGACAGCACGGGTTTAGAAAGGGCCGGTCCTGTCTGTTGCAGCTACTTGCCCACCATGAGGCTCCACAGGAAGACATCAGTAAAGGCAAGAACGTCGACGTGATATACCTGGATTTCGCCAAGGCATTTGACAAAGTTGATCACGGCCTCGTTCTTCACAAGCTGAAAAAGCTAGGTATAGGAGGAAATCTCGGCAAGTGGCTGCACAGCTTCCTAACACATAGGGAACAGAGAGTATCGGTCCAAGGACACCTTTCAGACCCAAGCGAGGTAATAAGTGGCGTTCCGCAGGGATCTGTACTGGGACCACTTCTGTCCAGTAGGCGATCTGAATCGCCTACTGGACTGGGCAGATTCCAACAACATGAGGATGAACGGCGAGAAATTCGAATTGCTAAGGTATGGCCCTCTGCAAACCATCAAAGAGAGCACCAGCTACCAGGCAAATCAAGAAACCATCACTCCAAAAGAACATGTGCGGGATCTGGGAGTAACAATGAGTACAGATGAAACATTTTCTCGCCACATCAACCAAACCACCGAGACAGCTAGGAGACTCGTAGGATGGATACTCAGGACCTTCCAAACTAGAGAGAGGGCCTGTATGCTGACACTCTGGAAGGCTCTGGTCCTCCCAAAGGTGGAATACTGCTGCCAGCTATGGACTCCCCACAAGATAGGTGACATCGGCAAACTGGAGTCTCTACAGAGGACCTTCACCAGCAGGATCTGGGGTCTCCAACACATGAACTACTGGGAACGCCTGAAGGAGTTGCGGCTCTACTCCCTTCAGAGACGACGAGAACGTTACCTAGTGATTTATGTGTGGAAGACCCTAGAAGGGCTGGTACCTGACGTGGGACTAGTCATCAACAATCACGTTAGAAAAGGGCGACTGTGCTACATCAAGAGGACTGAGGCTACCTCTCAGAAAATAGCAACAGTCGCCCACAACAACTTCAGCAAAAATGGGGCTCGCCTCTTCGATACTGTACCAAAGGCCGTCCGGGAACTGACGGGAGTCACGACAGACTCCTTCAAGCGTTAGCTAGCTGGACCGATGGCTGGCTACAGTACCAGACAAGCCCCCAATACCAGGATATCCCAGCACCGCATCCAACTCGTTAGTAAATAGACGGAACGAGGGAGTTGCGGAGCTGCCTGGCTGCAGCGGAAGTCCACTTTAGCTGCGTCCATAGAGGACGGAATTCTACCAAGTATGACCAAGTAAGTAAGTATAAATGAAGCATCACGTCTGTAGTAACCTAGGCCTATAAAATAAAGCTATAATAACTTCTTGTACCACTGTTAAGGCTCGTGTGGTACAGGCACAGGTGTTTAAACACTGTTAGGGCCCTACTATACCAATATCAGCCACAGTGATAACATGATGGGGCGTTGTTGTGACAAGACTTTGTTTGTACTGTGCTGCACCATGTCTTGATAGCGTAATGCATATGTGTGCGGAATTTCGGTGTGAGTATCCCAGGTTCGAGTCCTTGGAGTGCCACATGTATTTGTTGATTTCATTAATTGAGTTTAGAGGTGAAGTTGGTTGGTGGAAAAAAACCATAAATGATTCCTGTGCACTGTGTGCAGTACTGCAATAATTGTACCACGGAACCCATTTTCACTATGGATGGTTGCGGTCTTTAAACCCGTATGTATGTATAAGTAACACCCCGTTCTTTAACATTAATATCATATACAAACCCCAATGTACCTGAATAAACTAATGAAAGCATATGGCCCTCCCGGGATTCGAACTCGGGACACCACACCCAGAACATAAGCACCTAAACCATTACATCACCAACACAGTAATAATAAGATATGTCCGCCTTTATTTCTACTGAAATATACTGTATTGAGACTGCGAGATCATTTCTTTGGTTCCCGGACATCTCAGCCAGTAGACCATTTCAACCAGTAGCTCTCAACCAGTGCCAAATCAGCCAAGACCAACTAAACCAGTGCCAAAATATAGTACTAACCTAACCTAAATTAATCGCATTGGTTGATTTGGTACTGGTTGAGAGCTACTGGTTGAAATGGTTTACTGGTTGAGTTGACCGGTCACCAAAACAAATTAGTCCGGGAGCCATAGCCTGATTTATTGATGAACCTTGTTTTGTCGGATAATTTTTTTTTTTTTGCTGTTTCTTGTAGCTTGGGGGTCTATCTATCTATCTATTGCCTGACGCCGTGATCCCCGAAGGGGTGGCCACGAACGAACCGCCCCCATGCACCTCTGTCCCCAGTCAGTCGACGCCCCTCCCCCCAACCAGCACCGCCTTCGTTCATGTAGTTCCTCACTCCATCCTTCCACCTCATATTCGGTCTACCTCTCCCCCTCTGTCCCTCCACCTCGCTCTCGTACACCCTCTTAGTCATTCTAGCTTGGGGGTACCTCTTCAAAATACAGGAGGGTGCCCAGTGGGCACCCTTGGGCATTTTGAGATATTAACCCCTTCATGCACAGAACATCGTGCATGGCAAACCATGTTCTTTACAGCTGCACTTCTTGGAAGCACAAGGGGTCTCACTCTTGCAGCCACACCGGATCATCTTCAGGATGTAGTCTGGGACAAGTGTCCCAGGCCGTGGTGAGCACGCTCGCGTGTGAATCTGAAAGACCCGAGATCGAATCCCTGCCACGGCGGACATTTAGTGGGTGCGGTAGTACGTCCTAGCATGTTTCACATGCTTGCACCCAGTCAGGGGACATCCTGACGACGTATACAGACAAAACACACATAACAAAGCTACTCCAACACCTTTCTCTCTCTCCAACACCCTTTCTCCCCTCTCAACACTCTTCTCTGAGCTATTGCCGATAAAAATGGCATGTTCAGTCCTGTAAAGAATCGTAAGATTCAGAGTCGTAAAGATTCCAGGACGAGCTCATCAGCGGCGGATCCCCAGATCGACCGTGGTGATTGTCACCTAAACATCTACAAAACAATACAATACAAGTTTGGCATCTTCTGGTAGGTGGATTGTGATCAGTGCCCTGTTACAGGTGTCTTTTTCCCATCCAAATTCCTCTGGGTCCACTGCTGGTAGCTGATTCACATAGAGATTTCGCCACAAGTACGCTTGGAAGTGGGTCCTCTTAACATTTTCAAGGAATGCTTCCTTTGTTGGTGGTAGAGCAGCCAGATTTGGTGCAGACATATTGTCCTTTCCCATTCTTTTTTCCCCAGACAAATAGCCTTGTGTGGGACATGTCCGTGCTCTCTGTTATGCCATAACAGGCTGAGATGAAGGCAGTGGCTTGTTCAAGGACTTGCTGGAATGGTGCATCCATGTTGCCAATGGCTGATAGGTCATAACCAACTTTCAGGGCTTTGATGACAAGAGCCTTTTCCCAACCCATAGTACGATGCTACAGTGTCACACCCTGATATGGCATGGGCTGGTAAAAGGTGTTCGACAATTTGTGTCTGCTTGGCCAGTGTTAACTTGATGTCCACTATTGTTCTGTCCTTGCGGGGGGAATCCATGATTAGTGGTACATCCAGTCCTGTCTGATGGTAATGGTGAAGGAGGAGGACAAACACATCTGTGTCATCAGAAACCACAGTGATGTGATGGGCTTCTCCAGCACACCTCAGGACTTGTTGGACAATGATGGTGTCAGCTTCTTCCTCCTGATTTTCTAGATCATATCTGTCCCGTCTTTCTTCCATCCTGATCTCGATGGGACATGGGTCCTCACCTGTCACCACCAACTTGTGCTTCTTTGTGCTCAGTAGATGAAATAGCCTGTCTTTGCTCAGTTCCTCACACAGTAATTTGTTCAGCTGTTTTTTGTTTTCAATGGATGACAGGACAACTTTCTGGGCTGGTAGTTTGGTTGACAGGAGGAGATGATGATTTTTGTTGACCACTGTCTCCCTGACATCTCTGGTGACGGACTTAATAATAAATCACGTTTCTTTTGTGATTTTGGTGTTTATGGGGTTAATATCTCAAAATGCCCAAGGGTGCCCACTGGGCACCCTCCTGTATTTTGAAGAGGTACCCCCAAGCTACAAGAAACAGCAAAAAAAAAACTTTATCCGACAAAACAAGGTGCAGCGCCATGGCTACCGGACTAAATGACCCTCCTACTGGGATACCCTTTCCTGCCCCGAGGCCAAGATTCAGGTCAGTCTTGTCGAAAACAACAATTAAGGGGAGGCAGACCGTTTTTCTGGACCCCCTTCTCCTTAATGTTTAGCCCCACTAGTTTTGAGATTATAAGATGTTCGGAAAGGCCCATTAGTTTGGCGATTTTAACACCTTTCGTCCCATTTCGTTATCAATTGTAAGACCTTTCGTGCCATTTAGGTGTCGATTATTTCCTGGGGAGCGATAGCGAGCCTGCAAATTTAAGAGGAATCGGCCTTCGGCCGGGACATTTTTCTACCGAAAAATGTACAAATTTATCTTGAAGGGGGGTCTAGGAGGTATTTTTCTAAGCTTGATGGAGGTCTAGGGAGGAAACTAAAACAATATATGAATAAATGAATTAATAGACCAAACAAACGGCCAGCCTCCCCTTAACCCCAAACAAGCTTGTGATGAGTTGTACAGTCACTAAGAACAGTTCCTGGACCTCATGTTTTGTTTTTTGTTGTTTTCTCTCTCTATGCTCTTTATGACCATTTACAGTCATTTATGGATACAATTTCCTCAACGTCATATCGTGCATATTATTTTATACTTGATGTACAGAAAATTACACTCTTAAATCAGTTTGCATAAATAATAAATCGTAGGTTTGTGCATGTTTCTTTAACTGTCTTGATAGCGTAATGCATAAGTGCAAGGAATTTCGATGTGAGTATCCTGGGTTCGAGTCCTTGGAGTGCCACGTGTATTTGTTGATTTCATTAATTGAGTTTAGAGGTGAAGTTGGTTGGTGGAAAAAAACTAACAAACATAATAAAACATACTGTACTGTACTTGCAGTATATATATATATATATATATATATATATATATATATATATATATATATATATATACCGGTATATATATATATACCGGTATATATATATATATATATATATATATATATATATATATATATATATATATAGTATATATATATATATATATATATATATATATATATATATATATATATATACAGTATATATATATATATATATATATATATATATATATATATATATATATATATATATATATATAGAGAGAGAGAGAGAGAGAGAGCGCGCACATTTAAAATCTTAAATCCCTGCCAATGTTTTCCTAGTTATCCCTAATATAGCCAATGTTTTCCTAGTTATCCCTAATATAGCCAATGTTTTCCTAGTTATCCCTAATATAGCCAATGTTTTCCTAGTTATCCCTAATATAGCCAATGTTTTCCTAGTTATCCCTAATATAGCCAATAATTATATTCCTATTGA
Source organism: Paralithodes platypus (assembly GCA_032716605.1). Taxonomy (NCBI): domain Eukaryota; kingdom Metazoa; phylum Arthropoda; class Malacostraca; order Decapoda; family Lithodidae; genus Paralithodes; species Paralithodes platypus. The sequence goes on from CM064559.1 coordinate 3,005,884, forward strand.
CTACTTATATTTCGCTGGTCAGGTGAAGGTATTGAGGGATAAGCCGTCAATGAAATGGCCACTTGCGAGTTTCAGACTATAAGAAAGTTGGAGCCGTGAACATCGATATTAAACAGAAATACAATAATAATGTAAGTTTCTAATGGATAAAAAGTATGTTGAATTGGGTTTTATGTATTTATAAATGTACTACAACAGTATTTTAACAGGTAATGCTGATAAATATTTATATCTACAACTCCAACTTCCTTATAGAACGAAACTCGCAAGTGGTCAATTAGCCTACCAGCCCAGCCCTAATCTAAAATTATAATCCTCTCTTTTACTTATCAATCCTGTTGGAATCTATTCAGCGAAATGTACGATTTTTTATGAAAGTCTGCCCAAAAAATAATAACTTTCAAATTTTACCTCAATTGACCATTTGCGAGTTTGGTTTTATAAGGAAGTTGGAGCTGTAGACATCGATAGTAAATATAAATGCAATAATAATGCAAGTTTCTGATGGCTAAGAAGTATGTAAAATTGGGTTTTATGTACCGGTATTGATAAATGTACTACGACCGTATTTTAGCTGTAAATTCTGTTAAATATCGTTGTCTACAGCTCCAACTTCCTTATAGAACGAAACTCGCAAGTGGTAACATTTAGCCTACCACTTGCGAGTAGCTATAAGGAAGTTGGAGTTGTAGACAACGATATTTAACAGAATTTACAGGTAAAATACGGTTGTAGTACATTTATCAATATATCTGCGATAAACTGAATAATAATGTAGACTACTGATGAAACATCCCCTATCTTCTATCTGTTGCACTCGACCGCAAAATAGTGAATGTGAATATATTTGTTGTTGTTTACTTTTATTGGTAGCCTACTCTGTAACCACACCAATTGACCACTTGCGAGTTTCAGGTTATAAGGAAGTTGGAGCTGTAGACAACGATAGTAAATAGAAATGCAATAATAATGTTGGCTTCCGATGGGTAAAGTGTATGTTGAATTGGATTTTATGTATTTATAAATGCACTACAACCGTATTTTAGGTGATAATTCTGCTACATATCGATGTCTATCTCTAACTTCCTTATAACCTGAAGCTCGCAAGTGGTCAAACAACTATACCGGTACTGCAAGAATGCTCATCTGACTGCCTGTTTGACCCTATAGTAAATTGATAAAGCATGATCATGGTCATCTATCCCAAGGGGAAAACATTTGCTTTTGATACTTTTGTTATTGGTATTCGATGTGAGTATCCTAGGTTCGAGTCCTTGGAGTGCCACATGTATTTGTTGATTTCATTAATTGAGTTTAGAGGTGAAGTTGGTTGGTGAAAAAAAAAAAAAATAAAAAAAAAAAATATATATATATATATACGGTATATATATATATATATATATATATATATATATATATATATATATATATATATATACCGGTATATATATATATATATATATATATATATATATACCGGTATATATACATATATATATATATATATATATATATATATATATATATATATATATATATATATATATATATAATTGGTAAGGAATAATTTGTATTGACAAATCAACACTGCATATTTTGTCACTAGAACAAGCGAATATAACATTCATAAGCACAATTATGCCTAAAAACCGACACACTAAAAGTAGCCTCGAATAAATACTTTCCACAGTTGGTAGGGTTGGTAAGCCTGGCGCCGAGAGTGTGTCGACCGTGACGTCACTGCTGTCAGATGCGGGTGTATTTACTCAATATTAATTATACTTTCAAATACGACGCTCTCTCCCTTTAACCAATTCTTCAAACTAAGAGAATTATGCACATATATTAATAATATGATGTATATGTTAAATTAACAAAAGACAGACGCCACAAATAATATAATAAAGTTTGGCATCCGACACCAAATAACGGTCCGCATGGTCTTCCAAAACTACAAAGGGAGCAGGATTAAAGGCAGTCACACGAGCGCAGATTTTTCGGCAATTTGACCACTTGCTAGTTTTGGTCTATAAGGAAGTTGGAGCCGTAAACATGGATATGAAGCAGAAATACAATGACAATGTAGGTTTCTGATGGATACATAATATGTTAATTGGATATATAAGCACTATAACCGCAATTTAGGTGATAATTCTGTTAATTATCGATGTCTACAGCTTCAACTTCCTTATAGCCTGAAACTCGCTAGTGATCAATTGACCACTTGCGAGTTTCAGGCTACAGTATAAGGAAGTTGGAGCCGTGAACATCGATATTAAACAGAAATGCAATAATAATGTAGGTTTCTGATGGATAAAGAGTATGTTGAATTGGGTTTTATGTATTTATAAATGTACTACAACCGCATTTTAGCTGGTAATTCTGCTACATATCATGTCTACAGCTTCAACTTCCTTATAGAACGAAACTCGCAAGTGGTGAATTATTGTCCGGCAACTTTATTCAACTGGCAAAGCTTCGGGGATCTTGAATATCGATATCGGTGACTAGATCAATCATATAGGCCTATTATTTTAATAGGCCATATCATAATCAATAATGAGGTCAAAAGCAGTCAAACCCCGAGTTGCTCAAAAAACATGTTGGAAATTAACCCCTTGAAGCTCTGACGCGTTTTAGCAGTTTATTTTGGCTATCATTAGACTATTTTCTGCAGCTTAGGAAGGATCTGTGGGTATTAAAAGGGTCAATACTATCTCAATCAACCCTTTGACTTCCATATAATGTTACTAATCTGAATAAAATTGTCTAATAGTAGCCAGAAAACAGAACAGACACGTGTATTGGAGCTTGAAAGGGTTAATACCGTGTGACTCTTCCTTAACCCCGTTCAGTACCAGGGACGTCCTTTTCATCATATTTTGGCAGCTATTGGACGCTTTTATACAGCTTAGGAAGGACCTCTAGCAATAATAAGGCTTCAAACTATCTCCACCAACTCTTTTAACGACCACAGATCCCTCTTAAGCTGCATAATATCGTCTAAATGTACCTAGATCAGATCAGATGAAGTATTGAGGGATAAGCCTTTGCAACGGCACCTCGTATTTACATTCTACTTTTCCTATTTTTCTGAAGCGTGTAGAGAGAGAGAGAGGAAGTTGTTGGAGTGGCTTTGTTATGTGTGTTTAGTCTGTATACGTCGTCAGGATGTTCCTGACTGGGTGCGAGCATGTGAAACAGCTAGCATGAAACCTATCACACGTCGCTGGTACTCAAAGGGTTAAAGTGTGTTTCCTGACAGATTTGACTACTTTTTCCCATGATATATTTCGCGTTAGTATTTAGTTTAATTTTTTTTTTTTTTTTTTTTTAATCAGTAGCGTACAATACTTTCTTTTTTGTTTTGATTAATTTTGCTATATATATAATCTATTTATTTACCATTATTTGGTTTTGTAGACATCCATAATAATTATTAAGTAGACAGTGGCTGTTGGTTTCGTCTATTCATTCATTTATTCATATATATTTTTAGTTTCCTCCCTAGACCTCCATCAAGGTTAGAAGAAAACTAAAACTAGACCCCCCTTCAAGATAGATTTGTACATTTTTCGGTAGACATTTTTCCAGGCCAAAGGCCGATTCCTCCTAAAATTACAGGCTCGCTATCGCTCGCCATGCAAAAATCGACACCTAAATGGCACTAATTAAGGGTCCTAATATTGACTAAGAAATGGGGTGAAAGTACATCAAATCCCTAAATAAATGGAACCAACGTCTTAAAATCTCAAAACTAGCGGGGCTAAACATTAGGGAGAAGGTGGTCCAGAAAAACGATCGGTCTCCCCTTAACAGTTGAATATCGAATAGAGGTATTTGGAACATAATATGCAATACAGCTGTACAGAAAACGAAAAGGTTATGCGGACACCAAACATCGTAGAAAACGGTATAGTACAGTCACGCTAATAAGTGATGTCTCGACACCAAGTATGTTTTGATCTTTAATTGGTATCAGCAATATCTAAGCTTCATTTCTTCATATCGAGTGAGATATACAAACATGTTCCTACACTTACCCACCCTATTCAACATCTGACAGACATTAATACAGCACAGAGCAAGCCAGACGTAATGACAGCTGGAACATGACTTATTAGCGCGACCAGAGAATATGACCAATAAAATCAAAAATAAAATAAAACAATAGTAATTTTTCTATTTGAAATGCCTCGAGTTATTTTGCACTGATAATAAATATAGGCCCTAGTGAGCTAAGGGTCTATTTTTGTCCAGCTGAGGGTAATTATCATGTTTCTGTCTTTGTTACTCAGCTATAAGGTTGATTGTGTAGCCAAATATGATGTTAATTATGAAAACTGGGCATTAATACGACACACAACCATAGTAGTTTATTGTGTAGCCAAATATGATGTTAATTATGAAACTGGGCATTAATACGACACACAACCATAGTAGTTTATTGTGTAGCCAATTATGATGTTAATTATGAAAACTGGGCATTAATACGACACACAACCATAGTAGTTTATTGTGTAGCCAAATATGATGTTAATTATGAAACTGGGCATTAATACGACACACAACCATAGTAGTTTATTGTGTAGCCAATTATGATGTTAATTATGAAAACTGGGCATTAATACGACACACACAACCATAGTAGTTTATTGTGTAGCCAAATATGATGTTAATTATGAAAACTGGGCATTAATACGACACACAACCATAGTAGTTTATTGTGTAGCCAAATATGATGTTAATTATGAAACTGGGCATTAATACGACACACAACCATAGTAGTTTATTGTGTAGCCAAATATGATGTTAATTATGAAAACTGGGCATTAATACGACACACAACCATAGTAGTTTATTGTGTAGCCAAATATGATGTTAATTATGAAAACTGGGCATTAATACGACACACAACCATAGTAGTTTATTGTGTAGCCAAATATGATGTTAATTATGAAAACTGGGCATTAATACGACACACAGCCATAGTAGTTTATTGTGTAGCCAAATATGATGTTAATTATGAAAACTGGGCATTAATACGACACACAGCCATAGTAGTTTATTGTGTAGCCAAATATGATGTTAATTATGAAAACTGGGCATTAATACGACACACACAACCATAGTAGTTTATTGTGTAGCCAATATGATGTTAATTATGAAAACTGGGCATTAATACGACACACAACCATAGTAGTTTATTGTGTAGCCAAATATGATGTTAATTATGAAAACTGGGCATTAATACGACACACAGCCATAGTAGTTTATTGTGTAGCCAAATATGATGTTAATTATGAAACTGGGCATTAATACGACACACAACCATCGTAGTTTGATGTGTAGCCAAATATGATGTTAATTATGAAAACTGGGCATTAATACGACACACAGCCATAGTAGTTTATTGTGTAGCCAAATATGATGTTAATTATGAAACTGGGCATTAATACGACACACAACCATAGTAGTTTATTGTGTAGCCAAATATGATGTTAATTATGAAAACTGGGCATTAATACGACACACAGCCATAGTAGTTTATTGTGTAGCCAAATATGATGTTAATTATGAAAACTGGGCATTAATACGACACACAGCCATAGTAGTTTATTGTGTAGCCAAATATGATGTTAATTATGAAAACTGGGCATTAATACGACACACAGCCATAGTAGTTTATTGTGTAGCCAAATATGATGTTAATTATGAAAACTGGGCATTAATACGACACACAGCCATAGTAGTTTATTGTGTAGCCAAATATGATGTTAATTATGAAAACTGGGCATTAATACGACACACAGCCATAGTAGTTTATTGTGTAGCCAAATATGATGTTAATTATGAAAACTTGGCATTAATACGACACACAGCCATAGTAGTTAATTATGAAAACTTGGCATTAATACGACACACAGCCATAGTAGTTTATTGTGTAGCCAAATATGATGTTAATTATGAAAACTGGGCATTAATACGACACACAGCCATAGTAGTTTATTGTGTAGCCAAATATGATGTTAATTATGAAAACTGGGCATTAATACGACACACAGCCATAGTAGTTTCATATATTCCCATTAATTATCGAGAAATCAGCTACTAAGGGATTCAATTTACCATCACCTGGAAAAAATAGAGTATAGTCTATCCATTATGACGAGGCGAGAGAGCGTGACGCCTAACCTATTGCAACCATGGGATTGCAACTCAGATGGGCTGGAGCTATATATACAGTACAGTATATATAATATATATACTATATACAGTATATATATATATATCGGAAATGAGAACGTTCCTGGGGAATCTCAACTTCAAGAGGAAAAGAATGACGAGGGACATAACAACCAACATTAACCCTTTTAGTACCAGTGACGTGTGTTATATTGTATTGTAGCTATATTTAGACGATATTATGCAGCTAAGGAAGGATCTGTGGTAGTTAAAAGTGCTGGTTGAGATAGTTCGAAGCCTTTGTATTGCTAAAGGTCCTTCCTAAGCTGAATAAAATCGTCTCATAGTTGCCAGAATATGATGAAAAAGACGTCACTGGTATTGTATGGGTTAAGAAAATTCAACCTAAACTCAATATTTGGACTCCTGCTTTCCCCTTAAGTGTTTGCCTAATCCCCCATATTTTTTCAAATTTAAATGTTAAGTATCTATCTATATTATTAAATCAGTTCGTGTGTCTGTTTGTCTGTCTGTGTGTTCTTAATAGGCGGCCGCAGTTTTGGACCTGGGGAGCTGAAACTTTGCATGTGGGTGTCAATTGACCTGGTTCAGGTCATAGAGGGGGCGAGGCCACGATCGGAGGTCGTTTCGAGGCCGAAATTGAAAACAAAAAATGAAAAAAATTGCCGTTTTGTGCAGGAGGCCTCCGATCGAATAGGTGTATGGAACGAAAGTTGTTCGCAGCCCTCCAAAATGGGGGTACGGATGAGGTCAGATCCAAAATCGGAGGTCATTTAGCGGCCGAAATCGAGGTCGCCGTTTAATGAGGCACAGGGAGGTCGAGGCCGGTGATTATGGTAGTAGTAGTATTGTGATGATTGTGGTAGTAGTGATTGATGATGGTGATTATGGTAGTAGAATTTAAACCCGGTCAACGCCGGGTACCCCTGCTAGTACCTTTTATTGATTTAGTCTTAGGTTTTAGCGTTACTCATATTTTTATGTTTTCGTTTGTATTTTCTTTTAGGTCACTGATGATGGCATACACAATATGTCGAAACGTTTGATAATGATGGTAATAAAGGTGTTGGTTGTTACGTATATATATATATATATATATATATATATATATATATATATATATATATATATCCACTTATTGTATAATTTCCAAATTAACCCTTTCAAGCTCCAATTCGCATTTCTGTTTTGTTTTCTGGTAATTATTAGACGATTTTATTCAGATTAGGAAGGGTGTATGGAAGTCAGAGGGTTGATTGAGATAGCCCTGACCCGTTTAATACTCAGAGATCCTTCCTAAGCTGCATAAAATCGTCTAATGGTAGCCAAAAAAAAAATGCTAAAACGAGTCAGAGCTTCAAGGGGTTAAAGTGCAGTTTTTCTGGTCTCCCTTCTTCCTCATGTTTAGCCCCATTAGTTTTCAGATTATAAGACGTTCGACCCATTAGTTTGGCGATTTCAAGACCGTTCGTCCCCCATTTCTTTGTCAATATTGCCCCATTAGTTTTCAGATCATAAGACGTTCGACCCATTAGTTTGGCGATTAACCGTTTGCCCCCCCCCCCCCCACCCCACCCCATTTATTTGCCAATATTAAGACTTTTCGTGTCATTTAGGTGTCGAGTTTTTCCTGGCGAGCGATAGCCTGTAATTTGTAGAGAGAGAGAGAGTGTGTGAGTGTGTGAGAGAGGAAGGCAGTTTCTCCGTTAACCCTTTGAGTACCAGCGACGTGTGTTATATTATATTCTAGCTATGTTGAGACGATATTGTGCAGCTTAGGAAGGATCTGTGGTAGTTAAAAGGGTTGGTTGAGATAGACTGAAGCCATATTATTTGCCTGAGGTCCTTCCTAAGCTGTATAAAATCGTCTAATAGTTGTCAGAATTTGATGAAAAAGACGTCCCTGGTACTGAACGGCTTAAGGGTCTGTTAAGCCGGTATCACACGAGAACTTTTATAGTCAACATTCGATGATCAACATTCTTCTGGCAACATTTCTGGTCTATTTTGCACTGGCATCGGAAACTAGACTGATGGTAGATGAACTTAGGCCACCGAAATATATTAAATGTTGACCTCATAAGCTGCCAGACCAGTGTTGAGGATAAATGTTGAGGGAAAAGGCGCTCGTGTGATACCGGCTTTACTGTAGCGTAATCTATGGCTTATCTTAAGGGGAGATTTCCACTTGAGGGATGTTTTTCTTGACTCCTTTCTCCCTCATGTTTAGCCCCATTGTTGTTTCTAATTTTAAGACTTTTGCCCCATTATTTTGACGATTTTAAGAACTTTCAACCTATTTCTGTCAATTTTAAGACATTTCGTGCCATTTAAGTGTCGATTTTATCCTGGCGAGCGATAGCGAGCCTGTAATTTAAGAGGAACCGGTTTTCAGCCGGAACATTTTTCTACCGAAAAATGTACAAATTTATCTTGAAAGGGGCTCAAGGGGGTGTAATCTTAAGCTTGAAGGATATCTAGGGACCAAACTAAAAACCTCCTCTTAACCATATCAGTCCACTTATCCGCTAGCCCCATATAAGGAGGTACAGCCACTTGTTTTTTCGGGACCTCCTTCTCCCTCATGTTTAGCCCCATTAGTTTTCAGATGTTAAGATGTTTGCCCCATTAGTTAGTCGATTTTATGACTTTTTACCCCATTTCTTCGTCAATATTTAGACCTTTCGTGCCATTTAGGTGTCGATTTTTTTCCCTGGCGAATGTTAGTGAGTTAGAAATGTTGGAAGAACCGGCTTTCGGCTGGGACATTTTTCTGCCGAAAAATGTACAAATTAATCTAGAAGAGGGATCTAATAGACGTTTTTTTTTTTTAAAGTTTGATGGAGGTCTAGGGAGGAAACTAAGAAATAAAGGAATAAATTAATTACTAAACCAGAAAACCGGCCCATGTCCCCTTAAAGGGAGATTTCCACTTGAGGGATTTTTTACTGAACTCCTTTCTCCTTCATGTTTAGCCCCATTGATTTTGAGATTTTAAGATTTTCGCCCCATTAGTTTGGCGATTTTAGGAACTTTCGCCCCATTTCTGTCAATTTTAAGATCTTTTGTGTCATTTAGGGGTAATTTAAGAGGAACCGGCCTTTGGCCGGGAAATTTTTCTACCGAAAAATGTACAAATTTATCTTGAAAGAGGATCTAGACTGTAGAGGGTGTAATTTTATGCTTGATGGAGGTCTAGGGAACAAACTAGAAAGCTCCCGTTAAGCATATTTCACATAGCCTATAGGGTCTGTTACCGTACTGTAGCGTACCTATAGGGTCTGTTACCGTACTGTAGCGTACCTATACGGTCTGTTACCGTACTGTAGCGTGCCTATAGGGTCTGTTACCGTACTGTAGCGTACCTATAGGGTCTGTTACCGTACTGTAGCGTACCTATAGGGTCTGTTACCGTACTGTAGCGTACCTATAGGGTCTGTTACCGTACTGTAGCGTACCTATAGGGTCTGTTACCGTACTGTAGTGTACCTATAGGGTCTGTTACCGTACTGTAGCGTACCTATAGGGTCTGTTACCGTACTGTAGCGTGCCTATAGGGTCTGTTACCGTACTGTAGCGTACCTATAGGGTCTGTTACCGTACTGTAGCGTACCTATAGGGTCTGTTACCGTACTGTAGCGTACCTATAGGGTCTGTTACCGTACTGTAGCGTACCTATAGGGTCTGTTACCGTACTGTAGCGTACCTATAGGGTCTGTTACCGTACTGTAGCGTACCTATAGGGTCTGTTACCGTACTGTAGCGTACCTATAGGGTCTGTTACCGTACTGTAGCGTACCTATAGGGTCTGTTACCGTACTGTAGCGTACCTATAGGGTCTGTTACCGTACTGTAGCGTACCTATAGGGTCTGTTACCGTACTGTAGCGTACCTATAGGGTCTGTTACCGTACTGTAGCGTACCTATAGGGTCTGTTACCGTACTGTAGCGTACCTATAGGGTCTGTTACCGTACTGTAGCGTACCTATAGGGTCTGTTACCGTACTGTAGCGTACCTATAGGGTCTGTTACCGTACTGTAGCGTACCGGTAATCTATGGCTTATCATAACCATATCAGTCCACTTATCCGCTAACCCCATATAAGCAGGTACGGTCGCGCTAATAAGTCATGTCCCAGCTGTCATTATATTTGGCTTGCTCTGTGCTGTATTAAGGGGAGGTATTTAGTTTGTTCCCTAGACCTCCATCAATCTTAAAATTACACCCCCTTGAGTCCCTTTCAAGATAAATTTGTACTTTTTTGGTAGAAAAATGTCCCGGCCGAAGGCCGGTTCCTCTTAAATTACAGGCTCGCTATCGCTCGCCAGGATAAATTCGACACCTGAATTGCACGAAAGGTCTTAATATGGGGTGAAAGTTCTTAAAATCGCTAAACTAATGGGGCAAACGTTTTATAATATGAAAAGCAATGGGGCTAAACATGAGGGAGAAAGGGGTCAAGAAAAAAATCCCTCAAGTGGAGACCTCCCCTTAATGTCTGTCAGATGTTGAAAAGGGTGGGTAAGTGTAGGAACGTGTTTGTATATTTCACTCGATATGAAGAAATGAAAAAGCTTGGATATTGCTGATACCAATTATTGATCAAAACATACTGGGTGCCGAGACATGACTTATTAGCGCGACTGTACAGCCACTCACTTAACCCCTTCTGTACCGACGACGTCTTGCTAATTTTATTCTAGCTATGTTTAGAGGATTGTGGGCAGTTTAAGAAGGATCAATGGTAGTAAAGAAGGCTTAGTGAGATAGTTCCAAGCCTGTTAATTGCTGGAGGCCCTTTTGCAACTGAATAACACCGTCTAATAGTAGCCAGAATATAGTTGAAAGGACGGCACCGGTACAGAAGGGGTTAAGGGGGGGGATGGTTTACTTTTGGGGCGATTTTTGCAAGTATTCATTATTTTTCTAGTTTCCTCCCTAGACCTCCATAAAAAAAAAAACAAAAAAAAAGGAAAAAAAAAAACAAAAAAAACATTTCAGTCTCCCTTCTAGATTAATTTGTAAAATTTTCAGTAGAAAAATTTCCCGGCCGAAGGTCGGTTCTTCCAAAATTACAGACTCACTATCGTTCGCCTGGGGAAAAATCGACACCTAAATAGCACAAAAGGTCTAAATATTGACGAAGAAATGGGGCGAAAGGTCTTAATATCTACTAACTAATAGGGCAAACTAATGGGGCTAAACATGAGGGAGAAAGTGGTCCAGAAAACCGGCCCATGTCCCCTTAAGGGGAGGAACTTGTTTTTTCGGGACATCCTTCTCCCTCATGTTTATCCCGATTAGTTTTGAGATTTTAAGACGTTCGCCCCGTTAGTTTGGCGTTTTCAGACCTTTTGTCCCATTTCTTTGCCAATATTAAGACCTTTCGTGCCATTTAGGTGTAAAAAAAAATCCTGGCGAGCGATAGCGAGCCTGTATTTTAAGAGGAATCGGCCTTCGGCCGGGACATTTTTCTACCGAAAAATGTACAAATATATATCGAAGGGGGGTCTTGGGAGTGTTGTTAAAGCTTGATAGAGGTTTAGAGAGCAAACTAAACCCCTTCTTATATAAGGGGGATGGTTCACATTTTGGGCGATTTTTGCATGTATTCATTATTTTTCTAGTTTCCTCCCTAGACCTCCATCAAATTAAAAAAAAAAATAATAATTAGGTCCGCCTTCTAGATTAATTAGTACATTTTTCGGTACAAAAATTTCCCGGCCGAAGGCGTCACTATCGTTCGCCAGGGAAAAAATCGACACCTAAATAGCACGAAAGGTCTAAATATTGACTAATAAAATAATCTACTTATTGCTCAGATGGACGGGGAAAAGGGTGGAAAGGGAACTTCTGGCCGCAACTGTAAATACATAGGCTACTTATATCAAACAACCCCGAAAGGAGTTGAAGAAATAGGGGAGCTATCCCCCCGCCAAAGGCGGCTTTCTAGGGCCTTTCCTAGCTGTTGCTGAGAGGATTGGGTTCTAGTCATGTGGTGATGGGCTGGTCTATCAGAGTGAGAGTTGAGTGATCTCTGCCATACCCATAGCTTACTCTGACTGTTCCTTTTACTTATATATCTTCTAGATCTCAAGTGACGGCGTCTTTTCCGTGGATTGACCTCCCTACTGCCAACCTAGAAGTTGGCAGATTGGGAACCAAAGCGTCACATTTTTCCCTTGCCCCTCAACTTTCCCTTCATAATTGCCGAGGGGCACAGGGCCTTGGGTAGAGCTTTGGTTTCCCGGGCATTTCCGCACCCTCCTTAGCTCCCTGCCTTGGAGTGGCTTCGGTCACCCGGGCTATGTTAGTGGTAAGCAGGGAGGGTTTTGTGGGGGCGCTCATTTATGGCCTTGGCCTTGCTCGAGACCTTGGGGCTGTTCGGCCAGACAGCCTGGGGAACAACAACAACAACAACAACAATACCAGAAGCCTTATCAGCGGGAACACTTGAGTCAACCAGTTTATTTATTCGAGGATCTGTTGTTGACACCGCTACTCTCATGTCGTTATATAATCTGAAAACTAATGGGGCTAAGCATGAGGGAGAAGGGGGTCCAGAAAACTAATGGGGCTAAGCATGAGGGAGAAGGGGGTCCAGAAAACTAATGGGGCTAAGCATAAGGGAGAAGGGGGTCCAGAAAACTAATGGGGCTAAGCATAAGGGAGAAGGGGGTCCAGAAAACTAATGGGGCTAAGCATAAGGGAGAAGGGGGTCCAGAAAACTAATGGGGCTAAGCATGAGGGAGAAGGGGGTCCAGAAAAACCGTCCATCTATCCTTAAGGAGAGTATTTTGTTTGTTTTTAGTTTGCTCTCTACCCCTCCATTAAGCTTTAAATAATACACTTGGATAAATAAAATAAAGATAAACCAAATAAAACAAAAATCATTAATGGAGTTTATAAGTGAAGTTGGTTGGTGAAAACATATAATAAAATACAAATAATAATAATAATAATAATAATAATAATAATAATATTAATATTAATAATAATATTAATAATAAAAATCATAATAATAATAATAATATTAATCTATCTATCTATCTATTGCCTGACGCCGTGATCCCCGAAGGGGTGGCCACGAACGAACCGCCCCCATGCACCTCTGTCCCCAGTCAGTCGACGCCCCTCCCCCCAACCAGCACCGCCCTCGTTCATGTACTTCCTCACTCCATCCTTCCACCTCATATTCGGTCTACCTCTCCCTCTCTGTCCCTCCACCTCGCTCTCGTACACCCTCTTAGTCATTTTCTCGCTTTCCATACGTTCCATATGGCCGAACCATCTCAAGTTGTTCCTTTTCACACTTTCCAGCACATCTACCTCCACACCACACCTCCTTCTTACTTCCTCATTAGTCTGTCTATCCCTCCATGTAACTCCGCACGCACTCCTTAAGTAATTAATTTCCACTGCTCTCACTCTTGGTCTGAGTCTCTCAACCAACGTCCATGCTTCGCTTCCGTAAGTCAGTGTCGGGATTACCACACTGTCATGCAAGGACTTCTTCACTTCCATACTGACCACCCTATTTCTTGTTACTGCTTTTAGCGTTCCTACAACCCTCTTCCCCTGTTGTACCCTCTCCCGCTCTTCTTCATCCATAGTCCCATCTTTACTCAACACACTGCCCAGATACTTAAAAGAGTTGACGATCTCCATAGCCTGACCGTTCAGCTTCACCTCACACTCTGTGACTTCACCCCTTTCGAAGACCATAACCTTGCTCTTCTCCGTATTTACCTTCAAATTCCGTTTTTCGCACACTGTTCCAAACTCATTTACCAGACCCTGCAACTCCCATTCATTATCACTCATCAGAACTGTATCATCCGCAAACAGCAGTATAGGTAGCTTCCACTCAATTCCCTCCCTTTTCAGCGATACACCAACATCCACTGCTCTTGATAGTATTTCTTTCATGACTCCATCCATATAAATTATACAGGAAACAACCACGGGGACATCACACACCCCTGTTTTAAACCAACATTCAGGTCAAAGAACTCGCTCTGCTCACTCTCCACACGTACTGCCGCCTTTGCACCCTCACACATGCTCTTCACTGCTTTCAGCAACTTGCCCTCTACTCCGTATATTCTTAGTACTTTCCACAAACCTTCTCTATCCACTCTGTCATAGGCCTTCTCCAAGTCCATAAAGGCAACATACACCTTTTGTTTCTTCTCCAGATACTTCTCCACAACACAATTCTGGGTAAAAATCTGATCTACACATCCTCTTCCCTTCCTAAAACCTCCCTGCTCGTCGCCTATCCATTTCTCCGTTCTCACTCTCTCAATCACTACCCTACTGTATACCTTCCCTACTACGCTTAGAAGACATATTCCTCGGTGGTTACCACACACTCCTCTTTCCCCTTTGCCCTTATATAGGGGGACTATTATGCCAGTCTTCCAGTCATCGGGTGCACTCCCCTTCTCCCATGCTAGTTTGCACATTTTCCATACCCATTCTATCACTATCTCACCACCATACCTCAACATTTCCCCACACACTCCATCTGTTCCTGGTGCTTTCCCCAACTTCACTCTTTTCATGGCTTCCCACACTTCTGACCTCCTGATCCCCATCTCCTCCTCCACTACTTCTCTTCTTCTCCCTCCCATACCATATCCAGCTATGTTTGCTGGCTCTTCATTCCTTACATTTAGCAACTCACTGAAGTACTCCCTCCATCTTTCGACTCTCTCTTGCTTCTCGGCTAGCATTCTCCCATTCTTATCTTTCACACCCTTACTGTTTCCCTTGCTACCTTCCCTAACTTTCTTGACTTCTTTCCAGAACAGTTTCTTACTCTCCCTCCATTTTACACTCAGATTCCTTCCAAATTCCTCATCTACTCTTCTCTTACTTTCCTTCACTACTCTCTTCACCACCCTCTTACTCTCCACGTACCTCGCTCGTTTCTGTCTCTCGGAATCTTCATTCCCTCTACTACCCAACCACTCTCTATATGCTTTCTTCTTTTCTTCCACAGCTATTCTTACCTCTTCTGTCCACCATGCTGTACCTTTCACTCCCCTCCCTCTTGTCCTCACTCCACACACCTCCTCACATGCTGCACAGATTTCATCCTTAAACACCTTGCTCATCTCCTCCACTTCCTCCATAACTTCCAGGTCGAACCCACCTAGTCGTCTTATTTCTTATTAATATTATAATATTAATTAATATTAATAATAATATTAATAATAATAATAATAAAATAATAATTATAATAAATAATAATAATAATAATCCAAATAGCGGTACGTATCATAAAAATCTCTCTCACACAGGCACGCACACACACACACACACATGACGTAAGCCAAGCAATAAAAGTTTACAATCCGTGTTAATTTACTCTGAGGTGTAATATAGCGGGGAGGTGAGGTGACATTTAGGCCACTAGACCAACACGACCACAAGCCAACATAATCACTAAACTAATATTAATTATACTATGCTATCATTAAGACCCAATTATGTAGATGATAGCTTTTTAATTTTCAGGAAGGCTGAACATGTGAATATGTTTTTAGAGTATATGAATAGACAGCATACGAATATAAAGTTCACTTCGGAAATAGAAAAAGAGGGCTGCCTACCTTTGTTGGATGTACTGTGAATGTAATGAAAACGGGTTCTGGATTAACAACTAGTGTATTTCGAAAATTTACGTTCACAAACCTTGGACTTAATTGGTTCAGTTTTACACCCGTAATTTATAAAATAAATTCAATCAAGACTCTAATTAACCGAGCTTATAGCATTATGTTCCACCTACATGTTTTTACATATTGAATTTAAGACTTTGGAAAACTTCTTTGTTAAAGATAATTATACAGTTAATTTAGTCCAGAAGACCGTTAAGTCATTATACAGTTAATTTAGTCCAGAAGACCGTTAAGTCATTATACAGTTAATTTAGTCCAGAAGACCGTTAAGTCATTATACAGTTAATTTAGTCCAGAAGACCGTTAAGTCATTATACAGTTAATTTAGTCCAGAAGACCGTTAAGTCATTATACAGTTAATTTAGTCCAGAAGACCGTTAAGTCATTATACAGTTAATTTAGTCCAGAAGACCGTTAAGTCATTATACAGTTAATTTAGTCCAGAAGACCGTTAAGTCATTATACAGTTAATTTAGTCCAGAAGACCGTTAAGTCATTATACAGTTAATTTAGTCCAGAAGACCGTTAAGTCATTATACAGTTAATTTAGTCCAGAAGACCGTTAAGTCATTATACAGTTAATTTAGTCCAGAAGACCGTTAAGTCATTATACAGTTAATTTAGTCCAGAAGACCGTTAAGTCATTATACAGTTAATTTAGTCCAGAAGACCGTTAAGTCATTATACAGTTAATTTAGTCCAGAAGACCGTTAAGTCATTATACAGTTAATTTAGTCCAGAAGACCGTTAAGTCATTATACAGTTAATTTAGTCCAGAAGACCGTTAAGTCATTATACAGTTAATTTAGTCCAGAAGACCGTTAAGTCATTATACAGTTAATTTAGTCCAGAAGACCGTTAAGTCATTATACAGTTAATTTAGTCCAGAAGACCGTTAAGTCATTATACAGTTAATTTAGTCCAGAAGACCGTTAAGTCATTATACAGTTAATTTAGTCCAGAAGACCGTTAAGTCATTATACAGTTAATTTAGTCCAGAAGACCGTTAAGTCATTATACAGTTAATTTAGTCCAGAAGACCGTTAAGTCATTATACAGTTAATTTAGTCCAGAAGACCGTTAAGTCATTATACAGTTAATTTAGTCCAGAAGACCGTTAAGTCATTATACAGTTAATTTAGTCCAGAAGACCGTTAAGTCATTATACAGTTAATTTAGTCCAGAAGACCGTTAAGTCATTATACAGTTAATTTAGTCCAGAAGACCGTTAAGTCATTATACAGTTAATTTAGTCCAGAAGACCGTTAAGTCATTATACAGTTAATTTAGTCCAGAAGACCGTTAAGTCATTATACAGTTAATTTAGTCCAGAAGACCGTTAAGTCATTATACAGTTAATTTAGTCCAGAAGACCGTTAAGTCATTATACAGTTAATTTAGTCCAGAAGACCGTTAAGTCATTATACAGTTAATTTAGTCCAGAAGACCGTTAAGTCATTATACAGTTAATTTAGTCCAGAAGACCGTTAAGTCATTATACAGTTAATTTAGTCCAGAAGACCGTTAAGTCATTATACAGTTAATTTAGTCCAGAAGACCGTTAAGTCATTATACAGTTAATTTAGTCCAGAAGACCGTTAAGTCATTATACAGTTAATTTAGTCCAGAAGACCGTTAAGTCATTATACAGTTAATTTAGTCCAGAAGACCGTTAAGTCATTATACAGTTAATTTAGTCCAGAAGACCGTTAAGTCATTATACAGTTAATTTAGTCCAGAAGACCGTTAAGTCATTATACAGTTAATTTAGTCCAGAAGACCGTTAAGTCATTATACAGTTAATTTAGTCCAGAAGACCGTTAAGTCATTATACAGTTAATTTAGTCCAGAAGACCGTTAAGTCATTATACAGTTAATTTAGTCCAGAAGACCGTTAAGTCATTATACAGTTAATTTAGTCCAGAAGACCGTTAAGTCATTATACAGTTAATTTAGTCCAGAAGACCGTTAAGTCATTTTTAGCTAGTAAATATGTAACTAAAACCTGTGTTCACGAGGTCCCGAAACTTAAGAAATATATAAAACTTCCATTCTATGGTAAATCCAGTTACGACTTTCGTAAACAGCTCCAAAAATTCCTTCATTCTAGATTCCCAGCTGTTAACTTTCGCATAATTTTCACAAATGACTTTAACATTCGCTCATTTTTTAGAATAAAGGACACTGTTCCCAATAACTTATGTTCCAATATTGTTTATGAATTTAACTGTCCCAGCTGCCTTGCTGGGTATGTGGGATGTTCGTCTCGTTCATTCCGCGCTAGAATATTGGAGCATTTGGGGAAAAGTATCCGAACAGGTCAATATTTAACGAAAATGCCTTTTTCAGCAGTAAGGAATCACTCTTTCGAATTGGACCACAGATTTAATGAAAAAGATTTTAAGATATTGGCTAAATTCAGAAACAAGAACGATACTTTCATTGGGGAGAAATATTTCATAGACAAACTCAAACCGAACCTAAACTGAGTGGTCAGGTAGTTGATAGCTTGGTGCTTTAGGATCCCTTGCTATATATAATGTCTATCGTCAGTTAATCTAGTTAGTTCTCCCGGAATAGTCGTAAGGTGCAGGTCGAAATGGTTTGTTGCATGTTATTTTATATTTTGTATTACATGTTCAGGTTTATGAAGTTAGGATTATGTAATATTCTTGTAAATCTTGTTATTGTTTTCAATTATTAACTTATAGTCTAGCAGTTTTAAGTAAAGTATTATGTAGAATTGTCACATTAAACTTGTTTAAATAGATCCATATATTAAATACAAAGTTTTAACAGATATCATTTTTGTTTTCTAGGATCGTTGGTGTTTCACCTGATGATGAACAGAGTTGTTCGAAATATTGTCAAAGCTTAATTAATAAACAATGAAAATGGAGTTGATGTTTGCTATCGTCATCTTATTTATTATATATATATATATATATATATATATATATATATATATATATATATATATATATATAGTATATATACATAGATAGATACATAGATAGAGAGAGAGATTTTTTTTTTTTATGTAGACAAATGTAAGGTATTAAGGATTGGCAACCGTAATTTAGAAGCGAAATACAAATTAGACAATGTAGAGTTGGATAACTCAGAGTGTGAGAAGGATCTGGGGGTGCTCGTTAGTAATGATCTGAAACCCAGAACACAATGTATAAGTGTTAGGAACAAGGCAAATAGAGTTCTAGGATTCATATCTAGGAGTGTTAGCAACAGGACGGCTGAAGTTTTCTTAAAACTTTACTTAGCACTAGTAAGACCCCATTTAGACTATGCTGTCCAATTGTTGTGCCCTGATTATAGAATGGATATCGACCCTTTGGTAAATCTACAGTTATACTACCCCTCCCCCACTACCCCCACCACCTCCCCCCTTCAAAACACGCCTTTTAGCGTGTTTTTGGATCGTTCAGCAGACGCGGAAACTGGAAAAAAACGTATTTTGATAAAAAATTATCACCAACCAGATAAGAGTTTTTCAGGTAATTTGTTGTTGTTTTTTATTTTTTATTTGAAATACAGTGTTGTTTAATACCGAGGACCGTCGCATTTTATTATTTTTATTATTAGCCTAACCTAACCTAACTTACCTAACCTAACCGAAAATTAACCTGTCTCGCGACCGGTCTAAACCCAGCTCACGTTCCCTGTGTATGGGTGCGCGACGGTCTAAACCCAGCTCACGTTCCCTGTTTATGGGTTCGCGAAGGTTTGTAATACTTCAATGTATTTATTACAAGTCAAATATACATTTCCGCGCATCATCAAAGCATACTAAGTCTACTACTAATAATATTAACCCATTAGTACCAACAGAATAGCGACAAAATAGGGGTAGTATAACTGTAGATTTATCGAAAGCCTTAGACTTGCACTCACTAGAAAGACGAAGATGTAGGGGAGACATGATAGAGGTATTTAAATGGATAAAAGGTTTAAATAAGGGCGACATAGATGAGGTATTAAAGCTAAAGAACGGCGACATAACCCGCTCAAATGGTTTCAAGTTAGATAAGTTTAGATTTAGGATAACATCCATAATAACATCCTCCAGTTACAATAACAAACACCAGAAATACACAACACCAACACCATAATAACATCCTCCAGTTACAATAACAAACACCAGAAATACACAACACCAACACCATAATAACATCCTCCAGTTACAATAACAAACACCAGAAATACACAACACCAACACCATAATAACATCCTCCAGTTACAATAACAAACACCAGAAATACACAACACCAACACCATAATAACATCCTCCAGTTACAATAACAAACACCAGAAATACACAACACCAACACCATAATAACATCCTCCAGTTACAATAACAAACACCCGAAATACACAACACCAACACCATAATAACATCCTCCAGTTACAATAACAAACACCAGAAATACACAACACCAACACCATAATAACATCCTCCAGTTACAATAACAAACACCAGAAATACACAACACCAACACCATAATAACATCCTCCAGTTACAATAACAAACACCCGAAATACACAACACCAACACCATAATAACATCCTCCAGTTACAATAACAAACACCAGAAATACACAACACCAACACCATAATAACATCCTCCAGTTACAATAACAAACACCAGAAATACACAACACCAACACCATAATAACATCCTCCAGTTACAATAACAAACACCAGAAATACACAACACCAACACCATAAACATCCTCCAGTTACAATAACAAACACCAGAAATACACAACACCAACACCATAATAACATCCTCCAGTTACAATAACAAACACCAGAAATACACAACACCAACACCATAATAACATCCTCCAGTTACAATAACAAACACCAGAAATACACAACACCAACACCATAATAACATCCTCCAGTTACAATAACAAACACCAGAAATACACAACACCAACACCATAATAACATCCTCCAGTTACAATAACAAGCACCAGAAATACACAACACCAACACCATAATAACATCCTCCAGTTACAATAACAAACACCAGAAATACACAACACCAACACCATAATAACATCCTCCAGTTACAATAACAAGCACCAGAAATACACAACACCAACACCATAATAACATCCTCCAGTTACAATAACAAACACCAGAAATACACAACACCAACACCATAATAAGGGGGTTGCTATATTTTGTCAAACCAATTAACCCACTCAGGATCATGACAAGTTTTGACACTTTATTCAGGCTATCATTAGACAATTTTATACAACTTAGGGGGAAGTTGTGGGAGCTAAAGAGTTCGTTGTGATAATATTTGCCCCTTTAATTCCTAAATATCCATCCTAAATTGCATAAAATCGTCTACTGGTAACCAAAATGAAATTAACAAATGCGTCTTAGAACCTTAAGGTGTTAATTGTAAGCCAGTTGTTAGACTACTACCATACCGAAAAATGGCTTTGTGTGGATCGTGTCACAGCAAGTTCGCTTCAATATCTATCTATCTATCTATCTATCTATCTATATAGTTTCCTTGGGTTATCCTCAGTTAGAATTATGCAAAGCTGGTACAGTCGAGGTTAATAAGTGTTGTCAGATATTTCACCAAGTTTCGGACACTGACTAATACTCTGAGGGATAGCCTAAGCACTATTCCCAGTAACTATAAAGATACCAATAACACGTTTTGACGAAAACCACTGAAATCTATGACAACACTTAACCCGGGAACGGCGAGGGGGGGGGGTAATGAACTAGCTCCCCATGGGCGAGCATATGGGCTCCATTCAGGCCTATAATCGTCATTTTACGATAAACATCGTTATTACCTATTCATATGAGCCTATTTTACCTTCACTATGAAGATAGTAACCTGTAACAACAATAAAACCAGTGAAAATATAATTTTTCTGGTCAAAATTGGGAATATAGATGGACCAGCCCATTCATAAATTATGGAGAAAATTGAGGCAACCCCTCCCTCCACGAGGCCTCAAGCCACACTGAGCCTACTCAAACACACACTCGCTTGTGTAACACACCTGCTAGGCACGTAAGCACATCCCCCACAGTTTGCTAATGTTAGCACAAAAATATACCAACAAATTAGGGAATAACAGGGAAAATAGGTGATAATTGAAGGGGGAGGGGAAAGGGAGGAAGGAGGGGATGTGGAGGAGTGATATGAGGTATAGGGAAAAAAACAAAAAAAAAAACACTTGTTTAGTGCTGTTTAAATGGTATTTTTAGGCCTCCCTCTTAAGGGCTTTGCCGCCGTCGCCCAGTAAAACCTCTTAAGAGCTTTGCCTCCGTTTACGGGTTAATACCTCGATTGTACATGTCATATTTGAAACATATGTTGTACCAACATTGTAAATGGCTAACTTGAAAAAACATTATTATTATTATCATTATTATTCAAACACACCTCTCACTCTGTCTGTCTGTCTGTCTGTCTCTCTCTCTCTCTCTGTCTCTCTCTCTCTGATTACCCCTTTCTAATTAAACCAAAATTATTATACACATAACTTAAGTCAACTCTACAGATGAACAATGGGTTTGGGGATGCTTATTGAGACAACAGGTGACTATGGGACTTGAGACACTGGGGACAATTGACCACTACCGAGTTTCAGCCTATAAGGAAGTTGAAGCCGAAAACATCGATACAAGACAATAATGCAATAATAATGTACGTTTCTCATGGATAAATGGTATGTTGAAATGGGTTTTATGTATTTATATAATTATGTACTACGATCATTTATGTATTTATATATGTACTACGATCATTTATGTATTTATATATGTACTACGATCATTTATGTATTTATATATGTACTACGATCATTTATGTATTTATGTATGTACTACGATCATTTATGTATTTATATATGTACTACGATCATTTATGTATTTATATATGTACTACGACCGTATTTATGTATTTATATATGTACTACGACCGTATTTATGTATTTATATATGTACTACGACCGTATTTATGTATTTATATATGTACTACGACCGTATTTTAGCTGGAAATTATGTTAAATATCCTTGTGTACAGCTCCAACTTCCTTATAACCTGAAACTCGCAAGTGGTGAATTGACTACTTGCGAGTTTCAGGCTATAAGGAAGTTGGAGTTGTTTACATTGATATTTAGCAGATATACTGTACCAGCTAAAATACGGTTGTAATACATTTATAAATACATACAACTAAATTCAACATACATTTATAAATACATACAACTAAATTCAACATACATTTATAAATACATACAACTAAATTCAACATACATTTATAAATACATACAACTAAATTCAACATACATTTATAAATACATACAACTAAATTCAACATACATTTATAAATACATACAACTAAATTCAACATACATTTATAAATACATACAACTAAATTCAACATACATTTATAAATACATACAACTAAATTCAACATACATTTATAAATACATACAACTAAATTCAACATACATTTATAAATACATACAACTAAATTCAACATACATTTATAAATACATACAACTAAATTCAACATACGTTTTATCCATTAGACATGTACTTTATTATTGTATTTCTGTTTAATACCGATGTTTACGGCACCAACTTCCTTATAGCCTGAAACTCGCAAGTGGTCAATTGCGTGACTGTGGATTTTGGGAAAATTTTACGACACACTGTAAACACAAATATAATTATGGACCTTCCGCCTCATTTATTTGCCAATACTAAGACCTTTCGTACCATTTAGGTGTCGATTTCCTCGTGCTGAGCGATAGCGAGCCTGTAGGAATCGGCCTTGTACGAATTAAACTCTAAGGAAGGTCTTACGGGTGATTTAGTTTGTTTAAGGGGGTTGACCTGCTTTTTGTTATTTCTCTCCTTTTCTCTCTTTCTCTGGCTTGTATCAATTCGGCCCCATTCAGCCAACTAGTTTAAGACGTTTATCCCCATCTAGGTGTCGATTTCTTCCTGGCGAGCGATAGCGAGCCAGCATTATATGAAGAAATCCGGCTTCGCCGGAGAAATTGTTCTATCGAAAAATGTACGGTACAAATTTAGTCTGCTGTCAAAAACATTTACAAAAATATGCTGACTCGCTACTGCTCGCCAGGAAAAATCGACACCTGTATGGGGATAAACGTCTTAAAACAGTAGGCTGAATGGGGCCAAATGGATACAAGCCAGAGAAAGATAGAAAAGGGCAGAACCCAAACAGGTCACCCCCCTTAAGCTTGATAGAGGTTAGGAAGAAAACTACCTCTTCCTGATCTATTCACGAGATGGACTCACATACATACATTGACCATACAGACCTTATGATCCAAACGAGGTGGTCACGACCATGATTATTCTAGTAGAGATAGCATGAGGGAAAGTGAGAGAAAAGGACAGCAAAGCAAATATGAGAGAGAGAGAGAGGGTGTGTGGGTGTACAAAGGAGTACAAAGGAAATCAAGCAACAACAGATCTAGTGACCCCTCTAGGGTGCTTGTCCTCCAAAACACTGAGGATCAAGTGTCCGAACAGTGGTTTAGAGTGGGTAAGGGAAAATTGGGAAGGGAACTACTGCCCTGGAGCTAATGTCCGTTGCAGATTAAGAAGTTAGGAAGTTTGTGTGTGTGTGTGTGTGAGAGAGTTACACAGAGTTACAAGGAATATTTAGTATCTCAAAGACTTTGCGGTTCATTCCGGGGAGATACTACAGAAGTGGACAGAAATATATTGTTTAGTGCACTATACTCATTGCAGAGTGTGCAACATACTATCTATTCTCTTTTTTGAACTGATTTTCTGAACAACTATTTACAACTTATGAGGAGAGAGAGAGAGAGAGAGAGAGAGAGAGAGAGAGAGAGAGAGAGAGAGAGAACCAGAACCAGTGGGGTTCATGGGGTAAGAGGGGTGCAGGGGGGGGGGGGGGGGATCACACAAGAAAGGATTAGGTAGGGGGTAGGGAGGGAGAGTGGGGTGCTGCGGGGCGAAGTGTGTGTGTGTGTGGGGGGGGGGGGGGATTGTCACGGTTCAGGGAGGAGGCTACAGGCTACAGCTGCTCACCCCCCCCCCCCCCCCCCCTAACAGCAGTACAGCTTTGTCACCCCACCACGACCCTCCTCAGTATCAGTGTTGCCAATTTAGCTACTTTCCCGCTCGATCTAGAGGTATTAACCCCTTGAAGCTCTGACCCGTTTTAGCAGTTTATTTTGATTGTCATTAGACGATTTTGTACAGCTTAGGAAGGATCTGTGGGTAATATTAGGGGTCAAGGCTATCTCAATCAACCCTCTGACTTCCATAAACCCTTCCTAATCTGAATAAAATCGTCTACTAACTACCAGAAAACAAAACAGAAATGCGTCTTGGAACTTGAAAGGGTTAACTTCGATTTAGAGGCAAGTCTTTACATCAAGCGACATGAATCCTAGCACAATTCTGTAGATTTAGTCCATTATAGAGAGATAGTGTAGAGTTTGTGCCGTTAAGCCGGTATCACACGAGAGCTTTTATAGTCAACATTCTTCTGGCAACATGTATGGAATATTTTGCCCTGGTAACCGAAACTAGACTGATGGTAGATGAATATAGGTGACAGAAATATTATAAATGTTAACCTTATAAGCTGCCAGACCAGTGTTAAGGATAAATGTTAGGTGAAAAAGCGTTCGTGTGATACCGGCTTTATTTTAGCTATTTTCGGCATATATAACTATCTAGCGGTGCATTTGGTCAGATCAGATCAGGTGAAGGTATTGAGGGATAAGCCTTTACAACGGCACCTCGTAGCTACATTCTACTTTTCCTATTGTTCTGAAGAGTGTAGAGAGGGGAGAAGGGGTGTTGGAGACAGAGGAAGCTGTTGGAGTGGCTTTGTTGTCAGGTGAAGGTATTGAGGGATAAGCCTTTACAACGGCACCTCGTAGCTACATTCTACTTTTCCTATTGTTCTGAAGAGTGTAGAGAGGGGAGAAGGGGTGTTGGAGACAGAGGAAGCTGTTGGAGTGGCTTTGTTGTCAGGTGAAGGTATTGAGGGATAAGCCTTTACAACGGCACCTCGTATCTACATTCTACTTTTCCTATTGTTCTGAAGAGTGTAGAGAGGGGAGAAGGGGTGTTGGAGAGAGAGGAAGCTGTTGGAGTGGCTTTGTTGTCAGGTGAAGGTATTGAGGGATAAGCCTTTACAACGGCACCTCGTATCTACATTCTACTTTTTCCTATTTTACTGAAGAGTGTAGAGAGGGGAGAAGGGGTGTTGGAGAGAGAGGAAGTTGTTGGAGTGGCTTTGTTATGTGTGTTATTAGTCCGTATAACCCTGGCTACTTTCCCGTATTTATTGCCATCTAGAGGCAGGTTTTTACATCTAACCACATGAATTTTATCGATATTCGGATAATTGAGCCATTTTAGAGTGATTTTGTAGAGATTATGGCATTAGTCTAGTAATTTACCCCTTGCGAGTTTCAGGCTATAAGGAAGTTGGAGCCGGAAACATCGCTATTAACCCTTTCACGCATTTATGACGCAGAGGTTGCCAGATTAGCAATACGAAATAGAGTTCTCTCACTCTTATAATTACCTCTCCAAAATTAGTTTTCTGCCCACAGCTAACTCAAAGACAACTGGAGAGGTTGAAGTAACTAAACTAAAGGTTTCTAAATACCCCTGATGGTAACAAAGGCTTTAAAGTATCCCCAATAGGCTCAACACAGCTAACTCAAAGACAACTGCAGAGGTTGAAGTAACTAAACTAAAGGTTTATAAATACCCCTGATGGTAACAAAGGCTTTAAAGTATCCCTAATAGGCTCAACACAGCTAACTCAAAGACAACTGCAGAGGTTGAAGTAACTAAACTAAAGGTTTCTAAATACCCCTGATGGTAACAAAGGCTTTAAAGTATCCCCAATAGGCTCAACACAGCTAACTCAAAGACAACTGCAGAGGTTGAAGTAACTAAACTAAAGGTTTCTAAATACCCCTGATGGTAACAAAGGCTTTAAAGTATCCCCAATAGGCTCAACACAGCTAACTCAAAGACAACTGCAGAGGTTGAAGTAACTAAACTAAAGGTTTCTAAATACCCCTGATGGTAACAAAGGCTTTAAAGTATCCCCAATAGGCTCAACACAGCTAACTCAAAGACAACTGCAGAGGTTGAAGTAACTAAACTAAAGGTTTCTAAATACCCCTGATGATAACAAAGGCTTTAAAGTATCCCCAATAGGCTCAACACAGCTAACTCAAAGACAACTGCATAGGTTGAAGTAACTAAACTAAAGGTTTCTAAATACCCCTGATGGTAACAAAGGCTTTAAAGTATCCCCAATAGGCTCAACACAGCTAACTCAAAGACAACTGCAGAGGTTGAAGTAACTAAACTAAAGGTTTATAAATACCCCTGATGGTAACAAAGGCTTTAAAGTATCCCCAATAGGCTCAACACAGCTAACTCAAAGACAACTGCAGAGGTTGAAGTAACTAAACTAAAGGTTTCTAAATACCCCTGATGGTAACAAAGGCTTTAAAGTATCCCCAATAGGCTCAACACAGCTAACTCAAAGACAACTGCAGAGGTTGAAGTAACTAAACTAAAGGTTTCTAAATACCCCTGATGGTAACAAAGGCTTTAAAGTATCCCCAATAGGCTCAACACAGCTAACTCAAAGACAACTGCAGAGGTTGAAGTAACTAAACTAAAGGTTTCTAAATACCCCTGATGGTAACAAAGGCTTTAAAGTATCCCCAATAGGCTCAGCACAGCTAACTCAAAGACAACTGCAGAGGTTGAAGTAACTAAACTAAAGGTTTCTAAATACCCCTGATGGTAACAAAGGCTTTAAAGTATCCCCAATAGGCTCAACACAGCTAACTCAAAGACAACTGCAGAGGTTGAAGTAACTAAACTAAAGGTTTCTAAATACCCCTGATGGTAACAAAGGCTTTAAAGTATCCCTAATAGGCTCAACACAGCTAACTCAAAGACAACTGCAGAGGTTGAAGTAACTAAACTAAAGGTTTATAAATACCCCTGATGGTAACAAAGGCTTTAAAGTATCCCCAATAGGCTCAACACAGCTAACTCA